>JAHHFK020002240.1:0-362898 GCA_024533555.2 Aedes koreicus | reverse complement strand
TGATAAACAGAAGTATGAGCACAGTGTGAAGAAATATACTTACTTATAGCATATATGCCGCCATTGCTCGAAGTTGAGACCTGAACATAATGGAAACTTTTTTTGTTTTATTGATCTCAACTCATTCTGAACATTCTATCGGCCAAAAGCCGATCGCTAAACCAACGAAGAACATTCTATTCATTCCTATCCACACACTTTTTTTACCATTTTTGTACAATGTTTGCTTTAGTCATCAAAGTAACCAAAAACGAGGCCTAAGCTGAAAAGCCATCGAAACAAGTCGGTGGGCAGCAGACCCAATAATGCCCTTTTACAATCCAATCCTGATCGATGGAACCGCGCTTTTTCGCGAATAAACTTGCCTCAAACCTAACGGGAATTGTACCATTCTGAGGGGAAGGGGAAAGGATGAAAGGAACTCGAGATGAAATTGTGATCAGTGGGAAATCGCGCATTAATATCACACTTAGCAATCCAACCGAAAGCGGATCTAGATTTCAGTCTTTTTTTTTTCCAAAATCAAATCAACTAAAACTTACACTACCACAAATGATTATTTAACTACCTGCACAAAATCACAAAACAGTACATATATTGCAATTATTCAAAGGTATCTCTCTTTTTTCAATGTTAAATTTTCAACTTTGTAGCATTCCCGAATCTGAGAAACAACCACAACAGGCTGAGCTCACGAAGTCTAGTTTCATCTGACAGTTCGAATAGGGTTCGATTCATTGTTGTGAGCAGCACGGACTCGAATGGAAATGTCAACACAAAACAAAACAATATTTGTAACTGCATGGGGGTCAATCACAGTTAGCCGGCATTGTCTCTACTGATTACATGATTGGCAAATACAACTGTACGCAAAAATATATACGATAGCATATTTTACAGCGTTCGAATTTATCAACAACTCGCTTTCTTATGGTTTCAGTTTTGCATTCATCTCTAAATATAACAATGAAACGCTTTGTACTATGCTAAACAAGGACAATACTAATTTGTTTTCTGGGGTTATATAAGTATTTAGGTGTGACACAAACAACGTTAAAACTCGTAACATAAGGATTACTGGGAACAACAAACTTATCCCTTGTTTACCTAAGAACAACAATCATATCAGACTTATGAAATTGCAGGAATGGGTACAAGGAATATCAAAACACGAGTGTTACAATTTCTGTCTGCTACTTTGCACCCACAATTGGTTATGGTCAAAGAAAAAAAAAAAACCACAACATATTCACACACTTCATTCAACTATTGGATCTGGTCAACTCATTCCAAAATTGCGGTTTCAAGGCTTCAACGGCTTTTCATGTTTGTGATGTTATTCAATTCAATTGAGGAGGTAGCTGGACGGGACAGTTGAATTGGATTTGAAAGGAAACAGTTCGAATCGGGAACAGGTAGTCATTACAATAATCATCAAGACTGAAAATGACATTTCGGGACTCTTTGTCTATTGTTTGTTTAATTTTATTTTTAGAGGGTGAAGTTTGAATCAAGCGAAACTATCCGAGTTGTAATATTTTGGTTTTGTCAGCTTTCACATGATACTGAAAGTCGATTAATGCAAAGATCTCCTCTCGATTCTAATTTTTCGTTTTTTTTTTTCATTATTAGTTGTTATTGCAAATACAGTCAATTCAAAAGCTTTCCGATTTTGGAAATTTTGTTTCAGGAAAACACCCAGCTCAAATGAAATCTTTTTTTAACGATGGTCTAAAATCAAACAACGTCTTCAAACAAAGGATGAGAAACGCATGAATTTCATGAATTCTGTAAAAAAGTATCTAGAATGTTTTCGCAGTTACCATGAACTTATACCTAAGATCAAGTTTTATACCATAATTACTTGGAGAACAGTGATTGTAGGAACATTTGTGTGTGAAACCCTTTCTCTCCTGGTTGATTCTTATCATAGATAGCTTATAAGTTCAGCGTGACTTAATATTCCCAAATCAGTGGCGCCACTTCGATGATCCATTTTTTTTTTTAATTTATGCAAAACCGGCTGCTCAGTTCGAAGTGTATTTTCTGGCGAATCGTACCACAGAGAGTTAAAAACAAAATAAATAAATACAAATATGGGTACCTAGGTATTCTGCTCAGAAATTTGGAAAAAACCATAATAATTTCTGTGCATTAAGTTACGTGGAACAGGTAAATATCGAAACCATGAATGATATTTTAATCCTTTATTTTTTTAACCATAATTAAAGGCATGGATGCTTTTCCAATACCTACTTTTTAACAATAAGAAAAATTATTTAATCGATCGAGGCCACTTTAAGAACAACTTCATCACAAAAGTAGATTAAATTTCACCTGAACATTAAACACTCCTACTAAGAGTAAGACCTTCAAATGTTCTATCGGAGGTTTTTATTAACTGCTTTTGTCCTCATTTGTCGTATGAAAAGAGTAAAAGAACATTCTGAATCCTACAATTAATCATTTTGACACTAATCTTTTATGAGTGTAACCGTTGTTTCAATTTATTAAAATTTTTGCTGTGCAAGTACAGTTGTCGTTAAGGATTATGAGGTTTCTAGTTGGTTAATGGGTTAGAACACGGAATCGCACTTTACAATGCTGTGAGTTTATCAGAAAGCAATTCGTGTGCTATTAATAAGATTCTGAATGTAGGAACTTTATCCCATTCCTTTACGTGCAATTTGTCGCGTCAATTCGTGTTTCGTGTTCACCCTAGGGCCACCATAATACGAGAGAAGGGCCTGCCATTTTTGATCGATTATCTTTAATGAGATCTAAGATCCAAGATGCCAGTACACACTGGGACCGAATTCGATTTTAATAAGACTAAATCGACGACTACTCGACACTGCAAGTCGTAAATGAACTAGGGCTATCTGTCAAAGGATGAGCATTTTCTAGTGAAGTTTGAAGTAATTTGCTCACGTTTACTAGTGATGGTTTGAAAAAGTGTTTCACTATTTCATTTTTCATTTCTTTTAAGGTAATCAAGTGAAGTATTAATTTTAATTTTCCTAGTTTTCCAAGAATAAATTATTTTCTCTATAAAAAGAACCACAGCATCTTCAGCTAAGTTGTGACTTATAAATAAGGCTTTAATTTCATATAAACTAAAGGTAGAGTATGTCCTTCAGAATATTTAGTTATAAAATCTATCTCGTACATTTTGTAACATCGGGCACTCGGAATCCCCTATGAACAGCTTTGAGGTGGGTCGGGTTACTTCCTTTTAATTCCGTTATAATTCTTTATACTTTGACAGATACGCGTGTTTCATCTACTACTAGCTGTCTTCCTCAGTGCCTCGTAATCAGACACCACTGTGAGGTGAAGTGTGTCTGGCACAGTTGATGTATCCAAAACAACTGTCAAATCGTATGGGAAATGTTCGTTTTGGATACAACATGGCGGCATGTTGGCCGGTCTATTACTTGATTGTCTATAGTGAAGTCCTGGCTGAATACGTGGCACCAAGTAAAGGGTGAGTCGATAATTGTTGCGACACTTTCAAACTTGCTTAACTTTATTCATACTTCATCGAAATCTATCAAAGTTAGACCCTTTTCTCTGGTGTATTTTTTATATCCGCTCCAAACTGATGAGTCTGAAAAAATCGATGAACATCATACGACCACCTCAAGGGTCCTCCAAAGGTTCCAGGAACGGATGACAGTGGATCACAAGTCAGGAGCTGAACGAAAACCGGGAACAACGCCATCAAATAATAAAACGATAGAGCGCTTATTGCTCATTCATTCTGAACATTCTGAAACAAGATCTGGACATTCAAAAAACGAAAAATTCGTGGATTTTCCGAAACTTCAAACGAAGAAAAAGGCTCAAAAGAGCAAGTCTTATTCTATCGCTAAACGCTGGGGAGGGGATCGTCTTAACCGACGAAATATTATTTGTCCTGCAGCAGTCCCACAACGTGCAGAACGACAGATCGTGGGCTTGGTTACAAAAAAATTATAATTCCTTTTTTTTTTTTTTTTTTTTCTCTCCCCTTTTAATTTAAAACAACCAACCCCCCAACAAAACAAAACAAAATAAATAAATAAATATAATCAAATAAATATAAAACTCCGCCGTTCTTTACGGCCCAATATTAAAAAACAAAAGTTGGAAAATTTTTAACCCCCCCCCCCGCCCCTTCCCCGCAGGTTGCGCTTTTCCCCAAACAGAATAGTCTCTAAGTTCACCGGATGGCAATCTACTGGACTATTTTGTGTGGTCTTAAGTTGAAGGTAAACGAGCACAATGCATCAACTTTGGCACAATATAAAAAGACAGCACATAGGGTACGGGACGGGTTTTAAGCAGTTTAGTTAGCCCCTGAGACATTTGATGAAGCTGTATGTAATCTATAATTAGAACTGCCAATATTTAGACATTAATCCCACTGCTTACGTCTGGTCTATCGGAACATACCTTCAGCAACGAGCATTAGGCTCAGAAAATTTCATAGCCATGGAATAAAGTTCCCAATTGCAGGGACTTCTTAAACACATGCGGATTGCTTTCCGATTAAAAAAATGTTTTCTTCAGCTCCTCAATCTGTACATAAACTAACAATATTGTATGAGTGCGATTCTGTGCATGTGTACGAAGGCGAAATGAAATAGGCCAGTTGACGATTTGCTGCAAACGTCAATTTCCTCAACCCGCTCCTTCGTTTTACCCATCCGCTCTCGAAAACAATCAACCAAAACATGTCGATTGCTACGACCACAAACTCGTCTCCTAGTAGGTTATGAGACAGACCTACACGACCAAACTTTTAGTTTGTCATTGATCTTTAGATTGGCAATGTGTATTTCTTATTTCATTTACTCTCACGCAAATGTTAGCCAAAGCGACTGTGACGACAAACGGGATGCTTCGTTTAAAAACAAACAAATGCAAGAGACAGCAGGCTTCACGTTACATTACCGGTGCGCTATATCCATGGATAACAAAGAAGAGAGGAAACATGGGCTCTCTCAAAAGCAACAGTGATGCCATAGCTGCAGCTCAACAGCGAAGCATTATTTATCGTTGGGTACTATTGGACAGCTCCAAAACATATTTTTTATTGCAAATGATAGTGCCAGATGATGGACAATATAATCATAAGCATAGATCAACGTCCAATGACTGGAAGAAACATGAAATAAATAGCGATTTCAGATTGTCTAAATATGTAATAAATTTAACTCAATGTTCAACATCACATTCTGGCAACAAGCCTAGTTGTGGGAGAGAGCTGATGAAGACATGCTCTCCGGTACACGCGATGCAAATGCAAAATACACAAAGGCAAAATTTGAGCGAACTTCTTCAGCAGGTCAGAAACTGATGGTTTCTAGATGATGTATTTTAAATCTTCAAAATGACAGTAATAAATTGGTAATCAATCATGATTCATACATCGAATCATTGGCCCAATAGATAAAGCTTATGATCGTATCATTAAAAAGGAAATAATTTGGAAAATGTAGGAGTTATAGACCTATTTCCTAACAACTGATTAAAATAGTGACCCCTGATTAAGCCGTTCCCTACCCTAAAAATATTTTTCAAAAATATTCAGCAACAATTCCGTTCTGTGTTGGATTCCTTTTCAAATTCTGGCCCTGAATTTAGTAGATAAAATCCTCCGCTATGTCAGAAACGATCACATCAAGATTGAAGTAACGCATTTCAAGCAAACAACAGCAACCTTTAAATTTACCGTCGTAGCGCTGCGAAAAGCGTAGAGCACGGATTGATCCGTTGATCCAAAATAAGTAAATATTCGAGCCTTTGAAAAAGAGTTGACCTTGACAGTAAATGAGAGCAGTCAACTTTACACGATGTTGAAGAGAGGATCAAGATAAGAAAGAAAGAAAGTCATCTGTGAAATCTGATATCTTCCGTCCTACTTAAACGTGTCTTCGGTTTTGACGTTTTGATCTCTATGAGAGTTGACTTTTTCTGTTGACCCTGAGTGAGAACGATTTACAGAACAGGCATGTATTAGCCTACTCTAGCGAAGAAAAATAACAATATGGTATTATATAAGTAACAAGTTCTGTTATCCCATATATCATTCTGATTTCAGCTGCTATCACATTACAAGTTTAGTAATTACAATTGACTAATTTTGTTACCATATGTTATCATTCTTATTATACTATTTTTGCCGAAAATTACTAGTTGAATGCTATACTATGAATATCATCCACATATTTGAACAAGAAATTATGCATTTCATCAAAAGAGTCTCCAAGTAGCATTGCCAAAACCATCCAGCTTTATTAAGTTTTATTAAAGTTTTACGAAAGCCAGGAGAAATCAGGCACCAAGAGGTGCCAATAGGGTTCATATTTTAGTCAGGTTTATGAGAACCTGCACAGCTTGTTTACAACGATCTTAAACCCTTGTTTTCTCAAATTCCTTTTACTCCTATCAAAGGTTTTATTTCGACTTTATGAACTCGTAAAATGCTGTTTTGAAATGCCGTTTTAGGACTCATTCATATTATCTTATTATGGTCAGTTGAAAAAGCATTTTAAAACCATTTTGCCTCCAGTAAATGCATTAAACGGCAAATTGGCATTGAGGGAAGTCACAAAATGACCAAATAGTTTTATAGTAGTCATTGCGAAGATAAATTGGCTTTTTGGCAAAACTGTGATTTTTTCCAATCATCCAATTGCAATATAAGAAATAATTGAAATGTGGAAGAATAAATGCACCAAATTTTAAATGTAATGCAAATGAACTATAGATCGGAGACCAATTTCGGCATTCTTTTAGATAACCTTATTGAATTCCATCAATTTTCAGAAATTCATGATTAATTCATCGAATATATTTGTTTTAATTTTGTTCTTGTTGTTGTAAAATCGCATAATTTCCGAGGCGCTTTAATGTCCGGCTCTTATCGTGCCAATATTCACCAGAAAATTAAATGCGCATATGATTTGAAGCATGATACGCTGTAAAAAACTCAATTTGTTTTGGATACTTTGCTATCAAACAAAATTTCCCGCAACACTAGAACTTTTTTCTTAGATATTATTTACTGCGACATAAATCAGAAGAGCCAGAGAATCTAACACAGCAAAACAACGAAAACCAATCACGATATCACAGTGAAGTTTGACAGCTGTGGCCATTTTGCAGTATGCTGGTTTTCATGACAGCCAATAAGTTTTATGAAGGTTCTCAAGTGGTCATAACATCTTTCACTAGAACATTTTCAAAATCTTTATGGTCTTATAAAGGTTTTATTAACTTGTTTTCACAACCGTCTATAGAGTGGGCCACTTTGTACAAATTTCGGCTTTAAAGAAGCATAGAGGAGGTGTTGGTAGACAAAACAGTTTTGAATGTAGTTTTATCAACAAAGCCGGAAGGAGTGCTATACGACTGGAATAAAACTAAAAGTGTTACTTGGGTTATTTTACTTATTAGCGTGAAAGTTTAAATCAAATTGATAACAGAAATTTGAAACTATTTCAATAAATTTGTTCATATCGCAGGATTTGTTATCGAGATGATCTCATTAATAATAAAATAAGCTATTATGATGGTATCCAACGCGTATTTTTTGTTATCGCTTTTGTTATTTTGGCTGTTTATTCAGCATCAACGATAACATATTCAGTGATCAAACAATGATAACCTAGTATTAGAATTTGTTATCAAATGGATATAATCCTTCAATAACAATAATGTTCGTTTATCCGTACTCCAAGCAAAACTTGATCGTCTACTTGTCTTTTCTTCTGTTCGGGACATAAACCACTGCGACAGTGATTTGATCTATTGTAGTATATCCCATATACTTTGAATATGCTGTGCACATATAACGATTTGCTACATCATTATAGTATTTGGTATTTGGGTTTGTTACAGTTTACGTTGTTTGTTTTGATGGCAGTGAATCGAGTATTATTGAAAGTATCCAATATTTATATTTTTTCAAGAGCGAGAGCACTGTTCAAAGGCGCGCCCCCTTTTGCCAGTCAAAACCAGATACATTTATAGAACTGTACACTGATAGGCAAAATAAAGTGCCACCTCAAATTTTTTTGAAATCCTCTCTTTTAGTTGGTTCAAATTAAAGTGAACACACTATATTCTTTTCTGATATCTTATTTTTTATATTCTTTAGAAGTTGCACTTATCGAATACTTAAATTAAAAAAAAAACATTTATATTGAATAACTAAAACAGTGTCAAAACAGTGCCCATTTCACAAATCGATATCTTTTTAAAAGTTTCCATCGGAAAACCCCTCTATTGTCTATTGCTGAATATTTTGGCATGTTTAAAAACGGTTCTACCTTGGTACTTTTATACACGAGATCGCATTTAATCAATTGAAAAAAATCGAGTGGTGGATCGCCTTAACAGAGTCAGGAATCACAAAACTGATGCGAGAACATACACCAAGATCATGCGCAAAAAAGAACCCGAGATAACCGAACGGGAGATCCAGGAAACCCTTCAACCATCAATTTTCGGTCGAACTGATCGTCGCCGTCTCGTAGCTCAGGGGTTAAATATGTAATCATAAATCATGTATGGAAAATGATTGTTTTCGCACAAATCTTTAAAAGTTACTAAACCTACATCGATTGAGTTTTCTTCTGCACAGTTGGATGGAAAGATTCAGTACGTGGCATCGATCATGTATTGGAGAGAAATAATCTCATTCTTTTAGTCGAAATTAAATGTGATATATCACAGCAGTGATTTTCCTGCAAATCGTAAGGATCAAGGCTAGCATAAGCTTTTCAAATGACAACTTGTTAGTAACTTCTTCTTCGTAGAATTTTAAAACTAAAATGTGGATAAAAAACTTACATCCGCTTATGTATTTTTTTAGTCTTATATAATCAAATCAGATTTAAACTGATGATCGCACGTTTTTTGGGTGAAAAGATTATTGTTGATAAAACTGGGACAACATAAATTCAGGAAAAGCGAAGTTTTGATAGATAAACTTCAAACAAACGATGGATCGCAGCAAACCGTGCTTAACAAGTGACGTATTTTGCTTTTGCTGCATCGTTTTCGCGATAAATTCAAACATTTTTTCGTTATTCAACTGAAATAAAGTTGGATTATAAAACTTCCTTGTGCTGTGTGTAAGACGTAGAGTATATAATCGATTCCCTCCCAAAATGTGCTATAATCGCTTTTCGTCAGATGGATTGTGCATCGGTGGTATTCTTTCGCGTTTTTTTTGCAATTCGCACCCGCACCCGGAGAAAAAGTTATACGTTTTGTTTGTTTTGTTTGTTTCCCGGTGTCTCCACCACCATTTTCTGTGTCGAGGGACAACAGCCTGATATTTTTCGATACTGGGCTGAGCCAAACAGATTTGTTTAGACATTTCCATCATATTGAAACAATTGCAGTACACGGTCCTGACATTTACAGCATGTAGAGCAACGATGGAGTCTCTGAAAACTGTACAATTTTTGCAGCATTATTTTGTATTTCGTTATGTTTATTTAAAAAAATATCTGTTTAAAACATTTTTGTTAAAAAATATGTAAGAACGGATCCGTCTTAGCAGCTAACATGTATGTTTCCACTTGCCATTTTCTTTGACAATGGCAGAACGTACTAGTTGAGACACCGGGTTAGTGCCTCCCGGACATAAATTGCGAAAAAAATGAGCATCGTCCGTAAATAGAAGCGAAGTTTGCTAGCTACTGTATTTTGATGGGTTTGCGACGTGCACTTGCCTGACTAGCTTTTCAGCTTTTCAGATAGGAAACATTGGTGAGATCGTTTTAAGTTATCGATAATATGCCCAAACTATATACACGCCAGGATCATGAATGTTCATTTTAAGTTCTGGAAGTGTGAATACTCTTCACATATCTATTAGACATGTGAAGCTTTTCGTGCGGGACTTAAATGAAACAATGACCGCCCCCCGCCCCCAAAGCCACCAACAGTAATGATGTCGGGGAGGCGGAGCTTGAAGGTAGGTATAAAGGGTGATCCAAACGAATTTACACCCTGGAAATGGCGCCTGGAACACCATTTGACCAAGCTCAAACTGCATCATACCATCGAGCGAACGCTCAGAGAAGGACCGTATGGAATGCCCGATCCAGAAGCAACCGCAGAACAGGAACAAGCGTGACAGAGGAAATAACAGAAACGATGCGAAAGGATTGTGATGCCATTGCAGAGATTGTAACTACGATCTCGAACGGTCCTCTTCAGAAGATCATGCACTGCAAATACGCAAAGCAATGCATGGATGCGCTGTGCAAAGCATACCAAAGAAGCGGTACGCTGGTAGCCATGCACACTCGTCGACAGCTATTTTCTTTGGAGTGAAAAGCAGCTCGGAAATCTTTCTGAGCTTTTCAATGCGCATTCACGCCTATGGAGAGAGCTGGAAGAAGCAGATCCCCAAACAACACATCTGGAAAGGTGCAAACGCTCTTTTGGGCCACTACACGACACTTATAATGTACAAATATGTCGTGGCGGCAATAATCATTCTACCTCAAGAAGCTCTCCAGAAGAAACCTCTCGATGAGCTTCACCGAATGCTCTATGATGCTGAACTGCTCCAGAAACCTAACCAATCATCAAGGAGTGATGTAGCTATGATTGCTGGTGGACCAAATGAAGAAAGCATAAAAATGTGCAATGCTCTGGATGTCATCAGTTCGGGCACTTCAAGGACAAGTGTCCAGTCGAGCGGAAGAAGAAGCAAAACAGGAAGAAAGAGCTTCAACATAGCATTCAGCACCGAAGGATGGAGCATGCTTTGATGACCAGAGAACGCCCTGGATCATCAACCACTGGCAAACGCTCGACTCAGGAGCATAAACCATTGACGTCAATCGTTGATTTGAATAATTGGAAGAAGTTGAACAACATGCTTTTTATTCCTGGGGTACAGGAAATTTTCTCTGTGAAAAGGGTGGCTTCCCTTGGGAATGAGGTGGTTTTCTCTAATGATGGTGTTATCATTAAAAACAAGTCCGGTGAGGTTATCGCTAGGCGTAGTTGTATAGATGGTCCTTACTTCTTAAATGTTTTTTTTTTTTTCACGAGGATGAAGATGCAGAGGAAAGCGCTTTGTTGTGCAAACACGAGAATTATATGCTGTGGCATAAACGATTTGGGCATATTGGATTTTCCAATCTTGAAAAACTGTACAAGGAGAAAGAAAATGGTTGAAGGTTTAACTATGCAGATGAACGATTTTGATCACAAGAAGCCATTTTGTGATTCTTGCTTGTTTGGTAAACAACAAGGGAAAAGTTCAAGAGTATGAACTTCCACGTTCAACACGATCTCTTGCGTTAATTCATACGGACGTTTGTGGATATTTCAAAGAGTCTACCTTCGATGGATATCGATTTTACGTTACGTTCATTGATTACGGTAGTTTATTTATTACGGCACAAGAATGAAGTCTTGAATTACTTCAAGCAGTACGAAGCAATGACTTCAGCGCATTTTGACCACAAAATAGCCTGCATTTGTTAGATACCAGCACTACATTTAAAATGTGGTTTGGACAAAAATCAGACGTAAGCTAATTGCGAATCTTTAGTTGTACTGCATATGTCCAAGTTCCTCCAGAAAAATGCCAGAAGCTGGATGAACGCAGTCAACAATTTCAAACATCGGATGCAGGTTGTGGAATGCTTCAACAAGAAAAATTGAAGTCTCAAGAGATGTTGATTGAATCTAACGGAAACAATCAATCGGATTCTGATGATTAATCAGAGGACGACTTGTTGGATTCTGATATCATCTATTCAAGCACAAGTCAACAGTCTCCAGTATTATCTCAAGATACCAGCAAAATTCCACAAAGGGGCCTTCCGCGGGACGTGCCAGAGGAGAATGAAAGCTTCATAACAGCTGGAGAAAGCGAAAACTTGCATGAACGTTTTTGTCAAGGCGAAGTACAACAAGAAGAAAGCACGAGGTAGCAGAACTCGTAAACAACCGAGTTGGTTGAACGACTACGAGACAGCATTTTGTGTTACGGACCATTTTGAATATATTTCTCAATCAGTGGAACTGCTCAAGCTTCGAAGTGATTGGAAGGACTGGGAGATTTCTATCCATGAAGAGTTGCAGTAATTAAATGAAACCAAACCTGGACTATAATGGAACAATTACCAAAGAATAAGCAGGCCATCTGATCCAAATGGGTTTTCCCAATTAAAAGTGATAATCGGTACAAAGTAAGATTGGTTGCGAAGGATTACTCGCAAAGACCAGACTATGATTATCATGAAACCTTTGCAAAAATTTGCAGTATTCGTGTGATACTCGCTTTTGCCAATCAGCATAAATTTTATGTAGCGCAAATGGACGTAAAAAACTACCTCTTTGTATGGTCATTTACCAGAAGAAGTATGCGTCTGCCGAATGATCAATTTTGTCAATCAAGAATAGTAAGGCTAACTAAAAGCCTGTACGGATTAAAACAATCTGGGCGAGCTTGGAACCAACGGTTCAATGAAATCATGCATAAACCTGGGTTCAATGCTTTAAAAATTGATTGCTGTGTATATAAAGCCAAAACCAATCAGCTATATGTTGTAATATACGTTGATGATGTATTGATCATTGGAAGCGCTCTAAGTGATATTCAATGGATCATACAGGAATTATCAAAAATATTCCAAATGAAATATTTGACAAAAGTATCAAACTTCTTGGGTATGAATATCAAGCGTGATGTTCAAAAACAAATCTTGGAAATATCCCTAGAGCAGAATGGTTCGAAAATTTTTGGACCGTTTTGGTTTGTGTAACCTGTTTAAACTCTTATGGATACCAAACGGACGAAATCATCTGATCCTCCCACTGAACATCCATACAGAGAGTTAATTGAGTGTTTACAATACCTCGCCATATCAACAAGACCAGACATTAGTGCAGCTGTCAACATATTGAGCAAATTTCAGTCTGCAGCCTCGGATATTCATTGGATTGGATTGAAGCGTATACTTCGTTATTTGAAAGCTACATCAGCAACAACAAATTATCTACGAAAAATATGAAGATAGTATTCCATTGGAAGGATTCGTCGAGGCAGATTATGGCAACGATCCGGATGAAAGAAAATCAATTTCGGGATATGTTTTTTTTTTTATTTGGAAACCTCGTTTCGCGGTCAACGAAACGTCAACCCACTGGTAGTCTTTCATCGACAGAAGCAGAATTGGTGTCACTATGTTCTGCTACAAAAGAAGGTTTGTGGTTATCAAATTTCCTGAAGGAGCTGCAAGTGAAAAACTTGCCTATACAGTGTGTCTCACAATAGGTGTCACTTTTTTTTCAGTCTTGGTTTATTTCAGCTGGGTAATTTTAACAGCGGAATTGATTATACCCGTTTTGAGTGTATTCTTTTGACAGATTATCGCTGAAGATAAATAGGCGATTCCGTTTGTTTATATTTATCAGCTACCATGGAAGCCATACGGGAGCAAGTTGTAAAATTACATTTGCAAAAGCTTAGACCGTGTCAGATATTCGATAGCCTTAAGCAGTTCAGAGCGAGTAAGCGTTTTATTTTTTGTACCTTGAAACGGTTCAAGGAAACTGGAAATTTCCATATTCAACATAAAGGAGGAGCCAGACGATCTGTCAGAACGAAGAAAAAGATAATATGTGTGAGGGATAAGACGTAATCCGGCCGTATCTGGCCGTAAATTAAGCAAACAATTTCAAATGTCCCCTGGTTCAATGAACAGGCTCCTCAGACATGATCTGGAATGCAAGCCGTACAAGAAACATCGGGTTCACGGGTTGACGGAGCGTCAAAAGCAAGCCAGGGTCCAAAGAAGCAGAAATCTTTTGGTTCGGCACGGTGACTGCGAGATTTTATTTTCGTATGAAAAGCTCTTCCTCCTTCAGGTCAGTCATAATCAACAACATGATCGTGTGTATGGCAAAAGTCTTGCCAATATTCCAAGAGATAAACGCTGTAGAACGCTATCAGAATGTATCGAAAATCATGGTATGGGGCGCCGTTTCGCGAAAAGGAAAACTTCCTCTTCTTTTCATAGAACCTAACGTAAAAATCAACTCTGAATATAACATCGAGCAGGTTTTGAAGAACCCCCACCACCCCCCCCAACCCCCACCCCCCCCCCTTTTTCCACACACCACATACCCCCCCCCAACTAATATTTTTTTCTCAAAAAAAAAAAATTCCTTTTTTTTTCCCCTTTTCCCCCCCCCCCCCCCAACCCAACCCACAACCAACAACCCCAACCCAATTCCTTAAAATAGAATTTTTCTTTTTCCCCAAAACCCCACCCCCCAAAAAAAACCAATATAACAAACCACCAAAAAAATAAACCCAAAAAACCAAGATTTCCTCATATCAAATTCTATATGTATTTTTTTTAAATCATGACATTAAAAGTCACCAAGATCTCCCAATTTAAACTTCCACCAAAAACCGATTGGTACTAGTACTAGAGTCTTTAAAGTCTGTGTACGGCACTCACAAAAAACCGCCTGGAATCAGCAATTCTCACAAATATAATACATGGCTCTACCTTTAGCTAACTGCCAACATTGTTTACTAAATAATAGTATTAAATAAAGTAACTGAATACATTGTTCACAAATACTTCCAATCGATTGATGCAAACATTCTAAAAAGTACCGAGAAATGGCTGAGTTATTCACGCTCAAAATCTGACCACTTTTCGTAACGCTAAACGCAGTGCATTGCATTTGTTTAGCCACACTATGGAATTGTTTTGTATTTCAATTTGTTTAAGTACAAGAAACTTTAAAATATATGCATGTAGTAGTGGCACCTGCTAGCATGTTCACACACTACCTGCATCAGCTGTCAGGAAGCAGATTTGTTTTTGTATCATTTCCTGCTCTAAGTGCATTGGATGCGTTTAGCCGCAGTGAGTGTTTATCGGTATTTTCATTCAAAGGAATAGATTTCGAACATGTTAACATCTACAACAAATTAAGTAAAATCTTTATGAATTGCTCAATTTTTATCATTAATTTTTATTTAGTCTAAAAATGGGAAAGGCAAAACGATTGAGCGAGATAGAGAAGGGCCAAATCCAGGTTCTGGTGAATAGTGGACGTTCAAACCGAGATATTGCCCGGCAAATCAACAGATCAGAAAAAGTGGTGCACAATTATCGATAAAAAAAAAACCCTTAAAAATACAGCATCAAGCGCCGTATCGTGGGAAACTCTAAATTGACGGCTAGGCAAAAGGGACAAATTGGCCTTGAAGCAACCAAAAATCATTTAACCTGTCGCCAGATAATCAATAAACTTGATCTCTCCGTACACAAAAGTGCCGTTAGCTATTTTCTCAGTGCATACGCAAACATTAACCTCGAAACTCAAGCTGCACTTAAAAGTTTAACCACAGAGAACAGACATTCAAGCTCGGGTGACCCCCTTGTGTAAATTTTTGTAACTGTCATTTTAAAATTACAGCTCGTTTTCGTTAGTTTTGGTGAATCGTCCACTTGCCCGTCTCGAGATTCGATAATCTGGCAATTTTATTTTGGTGAAACCTAGACTAGGCGGCGTAGTTTTTACAACGGTTTGCTTTTAAAAATTTACACAGTAAATTGGATATAAAATGTTCGTGCCTGGATGTCTGTTCTCTGTGGTTTAACTTAGATGGTCCTGATTGTTTTAGTTACCACAGGCTCGATCTACCGCACGATCCAAGAGGAGCTTCGATGGAGGAACGGTTTTGGTTTGGGGTGCATTTTCTTGCGATTCTAAGCTACCGATTTGCTGAAAAATGAACTCAAACTGTTAATGTGAGCTTCTGAGAGATGGGTTTTGCAGCAAGAAAATGCGTCATCCACGTATCACGCCACACAAATGCACGGTTCAGGGATGAGGACATCACTGTTCTTAGGATTGTAACCTCATTGATAATCTGTGGGGCATTTTGGTTTCGAAGGTTTATGCGAATGGACGGCAATTCAACACCGTGAAGAATTTAAAAGTCAAGGAAAGTTGGAAACAAAGTGACCTTTAAACCATTCAAACACTTGAACTTAAACTTGAGGCCCCGCAGAATATTTGACATTTTCAAGAATCGAGCTACCAAGTTCCAAAGTGGCAACTATTCTCGAAAATGTCACTTTGTTTTTCTTTATTAATGTTTCAGTGCGATTGCAACACCCTATTTTTATTGTTTGATCAACCACAGCTAAATAAAAGGAACTATTTTTGAAGAATTCATGTATATTGTTTTGGTTTAAAAACATAAATTAATTTTAATTTTCTTTTTAATTTTGTTTTCTTGAAGAAATACCGATTACGAAGCGGCTAAACTAATGTACCATATAAATTTTTCGTACTCGTAAAGTGTACACCTATATGAAAAACAAAGACGAAGTCCACATAAAAAAAAATATCCATTTGTCACTCATCGGTATCGATAGTATAGAATATTTCCCATCGTTTGATAAAAAGAAAACAATGACAAACACGATCGTAGTAGCTGGGATCAAGGAGAACTAGATTGGAATTCGGTAAAGGGGGAGGTTTGACTTGAAAACCCGTAAGATACATTGTATTTTTGCTGCATTATTGCAGTTTTTAGAGAATAGAGATTGTCTCTGCAAACAAAACCCGTCGAAAACACCATTCATCGAATTCGAATGCGTATAATTATCAATCAACAAGAGTAAGGGTTATAGTAGTAGTATTAGTAGCATCAACTAACGGTTGTACACACGTTTAAAACTCCAACACTTAGGGGGATATTTGTAAGTAGTGGATAACTTGCTGTCTTTTTTTATGTTTAGCAAATCACAAACACAGAGCATTTTACAAAATTTGCTAATCAAACAATATGCTAGTATTGTACACGTGGATAAACTCTACATTCATCTAATGTCAGCAAATAATAAGAAGTAACTCTAAAACTTAGGGCTGTTTGTTTTTTTTTTTTTTTTGGATTATCAGCGCTACTATTTGGTGGGGTGTGGATTATTCGCTAAGGTTAAAATAATGGACACAAACACAAGGTATACCACCTGTTTTTGTTGGGTTTTGTACTAATAGGTAACAAATTGAATGAGACTGCTGCTCATACTGTTATTCCCTCTTCATAAATTATATTCAAACTTCTTTACCATCATCTTTTTTCTTTTTTGCTAGACGGGTAGCTTGTTTTGCTGAATATAGTCCTGGTTCACAAGAATATTGTAACTTTCAAATTCGGTAGTGGCTACCTACCTCCAGGAGGGAAAGGGTTTAAATTCATTGTTGGCAAATATTATGGGACATTCTGGTGGGTCCTTATTACTGGTGTTACCACCAAAGTGGAGTCATACAACACAAATGTTTTCTGTTCAAACTTTGTTCTTAGGTATAAATTCGTCTAGGGCCAGTTTTCTGCTAATGGGTATAATGAACGATTCAGATTCACAAGGAAACGAAACAAAGGTATGTACACATGTTGGAAAAAGTTGTCTCTTCAAAATTCGATTCAATGATTTCGAATTACTACTACTGACTACGGATTGATTGAGTGATAAAGAACTACCAGCATTTTTTTTTTGTATCAAGCTCTAAGTAAGGGAAGGAAAAAGCGTTGTGGAGAAAAAAGCAGTTGTACAAATCTACCTACACTAAGTCTATCAAATGAACCGACTGTGCAAAACCGTTTGTACATAAAAAAAAACAACTCGGCATGATTCGTATGTGATTTCGGTGGTTTTCTGGAAACTAGGATAAAAGGCACTGATGGGTGGTTCGAATTGTATAACAGGTAACTCATAAACGTAACACATCAAACACAAGCCGTATAATTTCAATTTTGTACACAATAGAATAGTACACAAATGTTACAAGAAACAAACCACTTGAACAAATTGGAGTCAAATGGTCAACTTGGAAGCCAAACCATACATTTTAAAAGAAAGAAAAAAGGAACCATTCAACTAAATCATATTTTCAGTGTTCTACATCTATAAGCACAACTATATAATGAATGTGTAACTTCTAGAAAACTACGTCAAAAGCTTAACACAATCAACTGAACGAGAATAAATATTTGTATTCAATGAGTTTATTGGTGAATAGTTTTTGGGTTTCTTTTTTTTTCGGGGAGATGTTGTTATAGTTTGAAGGCAGTTCACAGAAGGAACCAATTGAGAAATTATACAATTTTTCTTCTCTAATGTAAATAGAGTAAACAAAGCATAAACGAAACTTTGTGCAAATATTCTTTTTTGTTTCTCTAGAAAATGTGTCCAATCGAAGTATTCAAGCTCAAATGTAACCTAAACGATAAGTATCCAATGCATACCTACAGAAATAAACTGGACTACTGAAGAGTAAGTGAGCAAAAACAAAATCCAGTGTTGAAAAAAAAACCAATACAGAATTTTTCGTTTCTATTCAGTACTGTAATCAAGAAATCGCAAACGAAAGAGTAATTCTGAAAAAGTTTACTGTAAAATAATCACTATTTGCAACTCTCGAGTGCCTAAAAACGATAGTAAAATAGTGAAAAATTTAGGAACGCTGAAACAAGATGAGTCTTCATAAAATATGTTCAATAGTAGAAATAGCATTTGTAGTTGAAAAGAAAAGGAGAGAAATATATCGTAGTAGTAAGAAGCTAACCTTCGTTTTAAGAATCTTATCACTTCACAACCATTTAGCAACTAGTGTAGTGGGGGAGTCCGCTTATAAATGGGTAAGAGAAATTATCTTGCCATCAAAAGAAAAAAAAACGTTTTGAGTGTGCGCGGTAATGTTTGCTATCTTTGTTTGTTATTTTGGTTTAATTTGTTGTGGCTGTTGTTTTATTATTTTTTGTTGTTGAAGAAATCAAATAGAAAAAAAAACAAAAACGGTGTAACCTTATTTGATTAGTAGACAATTCACAGCAATCTGTTATCATAATTTGCAGTAAATACAGTTTTACATAGTTACATTAAAGCTATACAAAAAAGCCAATACAGTGAAACAATATACAGCGGCACTTTAACTTGGATAATGTAGGCTTTAAAATATTTTCCTTATGAAAACGATACTTACGTGTAATGGTTTAATCGATTTTTATAGTTTGGTTTGAAGCAGTTACATGCATATAAAATATTTTTAGATATATTTTTTTGATGAAGACACAACCATTCACAGGCGTAAGCACAGCAGAGAAAAATTTGAGGAAAAAGAAAAAAATAACTTACGTCAATTAAATTAGTTTTTGAAAATAAAGTAATATCAGACCACAAAGAAAGAACTAAACATTTTTGTTTGTTTTTAGTTTTTTTTTCTGTTTACAGATCGAAAAAGTAGTGAAATGTTTTTGTTTGATCAAATTATGTCGCTTTGAGTGCTGCATCGTAGATTCATTGCAAGGGGCGCTTTTGCTGAAGTTGTACTAACGAATGATTGATTGCATATTTTGATAACCCTTAAGAAATCTGAACTTTTCGGACGAAGGAATCAAATAGGAACTTTTTTTTTTTCGAGAAAAAACAGACGAAAATCCAAAAGTAACATAACGGTTTCTTTGTTTATCTCATCACTTAAAAATTCACACTACTTGTATATGATTTGTTGAACGGAAGGAAACTGTGCGATCTAATCATACATAATCTTTTGTTCTAGAGGTGAATGGGTAATAATAAGAAGTTAATACTTTTGGTTTTACTTCACTTTTGGTGTAAAGTTGGTAAGTTGTTATATCCTATGAATCATGCTCTATAAGGTGTTTGATGAACCTTTAGTTAGTTATCCTTAAAGGTGTCGTTAACGACAATAATTAGGTTCGCCTTTTGTAAAGATTCCTTCGGCAATCAAAATCTTTTCAGACAAACATTATGAAAGTTAGTGCCACCCGAGCAGGAAGGAATAACTCTATAGTTGAACTGATTATTGATGAGCGCTGCATTAGAAGTAAAATTTCTAAAGATAAAGATTGTTCAATTTATAAAGTGGACACTTATTTGTTAAGGCAAAAACGTTATAAAAAAATATAAATTTTATATCAGTGTGTAAATAAAATGCTCTCTATGGCAACACACCACATTCTAAATGAATCGCATTAACCTGTCAATATGCAGATTAAGGGCATCTTCAATGGCGGTCCAAATCGTGGTATGGATTTATTTTTTTAGACCAAACGCAAAAACATCGCTGAACCGGTGTTGTAAATTTTGTTTTATATCGGATCTATTTTGCATCATTTTAAAACTGGTATATGTTTTGATCTATTCTTGCAGCAATTTGGAACAAGAAAAATACCGTTCCAAAACACTACACGCTACTTCATAATGCCGATTAATGAGTAAAACTTTAGCTTTTACAAAACAAAAACTCAAGTTTATAATCTACCGTAATCTAATGTTTACTACTGCAAACCCTCACGCAAACCAACAAAACTTTGAATGCAGACCAGTGCATCGAATGTCTGTTATTGTTTAGTTGTTGCAGATATTGTTCCGGTGATTTTCGTTCCGGAAAAACATGGAGGCTGGCTGAGGTATCTTTATGAGCCGAAAAGTGCGGATGCTGATAGTTTGTTTCATTGCTGAATAACGAATGGTTCTCTTAGTATTTTTCCGGAAAACGCGGAAAAGTTCGAAATTTAATAACTTAATTTAAGAGGCTCCCGGAATTGGGACTGTTTTGGATATTACGACTAATTTGGTGGCAAATTCCGATTCCGAATAGTATTTCAAGTGCTTGGAAATGAAAAATATTGAAATGTTCAATGAGAACAATCGGTTAATTGATGGATTGGTCATGATTAGCACTCGCAAATAGCTCATACAGAAAAAAATTAGAGAACCCTGTTATATAGAAACTTTCGGCAGGTTTACAGGATATTCAAGCTTATCTTCTGGGGGAGAGGATACATTTTACTAACTATGGCAGTTTTGATAAGCTTTCTGGGGGAAACCGATGATATCTTGAATATAGATTCAATTTGTATTTCTCGGAGGAAAAGTTCGAAAAATCCTTGATTTTTCCCGGAATCTTTTTTAAATATTATACCCAAGTAATCACGAGGCTATAATAGCTTGCATATAAAGGGCATATGCATTATGTCTAGTGTATCATTGAAGTTGGATTAAAGCTGAAAAGGGCCCCACTAAGATCGAACTAATGCTATATCTTTTGTAATGCCATAAGACATTACTAAAGTAGCATTATTGCATTGGTAATGCATCATTGCATTGATAATGCATAATTACATTCTTAAAGCTAATCTAACGCTTCATAACTTGACAACTGTTGAATAGATGCGATCCCGCATTAATGATGTTGATTTTGTGTTGAATAAGAGCAATAATATAATGCCTGTGGTTACTTGGGTATTATTCTCGGCAGTAACATGAGTTGGTCAGAATTTATGTTAGCTTCTAGAAATTAAACAATCTCTTTGAAAATTATTTTCTGAATTACTATGAACATTGGAATATCTATGAAGATTGGGTGAAAATATGACAGAAGTTGATTAGCTTCTAGAAAGTTGAATAAACTTATTGGAAGTTTCAAGATAGTAATGAAGTTTGCTAACTATATTTTGAGAAGATAAGTGGTGGAACTTCAGAGAAGTCTATTGAATTGCCGAAAAATTCTCAACGTTTCTGGAAACTTGGTTAAACTTCCAAAAAGTTGCTGATCATCAATGGAATAGAAACACCTTTCGGGAAATTACCGGAACTTTGAGACGGAAATTTATCTTCCAAGAAGTTATTTGGACTTCGGAGTGGTACATCTTGCATGATAAAGAGCAGAATATCACAAATATTTCAATAAAAGTAAAACCAAAAAATCTGGGAAGTTGGTCGATTTGCTAAACTTTTGATAAGTTGTTGGAATTTCTGTAACGTAACTAGCATTTCCGAGATGTTGTTAAACCTTCAGGAAAACGAAAGAGCAAGTATTCCTCGTCGTCTGCTAACGACGCATTACTAGCAGTAATAATTCATTGGTCAAACCAATCCTTGGCAAAAAGTTTGCCAAAAATCTGCGACCTCTGATAAAAATACTTCTGATCTCTGATGTTAAATGATTGACAGGACGACAGGTGTAGGCAGGTTTAACAACAAGAAATACTACACCGGTGCGGGGAACGCGCAGTTGGTCTTTTTTAGCTGGTTCTATTCAAATTTTGCTGATGCAAATCAAGTATAAAGTTGTTCCAAAAATAGACCACCGCTGAAGATGCCCTAATTCAGCACAAATCTCGACTAATTCATGATAGAAGCCAATTGTGCACAATGACGTTTAACGTCGATTTCTCTCGTATCTCAAAACACTTTTGCAAATTGAAAGCAGCATCTTGTAGAGAAGTGTTTACTCTACCATGTCCAAAAGTGAAGTTGGATTTCGTAGGAGTCTTCGGATTCGCGAAAGATAGAGTTTAAAGTCATTGTTTACAATTGGCTTTTAGGTCTTAATCATGAATTACTCGAGAAATAGTGTTCCGAAAAGCTATTGTTTCGAGAATTGGCTAAAATAGCAAGGTTCTCGAGGTCTGCTGTTTTCAAAATCGTGAAAAAGTATGATGAAACTTTTCTCTTGTAGAAGGGGCCAATGAAAAGGAGCTGGCAGTAGGTGCGCCACTCTTTATTATATTCCCGAAATTGTCAAAAAACTGTGCATTAGTATCAAAGCTGTGCAAAATATCAAGAAACGTAACAACATCAGAACTTACAAAAAGCAAAGAGCTCTTAAAAGGAAGAATGCCTAGAAAGCATAATCAAAAACAAGGTCACAGAGCTTGAACAACCTTCTCCTGAAAGAGCAAAACTGATGCATTTTGATGGACGATCCAACAAACATTGCATGTTGTATAAGTGCTTGTTCGATGGAAAATTAGCTTCTTAAGCTAGAAAAAAAACTTCTTCAACCTTTAGTCAAGTCAAATTATTTGTTGGGGAGGTTGACGTACATTAAATTGGACACTAGTACAATTTCAAGCCCCCAATTTCATAATGTTGTGCAGAGCAAAGATGTACCCGATGATGTACGGTTCATGAGAACTGAAGAGTTCGGAAGGAAAGTGTTGTGAAAGGTTTTTCGTATTTCACAACGGGCCCAATGAGAATGGTGAGAATTACAGGAAGGAGTGCATTAAAAAACAACTTCTCCGTATCTACCGAAAACATTCTGTTTCCCCATCGTTTTGGCCGGATCTAGCATCTGCTCACTATGCTGCAGCTATTTTAGAACTTCTCAAATGTGAAAAAATGAAGTTTTGTCAAAAAACGGCAAAAACCAATAAACTGCCCTAAACTACGACCCATTGAAAGAATACTGGGCAATTATCAAACGGCATCTCAAGAAGGATGGAACAGCAACTAAAGGCTGACTAAAAGTAAATTGTTACGCACAAAAAGACCTGTAATTCGTGATTCAATAAGTTTTAAAAGTCCGTAAATGTTTGTTTTACTGTACTTTTATTGAAACTTCAAAGTTACAGCATCAGATGGTAACAGTTCTCTAGTTGGAATGAAATCTCGAACCTTCCTCTTAATGGAGCCCATCAGCGCCCGCACACTGGAAACGGACACGGAATCAGCGCATTTCTTCCATTTTGCCCGCATTTGCCGGATGTCCTTGACTGACCCGTCACTTCGTCCAAATCGCTGCTTTGAAATTGCCCTGTATTTTTCGATTGTTGGAAATTTCGGGCACTTCGGAGAATTTATTAGCTTGGGGACAAAATCGATCTTGGAGTAGTGGCAACTGGCCAAATCGGGCAAAGAAATAACGTTGCCCCTATGCTTGCGGATGAACGGCAATACACGCCTTTTCAGGCATTCTTTGATGTAACCTTGGAATGTCATCATCGAGTATGTGACGAATGGTTCCGTTTTCAGGCTACAACTGCAAATCGCTTGCCAAATCTTGGCCTTCTTCACGAATTTGTCGGCAAACACGAACTTGAATCTTCCCGGCTCATCCCCACGTCCAGTCGCGATGTGAAACTTTTGACCGAGAAGCTGCTTTAAATCGAGTTTGACGTATGTTTCGTCATCGATCAAAGTGGCAACGGAATTCTGCTTCATGTGTCCGAACTGGCTATGTTTAATGGCTTTGTATCCTTCCCTGGCAAGGATGTTCCGCACCGTTTGAAAGTTGGCGTTGTACCCTCTGGGTACATCTCAGGTCGAAAGACCGGGGTTGGCTTTCACGCACCTCAACACCTTGCTGCGAAGCGACAATCCCTGGTTCCAGTTTTTTCGTAGGTCCGCTGATTCCTTTCCACACTCAGGGTTTCCTTGTAGGTTTTGAGGACTCGACAAACTGTTGTTTTCGGCATCTTCAGCACTTTAACCAGCTTGGAACCGGACCACTCCGGATTTTCCAGGTGTTTGTGCACAATATTTTTTCTTCTTTCGAGCTCCATTCGACGTTATTTCTGAACGCGATCGACTACTTTGATCAAACTTGCACCAGTTGTTCTCTATAGAAGAGAAAAAAAAACCACTGTCAAAGATTTTCAATTCCCATGACTAGAGGCATGCTAGCGGCGCGCGAGGGGCGTACCAATTTACTTTTAGTCAGCCTTTAGTTCCGTTGAAAATTTTAAGAAAATGTGGTCTACGGCTATGAGAAAAGTCACGGTGAAAGTTGTGCAAAACCTCAACCTCAAGGCAAGGAGTAAGGCTCGAAAATTCTTCGGGGATAAGCACTAAATCTTCAAATCTCCTTAAAGTTTTCTATATGTACATTAAACTTCATATAATCGAAACATATGATTTTTTCGGAAATAAACAGTTTCTTTGGAAAACAGGTGTCCACTTTATAAGATAACCAATCTTTAATACCATAAAAATGTTCCTACAATATTATGGTAATACTAAATTGAGGTTAAACAACTCCTCAGGTATTCTTAGGTGTTCATATGTTATTTTTTCTTGCTCCGGCAGCTTTGATTGGCTTTCTACTTCAAATTGCTTTTTGATTCATAACTAAGCTGAAAAATATATCTTGATGATATTATATTTGCTTCTAATATTAGCATCAGTGGGAACTTTATGTTGTGAACCTATGGACTAAAACTATAGTTGAGCAGCATTCTGTAACAGATTTTTTTTTATGGAGACATAGACTTGGAGAAGAAATTTAAAAAAATTAACAGTCGTGTAAAAATACTCCTAGGTCCTCTCTTAGCTTAGCCGGTAAAGGCGAAGCTGCAAAGCAACACCATGCTGGAGGTGGCTGTGTTCGATTCCCGGCCTGGTCTAGGAATTTTTCGTAAAGGAACATTTCTCGACTCCCTGGGCGTATGATTGTACTTGCCACACAATCATACTAATGCAAAAATGGTACTTGGCATCGAAAGCTCTTAATTAATAACTGTAGAAGTGCAACTAGAACACTAAGTTGAGAGCAAGTAATAAACTAATTGTGAAAACAATAAGCTTGAAATGCTAAAGAAGAAGAAAAGAAGTAAAAATACACTTCGTTTGATTTCAAGCCAAAATAAGAGTAGACAGCTAAATTGTTTGCGATCTTGCATATAGCAGATGGTGACGAACTAGCCCAGGTGGCTAAAAGTCACCTTAATAAAGGAAAAATAAATACTGGATATAGCAGATATGATTAAAACGATATCTCGGTTAATGAAACATGAAATGTCATGTGAATTTATACCAAATCCAGTAGAAGCGCTGGATTTAATATATACTGTAATTTACAACATATTTTGATAGTTAACAACCTATTTATAGCCTACTATTATAATTAATAATAAGTGCTTTCAAAATTAAAGTCAAAAATTTTTAGAAACGTTTGATACATTTACATTCAACTTATCATTAAAAGCGAGCGAATCGATTCCAAGGGTAAGTCGCTTAGAACAGTGTGTCATCCACGATGTCTTACACACTAGACGAATATGTTTTTTTTTTAACTGGGGCACTTCGATTTTCAATCCATACCACATGTGTGGCACACTTTGGACAGTTGAGCTTATAGAAATAAGAAACCATTAATCTTGCCAATATGCGTTTCCTGGTTGCCAGGCTCAATAGAAAATAACAATTTGGGCTGTCAACACATCGGCACCTTCGGCACATAACGGGAACTCCCAGAACATTGGAACGTTTGTAGACACACTCAAAAAAAATAGCACAGGAGAAAAGTGTGCTGAGCGATCCACCCCTTGATCGATTCCCATTTGGTCAAGTACTACAAGTTCATCATACGTCTGATTTTGAAATTCAGATACTGGAATGTGCTATTAGTACACCAACATAAGTGAATCAGCACGAGTGGTCACAACCCTGGTATCGATTCCAGTTGGCATACTCTGAGAAAAATTCTATCGTTATACCGACAACTAAATCATGGTCAGGATGACTATCGCACATAATGGTTACATTAACCATGAAAATGGTCGAATTCACCACTTTCATGGCATTCTTGACTATGATCAAGGTAACAAGAACTATGCCGACATTATAGCAAATGTTGGATCAACTATTTTTAATGGTAGTTTTGACCATGATAGTAGTTGGTTCTAAATCACTGTACTGCAATAGTCACCCTAACCCCCAAAAATGGTAAATTTGACTATCAAATTTCTCTCTGTGTAGTTGGCATTTTCGAAGACGAAAAATCCCTAGTTGGTTCCGGCTCGATTGTTGGGCCCTTCAGGCTGCAAATCACGCTACTACCGAATTAAAAAAATAAGTCATTCCAAACTCTAAGCTTCATTCTTGGACAGCACACATTAATGCAAGTATAAAAATGGATTTATGCAACCGATGTACGTATAATGTTAACACCCGGATAGCAAAATAGACAGGTAGGAATATGAAATTCATTCACCATCTACGGATGTGCCTCAAGCATATGTCTAACGCTTATTGCCACACTTGAAGTTGGGCCGATGAACAAGCACGCACTCTTGATTTCACAGAACCCTAGCCAGCTATTCCAATATCTCCGTGATGGATGAAGAAAAAATGTAGTTCTTGCTCTTCAAATCCAACAAACTATATTATGGTGAATTAGAATCCAGTCGTAAAACAAAATTGTATGTAAATGAACCATCCCATATAATTGCAAAAAGCCGTACGCGTGGTAAAGTTTACTCCATCCTACTCATAAGTTTCCCATTTCACCTGTGCATACAATGCCTTGGTAAGCTATAATTCATATCATAGTAGGCTGCGAGTAAAAAACAGCCGATTTCCTAAGTTTGACTGTTGCACCATGACGAAGTGGCAGCGTATTCGTGATTTGTCCCATGCACAAATGTTGCAAAAAGACATTTCAATCGCCTTCGGAGTGCCTCGGTGGACCGTGAAAAGGGTCTTAGACCGACAAAAGAAAGGATAACTATCCGCGAAGGTGGCCACAGGTCGTCCTAGGTCATCTCGGATTCCGAGGGTAAGAAAATCTTGAACTTACTCAAGCGAAAAAATCCGGTAATCCTGTTTCGACGAGGGCATGTTTACAATCGATCGCGTATCAAATTCCAGAACCGATCGCTGTATTAGTTCGTTCCCGGCAAAAGACGTGATCGACGAGCATCAAAAATTGTATCCAGCATCCTCCATCCAGCAAAATCTGACCAAAAATTGCATCTGAGCATCCTGCTGGCGTTATGGTGTTTGGATTTGTGGCATCCGATGGCAAAAAAAATGAACCCGGTATTCATTCCAGAAAGTGATAAAGGAAACACGGAGGTCTACATCGGGATTAGAAGTAAGAATGTTCTTCCGTGGAGCAAAGAACAGTACGACTCGAAGCCAAATGTTGTAATTCAACAAGATGAGGCTCATCTCGAACCACACTCAGAAGTGCTTGCTAGGACATCTTCCGTTCTGGGCAAAGGATATGTGGCGGCCATCCAGCCCCGATCGTAATCCGCTGGATTACTCAGTATGGTGCGTCATGAAGGCCAAGGCCCGTTCTAGACGCCACCCGAATACAGCAAGTCTCAGACAAACATTGACCCGTACCTGGAGAAAAATAGATCCTGACTACATTATTGGGACCTGCCGTGCGTTCCGGAAGCATGTGGAGGCCGTAATTGCAGCAAGTGGAAACTCGACTGATCATTAACATAGTTTAAGACTCTCAGAAACATCCCCCTTTTGAATAAATAAAAAAAATCGAAATTGAAATTTTTGAGATTTTTTTAAAATTTGGCATTGCTTAGTGATGCAAACATTATCACGTATATGGTACTTGACACCAGAGCTGCTGAAAATTAACAATACTCGCTGATATTGATAAAACAATTTTGGTCAATAATTTGAGCTAAAGGTCAAAGCAAACCTCGTAACTGGTCAGTTGCTATGCTGTCAGTAGCTATCATGTGCAATTTCAGTTGCCTTAATTTGTTACCACATTAAATAAACTAAGTAAAATATCATAATGCCGAGAGGTTAATAAACATCTACTCCATCAGCTGCTTGGATAACAAGCAATCTTTTCAAAACAAAACTGTAGCATTTTAATTAATTCTCGTGAAACATTTAAAAAGGGACCTATCTTGGTTGACTGATTCTCTTCATCGACTTTCTCTTTGGTTCATCATGGCTAAACCATTTAAATTGTGGCTCTGCTACCAGCTTTGATCGAGCAAAGACGTTGTCAGCTTGTACGTCGAAACATAAAGTGTATGGAAAATGCTTTTGCAGCGGCGTTATTCACAGAAAAGAAAGTCGATGAAGAGGATTGATAGGCCCTTGTCGATTTAGCGTATGGTGCACTAAAAAAAAGGGGTTCCCGAAAATGAAAACGGACCGTGAACTAGTTCACATTTTCAGGAGTTTTCCCTTTAATGTTATTTAGTTCATGATTACGTGATTCAGTTCACGGTGTATTTTTGCTTGTTCTCGAATTCATGACTGCAGTTTACGGATCTGGGCACAGATTTTTTCCGTGTGAATATTGAATAAGTAGAATGCATCAATCACTTGACATGTATTGCCAACTAACAGTAAACTTAGCATGCATCGAATTTTCAATAAGAAAAATGAAAAAATAAAAAATCGCATAAATCATCCTTCTCAATATTGAACCGGCAACTGAAATTGTCATATCCGAAAAAGTCACGGATCAAAACAAAATGCTCTACAAGTACAAGTGAACCCGTCAACAGCTGATTCGTTTTCAAGCAAATACTGAATAAAGGAACCCCTTAATCATAGAATAATGGAACCCCGTGACCTGAAATGTATCTCCGATCATTGATTAAACAGTTTAAATAATTTTCAACTTCTAAACAATGCAAGCCAAACATTGCATCAGGTCCTATGTAACATTTGTGTCAAATCGAGAAAAATTGGATTTAAAATTTAAATTTGTTTTCAAAATCGTAATTGCAACTTTATCATGTAATCTTTCATTTTTGCATGGTTTTCAACGTAAAACGTTGTTAAGATTACAAAGAAAATGTTGGTTTTGAAGTTTACGATGATTCTAGTTGTGTAATTGATGCATTTGTTACTTAGGACCTATTGCATTTACATTTGTAGATTGAACCTGTGAGATTAGTCTGTGGCCAAGTTAGAATGTACATTGGACTTTTTTTTTCGATTTGACACAAATGTTGCTTGAAGTAGTTGAATATTATCCATCTGAACAAAGAACTTTTTGCTTGTTTTCATTCTTAGAACAATCAGAACACGCGTTTTGAGAAGACAAAATGTAGGTCCTATGTAAATTTGTCCAAATTTTAGACAAACATTGTAGGGAAGATGTACCTAAATTAATCTCATCGCTTTGCAATTCATCCTACTTGAAATAAAACGATATACACGTGACAGAATTAGTTAGTAATGTTTGTTGTAGTTATTTAACGTAAGCAAACATTATAAAAAAACGAAACCGATCCTTCAACTGCCCAATTGTTTGATTCATCGTAGGATGAATAAAGGAACAATGAGATTAATATGGGGGCAGTAACCCTACCAAGCGGCTGACAAAAGTCCCATGTACAGAGCTGTGCAATATTAGACGGAAGGTACATTGGACGTTTTGTTATCGGGTCGGATTTTCAATTTTTTTTATCTTCAAGCATAATTTCAAAATGATTCATAGAAAAGTAATGACTTTCTATCTAAATCGATATTCAACTCGATTTATACTCGATTACTCGGTTTATATTGTTACTTAGGACCTAATTCAGTGTTTGGCTTGAATAGTCAATTTAGCACAATTTGATAACGTACACTCCTAAAAATATACACGTCCAATCTACGTGAAAATGTTGGTAGCTTTCGTCCATATCTCTTATCAGGTAGCAGTGACGTGAAAATCACGTAGCTTAAAAATATTTTTTTTGGTTGTCAACATGAGCTTTAAGGTAAATGTTACGTGATTTTGAGTTAAGTAAGAACTGAAACCCACAAAAGTTCCAAGAAATTCTATGAAATTTTAGTTGTTTATTTGCGGGTTACGCTCGTTTGAAATCGGAACTTTTTGGGGGTTTCACCTTGGCAAAACTTTTCTGCCGTCCATGCTTCGAGCTCTTAGCTAAAATTATTGAATTATAATTATTGTGGAACTTATCTGAATTGGAGTCTAGAGAGTGATAACCCTGTCAGCAAAGTATTTGCGAGTGATGTAAATGCTCAAACTTTTGTTTCCGAGCTCCACTTGCCGAAGAAAAATAACAATTCAATTAAGTTGCTTAGCAACGCCTAGCAACACGGTCTCCATCAAACCGGCAGCATCGATTGTAGTTTTGAACACACTCGGAGGTTTCAAAATCAACCAATCAGTGACTGGATCAAAAACTATCATGCACAGACTATTCCAGAATAATTATGCTGGTTTATTGATAAGGCGATTAACAATATAAACAAAATTGATTGTCAGTAGCGGTTACAGGCTTGTTCTTGGGTTTATCACTTCAGTGACTTTAGTGACCGAACAGTGACTTTAAACACAAAAGTTATATATATATATATATATATATATATATATATATATATATATATATATATATATATATATATATATATATATATATATATATATATATATATATATATATATAATGACATTGATTATAAGTCAGTGATCAATAAAGAACAAATAGCTTTACCTAATTCGTTATTTAGTGTGATTGGAATCATGTTGATGAGGTCTTAATTTGCGAGTGTTTCATTTTAACTTCAACAATCTTTCGTAACTATTGAGTCTTTCACATGCATTGCAAATAACGTACGCGAGTGCCAAATTCTCTGAAAAGTGGGTACAGTGAAATTGTTTCTGAAATTTTTAGTACCGTTCCATCGCAATTTGCTATAAGTTTTCTCGGAAAGGTCCCAAAGACCCCAAGGAGTATAATTAAATCTCCTCAGAACTAACGTAATTTTCTTAAGTACTAACCCTTAGTTTCTTCGGAACAAACTCCCTTTGACCCTGCCATAGAAACCATACAAGCCATTAGTCCCTCAGGTTCCTTAAGAGCTTGTCCATTTTTTTTCTTAAATACCCAAATTGGATTTGCCTTAAATACCCAAAAGTTGCTTAGATGCTATCATCTATTTGTATTCAGTTATTTGTATAGAGAATATCCTTCGATTTTTTTGTTTGAGTTACCTTAGGCCTTCTAAGAATTAATGAAAAATGAATTTCAACATTCTGAATCAACAAACTTCAGATGACTAATCCTGAGAAGTTCTTCTGAATTCTCACTAAATCTTTTCTACATCCTGTACTTGACTACTTGAAATTCGACTTGAAATTCATCCAAGAACTCCCTGTGATTACAATCTTCATAGTATTCTCTACAGTCTTCCTGCTAGAACTAAAATATTTCATTATCATTGTTGCACGCCAATAGTACAAATTTAACTTAAATGAACTCAAATAAACAGAATATGAAGTGCACAGCTCAACCATCCTATCCCTTCGTCTAAGCCCGGAGACACCCTTTGCAATGAATTGTAGATGCAGCGAAAATTTTGTCTTCAATTTTGTTAGTTGTTCATATTTCTTTTTTTTTGCAATTTAGCTTTTCTTTTTGGTTTGTTTTGGTTTGATTCAATGTATAATGAGTCATCGCAACAACCGGTTATTAGTAGTACTAGAGCTTGTTTCCAATCAAAAGAATACGTGTGTGTTGTACGAAACAAAACAACCGAAAACAACAGTTCAAAGCCGTTTGGAGACCAAAATCAAGAGTAGTATAATAATATGAATGAATATTAGAGATGTATACTGTTTTGTTGATAATTATTCTTAGTCTATACTTCCACGTCAAATAGAAAGGAAAATATACTAACATGTAAGCAAATATATGAAGTATGAAATGTAATAAGATATCGAAAAAAAAAAAGAAACAAATCTCCTGAAGTCTAGTAAAACTGCCTATAAGATAATACCATGTAAAATCATTTCCTTTTGAATGTCAAATAGTATCAAGATGAATTGAATTTGAACTGGGTGTAGGTTACTGGAATAAATTACAATTTCCTTTTGTTATTGTACTGTCTTATTTGAAGTCAAACGGAATTCTATTGCTTTTTTATTTTGACAACAATTAGCAAATCACGCGCGCCTTCTTTGCTTGCTATCGAAGTTGTTTTTTTTTCAATCACATTCAAGCCTGCCGTAGCTCTACCGTTCAGCGGAGATCATTGCTAGTACACTTTGGTTGCGATCTTGAGACTGTGTGTTAGTGATTGTAACAGTTGTTTGTAATGGTAGTAGTTGTTGTAATCGTTGAAATACATTAGATTAAGATTGTTCTGTAGTGACATATAAACTGTACTTTGTCTCAAACAAAACGAAATCAAAAACCTGACTATGGAAGGGAACTGATCACGTACCTGACCGCCTTCGCCCTCGACGCTCTGCAGCTCTCGCCACTCTTCGATGGTTTGGGCCAAATCGATCTGGCATAGGGGTACCTTGACTTCACCGATCTGGTCGTGCTTGGAGAATCGATCGAAATCGAATATGGCAAACACCAGCGTCTTGTTCATTGCGTCGGCATACGGAAGGCTCTGCAGGGAATAAACGCCGTTGAGGAGGAAGAAGAAACGGGAAGAAACCACAAGATTTTGGTGTTAGTTGGGCGCCACAAGAAAGCAAAGTTCCTTACATTTAAACAATTAGTTTACCACATATACAGACAGACGAAGTATTTCTAGCCTAGAGACTTGGGGCTGTTGCAAAGTTTATTCAGCTAAGAACTGTAGGTTTGTTAGTATATCTGAATTTCTAGAAATGTGTACCTAGCGAAAGTAATCGTATGATCTCTGGAATTATGGAAATATTCTCAAACAATAATGGACGGGTGGAACCAAAGTGTAAGTGCAAGACGCATAAGTGAAAGTGGTGAGTAATTTTTGGTAAGAGTATCGAACGTACTATGAGGACAGAACCTATGATTCTCTGAAGAAGGCGGAAACAAGAAACGACTGACTTAACAGCTAAATAGAACAATTGTTCTCTTCAATGTTGAAATTACCTTGAACGTGAACGATTCGTTAAATACCGGATTGAGGGTTTTCCTGTGAACCTTAGTTTCAAACTTTTTCTTCTTATCTGGTAGCAGATAGACTTTTACGTAAGGATCGGAAGTACCTCCCATGTCAAGAGCTGGCAACTCTTCCGCTTGTATTACGGTCACTGTTAAAGCGTTTGCATTGAAATCGTATTCAAGCTGCAAGCATTCAAAGTATGGTTAGATTTATTGCATAATTACATGACCTTTAAGCCGCTCAATAGCCACTAACCTTATATTGTAGTTTACCGAGCTTCTGTTCGCTCTGCTTACTTTCCCCTTCGTCTTGCTCTTCCGCATTCTCAGTCAGTTCTTCCATATCAGGTTGGACCTAAAAACGCGAGTTTGGTTCGTTGTTGTACCGCGTTGCGAAGAGAAAAAACGAAAATGTAGTCGGAATATTCTGCTTGGATCTCCCGTTCAGCGATATGGAACAGGTGGGACATCTACGAACATCGATAGAACAGCACTCTAATAGTTATAATAAATAGCATCTAGGTTGGTTCAGCTTTAAAAGAGGGTTTACAACAAATACAACAGATTTTTTTTTTTGCTTTCTTTTCCGGTTAGATTAGTGAACGCACATATTACAATGCACCTGTACACTGACACATTTAATGAATGAGATTCTACTGAATACCTTTTCTTTGTATGCTGAACCTAATAATTGTACCGATTTCAGATCGACTCCTTTCATGCCCTTCTTGCCGTCTTTGGAGCGTCTCTTGCGGAAGCAGCGCCGGATGCAGAACCCACAGATTCCGAGGATAATCAGGAGCACCACGATTATGATGGACACCAAGCCCCACGTAGGGATGCCCATCTCGTGTGCCAGTGCCTCGGTGATCTCCGCTGCCTTCTCACCAATCTTTTCCGCCTCGCCTTTCGTTGGCAGTGCGGTGCTCGAAAGTTCGTCATTTTCTTCTGGAAAAGGGAGAAAAAAATGGTAATTCAATTAGTTACATCCTAATTCCTATGATATTTTGAATATGCTTCAGTTAATTACTACGGCCACAAAAATAGGAACATTTCCATTTGGATTATCAGTTGTTTCTTATATCATAACATTTGTCATGCACAGTAGGCCATGTGAACTGCACAATATAAGTTTGCTTTATCTTTATCGCATCCGCTTCAATTTAAATCAATGTCATTTGCAGATCTATCTGATTATACAAAATGTGCAGAACCGTTCTTTTCTGCAACAAGGATAGGGGTAATGGATCTGATGCGAACACATGTCGTTTTCATACAGGGCACAGCCTTAAATTCATATGAAGCAGTTTTCTCCAACCTAACAATAGGGCTGGGATGTCCCTGGCCTAACAAATAAAACACGGGTTTTTCCGTTCAAAATTGGTTTCATCAATCCTTCAAATAAATCTCCATCGAGAGCAACACAATCATTACAGCGCCCCTATAACATTTCATTTCCACTTTTGTAGAACGATTTATCTTCTGCCTCAGTTTTAGCGATAAACTCTGCGAACAGCCAGTAGTTGCTGAGAACCAGATATGGAGGATACGATTTATACGGGAGCAATTCGAAGGTAAATTTATGTACTTTTCCATTGTTTTGATTGACTTGTGACACGGTTTGTTGTCCTGATGAGACACCTTCGTTTTTCTTCTTCGTATGAGGCCGTTTTTTCCGCGATTCAAACGCTCCAAAACCGTTATTTAATATTCTTTGTTGATGGGATTTCCCTTATAAACGTAGTCGATGAATATTGTACCATGCGCATCCCAACATACCGAGGCCTTTCCAGCCAGGAATCTGACGGGCAGCCATTTTTCTGTAGTCGACATTCAAACATCAACAGATTCATTGATTGAAAACAATACTGGCGTTGGTACCCATAGTACCAAACGTCAGGCGGGCCTTATTAAAATATGGACCTCGTACCAGGCCCCTGTTTCCAGTTGATTGTTGGGATTTCGGTCGCCTTGGAATTGGTTCGCCAGTTACTGTCCACTGAGATGACGATCGATTTGATTCCGGAGTGAAGTGAGGGATCCATGTTTCTTTCATTGTCACATATCAACGCACAAAATCCGGTTTGTTACATTTAAACATAGCCAAACACTGCTCTGAATCATTTACACGTTGTTGTGCTCGACACTGGAGGAGTCTGTAAGTTGCAGACGAAATAGGGCTATCTGTCAAAGGATAAGCTTTTTCTAGTAGAAATTAACAATATTTTTTTTTTTTTAAAACCCCCCCCCCCCACAACAAAAAAAATTTAATTTCCCTCCTCCCACCCCCCCCCCCACAAAAAAATTTTCACTCAAAATAATTTCACCCTCCTTATTTTTTTTTTCCCTTCCCCCATCCCCCCAATTTTTTTTTTTTAAAAAAAATAAAACAACTATTTATTGTTTTTTTGACGTAGGACTTACGTCTCTCTTTTCTATTCCTGTATAGGGGCGCCGTTCTAAAATTTCTGAAATCGCAAGCGTTACGCGGGTTTGGAGACTTTGAACGATAATATCTCCTCTCTGGCCCACAGACATTTTACGATAAGTATTTCATTCGCAAGGTAGAACATCAACGTTGAATCCCTGTTGCAAACTTAATTCATAATGTTTGTTTAAACTAATTAAAATGTACTTAATAGAAAAATGTCTAAACGCACAACGCTATTGGTCGAAAATGACATCATGTTTGCGCCTCGCTCTGATTGGTTCATACTGCCACAGTTACCGTGCCAGCGAATTTCAAACATGTGGGGACGACCGACCAATCATCAGTTCTCGCTGTGCATCCGTATGCGACAGACGTGTTTTCGGAGCACGTTGGTAGAAAACGCCGTCCGTGAACACAAGAAGACCAGACCAAGAAGAATCATCCCACGTCACCTGCAGCTAGCCATCCGCAACGACGAGGAGCTGAACAAACTTTTCTCCGGTGTGACCATTTCACAGAGTGGTGTCCTGCAGCCCAAGAAGACTGAAGAAAATTTCAATCGCGAACCATGTTATCAACTAAAATCCGTCCTTTTCAGGACGATCAAATCAAGTTGCCAACTAAAGAGTATGTTTGATAGAAATTTCTCTTGAGCTCATCGAAATTTTCATTACCACGCACCGGCTCAATATGGCGTTGAAAAAGCCGCGTCTCGGAGGAAATGGCCAAATCAATCGCCCACATCATCTTCGTGGTCAAGTGGTTAGCGGCGTCGCCCGTCGTTCATTGCCATGAAGTGAGGGTTCGATTCCCGCTCCAGCCGGTGGAACTTTTTTGCAAAGCGAAAATGTCCAGTTTAATCCACTGGGTGTTGTTAGGTTAAGTTGTTCGTTGTAATTCGCTCTATGGTCAATGTTCAGTGTGTACACTCTCGAATGAAAGACTATGCAAATGTCAATTTTTATCGTAGTATTACGTGCTGCCAAACACTCAAGCCAGTTAACAACTAAAACCCTGTATTTTCAGGACGAACAAATAAATTTGCCAACTAAAGAGTATGTTTGATTGAAATTTCTCTTGAGCTCATTGAAATGTTCATTACCACGCACCGGCTCAACATGGCGTTGCTTGAAAAGCCACGTTCTGGAGAAAATGAGCAACATTTTTTATTAGTATCGGTATATAAATCTCTATTTGCCATGTTAAAACTAGCAAGCACGTTGTACATTCAACAAACGAAATATTAACAGTTAATTTTAGCGGAACTGCAGCACGGCAGACCAATTATGTGTTGCACATATTCAGTGTAGGGGTTAGGTTAGCTTCATTGTAGTTCTTGTTGTACATAGGTTCATAGTGGATTAGGTGCAGATAATAGATTAGGTTAGTTGCAGGTAGTTTTAAAATGTGAGTTATAATTTTTCTGGACAATATTTACAAACTATTGTTTGTATTGTTACTATTGTTATGCAGTTTCAGAAGCAAGTGTGTCCAAATCTCAACTCTCTTGGGATAGGGTTCTGAGGCCCTGACAAGGGCCGTTTTCCTGTTGCCTGAGTAGAAAAGATGCGAATTTAACCTCCGAAACCCCTGTCGCTCTAATGAACACTAATGATTTTATTTCCACGCTGCTGTCTGGCGTAACAACTGAGGCCCGTCCCCTTTTGTAAAATTTGATTTGCATTGCCTTCGTTGAGAACCCCCTTCTTGTCATGTTATGATATATGCCATTATATAAAACAGGCCTGGCATTCCCGTTAATACAATAAAGAAGAAGAATAGTAATCATTCGTTATTGGATCATCGACACGTTCAGACGTGTGTATCCCGTTCTTGTGATAAAAAAGCGCTTTTCCGAGATGTTCCGAGTTTTTGGCCCTGATGCTGGAAATCGAGTAGACGCTGATGTGGTGCCTGACGTGGCTGGCACGTCCACTAGACGAGGCAAGCGGAAGAAGCCCGACGTCGACGCTGACGTAAATCATACCTCCGTAAACAACTAAAATCTGTCCTTTTCAGGACGACCAAATCAATTTACCGATTAAAGAGTATGTTTGATTGAAATTTCTCATGAGCTCATCGAAATGTTCATTACCACGCACCGGCTCAACATGGCGTTGCTTAAACTGCCGCGTCCCGGAGAAAATGGCCAAATCAATCGCCCACATCATCTTCGTGGTCAAGTGGTTAGCGGCGTCGCCCGTCGTTCAAGCGGTTGTTGTCATGAAGTTGAGGGTTCGATTCCCGCTCCAGCCAGTGGAACTTTTTGCAAAACGAAAATGTCTAAACTGGTCTACTTGGTGTTAGGTTAAGTTCTTCGTAATTCGCTCCACACCCAAACTAAAAAAGTAAGATTGTTATACAATTTCACTTGATTTTGTTCCATTCTTGCTATTGATCGTAAGTTGGATGAAAAATCTAACATTAGTTGTGGGCAAAACAGCAACAGCAATTCGCAATGATAAATTGAACGTGTGCGTGAGATTGTTCGCAGTGATATTTAGTTGATGAGTAAGAGATGAGTGTTCGAAAGTCAGATGGCTCACAAAAATAAAATGTGCACATCAAGATCGAGATGCAGACCAGGACCGCTAGCGTGGCGGCTCTTGGTGGCAACCAATTAGCCATTTTGACAAGGTAAGAATGTTGGAATAGAAACCCAACAGTTAGTTCACTTGGCGAGGAATTCAGGGTGCAGCAATGAAGCAAATGGACATATTTTCCACCAAGCTATGTGCAACCTGTCGCTAACAAACTTGCATGGCATGGCATTGTTTATTTCATAAAACGCTTTGTCGATGATCAGTGAGAACAAACATAGAACACTTGACGGCGGCAATACAACAGTGGCCAAAAGCGTTGCGGCATTTTGTGATATCGACTCATCCATATTGTATATTGTTGGTGTATGTTGGTGATGATTAAATATGGAGCCTACAGCGATAAAATTGTTTCGAGCTATTTTTGCTTGCCAGTCGCTTGCACACATTTGCATGGCTTCATTTGTACCATAAAACGCTTTGTGAATCAAAATGGGCGAAATTGACTTTTCTGAATCATGCGGATTTCTCAAGATATGATAGTATAAACTGCAATTGCATTTTTTACCACCTTTTCAACTTTTGGGTATATGTTCAATCTTCAGTCTGTACAATCTCGAGTTAGAAACGGTGTAAATGCCTATTTTTATCGTAGTATCACGTGCCGCCAAACACTCAAGCTGTCCTGCAGCCAAGAAAACTGATAAGAACATTTCAATCGCGAACCATGTTCCCTCCGTAAACACAGGATCCATTTCACACTTACAAGCACGTTGGACATTTTAGTTCCAACATTTGATTAGGAAGAATCTGCTTTTGTAAACAAACACTTTGTCTGCTAATTTATCGGAAGTTGTATACAATTCCTTCAAATTGAATATATCAGCGGATAGAAATAAAGCTCTTCTTCCTTAAAGAGTGCTTAATTTGTATTTGTGACCTTTTGTTCAAGAGCAAATGACTATGAAAGCCAATCTAATGTTGGCGATGATTTAACAAACAAAATATCATTAACAGTCAATTCGAGGCGAACTTCAGTTTCTATAAATTTTCGTGAAGAACCAATAGCGGAAGAAGAACCGGAGCCTCACACACCAACAGCACAGGGTTTCATGGTTCTTTAGACTGAATAAAATATAGTAGAAATTAATGAATTCGATGACATCAATTTCTTCACATCAACAAGCAGTCCTACGTCAACTTTGCAGTTATGTCACTGACATAACTCATCCTTTCGTTTTTTGTGGAGCGAAGTCCTCATAATACTTTTCAAGCAATTGCTTTAAGGTGAATTGCTGCTCCATGTATTTTTTTTTATCTTTTATCTCTCTCTCTCTCTCTCTCTCTCTCTCTCTCTCTCTCGCAAACTTACCTCGCTATTTCAAATTGATAAATCTCGATTGTTAGTGAGTGAACATCGAATCGAACTCCATCAGATTGCTCACAGCAAGTAAGCATACAAACTGATGTGATGAAATATTCAATATCTAGTACAGATTCTAGGTTATATCAATTCTAAATTTTGAGGTAATGGCTGCCGTCGAAAACACCAACCCACAAAACCCTTCACAAAAAACACCCAAAAAAACACCCACCCCACCCCCCAATTTCACATTCCTTCCCCAAAAAAAATCACAAAACCACAAAATTTTTTTTCTTTTTTCTTTTTTTTATTTTTTTTTTCTCCCCCCTACCCACACACAGTTTATTGCTTTCAATTTCGGTTTACAAATATGACGCCAAATTCTAATTAACAATATTATAGTTGCAGTACTAACCTGGAACACGTTGAACTGTTGAGCCACGTTCTTTCAACGAACGACGTCGGATCAACCGTTCCGATTTCTTACCGGATGTGCAATGGAAGGAAGCAAGATTTCATTTGCAAATGAAGAAATTAAAGTCAGAATACTGTTGGCTCGCAAGAACAATGGAGCGAATAGCAAACGTATGGAAGCTTCCTGACAAAAATAACGCAGCCTGCTTGTTGAGAATCAGTAAAAAGCCGTGGTACGCGATACGATGACGCACAGTGCAACTTTCATATTCGGTCAAATCAAGTAAGCAGTGTTGTTCATACATGGTTGAAATATGCAGAATGGATATTAAAAACCTGCGCAACCGAAAGATCTTGTGTACTCAAACAGTTTCAACGCAATTCGTACACTGATAAAAAAGCAATGATAATATCTAGGTGTCCGACAAATTAATGTTTGCAATGCGATCAACAAATGATAGCTATTTGTAACCACAGATACTTCTTATGTGTACACATAACCACTATGTGTGGCCACACATAGTTTTTGTTTGCCGCATAAACTTCATATGTGTTTCTCAGAGGGCTCTGTTTATGTGTGAACACATCAGTATTGTGTGGAATTTTCCATGGATTTTTGCCAATAAATATGTGTGGATTATTTCCCGTGTAGGTAATAACTTTTCAGTATTCACCTCCTCCACATCTTTGCAAGTTAAAATCGAAATGACATCAATAAAAGTGTATAAGTAGAAATTATAAAAGTAATTATTATTCTGTCTATTACGAGCTATTATGAAAATTAAATTATCTATATTAGTTGCCTGCGATGAAAAGGAAGGAACCTCTTTTTATTAATTTGTTTAAAGCCAAATGAAGTATTTTAAATTTTACGAAAATTAAAAAAAAAATTAATGACATTATATTGTAATGGCTTATAAGTCACTTAGAACTACGTATAACATGTGTTTTACCATCTTTTCCAGTCTTCTGAACCACACAGAAAAAAGGCGTTCCCGAAAATGAAAACGGGGTTCACGTTTTCAGGATTTTTCGCTTTAAACCTTATTTAGTTCATGATAACGTGATTCAGTTCACGGTGTATTTTAGCTTGTTCTCGAAATCATGACTGCAGTTCACGGATCTGGGCTCGGATTTTTTTGCCATGTGGACTATTTAACAAAAAACACACACACACACACATTTTATGCATTTTAATACAAATTTTTATTATCGCCTTCAAAATAGGCAAATAGGCTCCGTTTGAATCAGTACAAGCATGCCAACGGTTAATTCAATTTGCCACACACTTCAGCGAATTTTATTTATGTCCTCAATCAACTCATGATGCGTTCCCCAAAGCGGATATTTAAGTTTCGAAAACCAAATATAAAATCAATGATGATCAAATCGTTTTTCAGATAATTCCAGTGCCAAACTTGGTGAATATGGTGGTTGTGCGATAACTGTAGTTTGGCCAAAAACTCCGTCACAATCAAGTTGGAATGTAACGGCGTATTATTGTGGTGAGAAATGTCTGCCCACAAATCCGGCCGTTTACGACGAATTGCTTCACGTAGACGCTTCAAAACTTTATTGACCACTTGACGCTCTGAAACAAATAGTGAACCACACCACTGCAATCAATGGATCTGTTCACTTTTGGTGCGCCCTTCGCTAAATTGCTGGGCAGTCGCAAAGTCATATTCATAACCCATTTTTCGTCACCAGTAATAATGAGTTTGATGAACATAGGGCTTAGATCTTTTGGTACAAGTCTGGCGGCGACACGTTTTACACCGAAAACATCGACCAAATTGTGTTGAGTTGATCCATAAGAGACCCTCACTGAATGCTTTATGCCACTCAAATACTCGCGTTCTCAAACCACCTTTTTTAACATTTTGAATGATTCCGCCATACCCAAAATCGCATGTGTCGTTGATGAAAATTGCTGCTCGCATTATAACGAATAACTTTATCTTGAAAACTTATGTGTTAAAATGTCATAATCCTGTTCTGTTCTGATTTTGCTCCCATCATACACTCAAAGCGCTGTGCGACGATTGAGAAGTAGGCTTTGCTCGAAGGTGGTTGGTTTTTTGTTTTGCTGTCACGTTTTGCTTCGTGCTGAAATTTTTGGTTCTCTTTGGTTTCTCTTAAAATCGTTGAAAACTGTGATTTTTCTATAACACTTTTGAGTTCGAAAAGGGCAATAGCCCAAGATGTGATGATTTTTGTTTTGTTCGTGAGCAATTAATTTGATATTCTACCAGCAACGATGTGGCCCCAGGATGTATAGTGGAATTTGTCGATTGCTCCCAACATCAAAAAGAGGAAGTCCACCGGGATCATCTTTAGTCACGACTATATCATCACTGTGGTTACGATGCGGGAGGCGGACGTCTTTGAAATTTGGGTGAGCTCTTTCCATTTTACTCCTTTTTACTTTCAATTATATTGGGTGCAAGATTTGTTCTTTCACCACTTTCATGAAACTGTGTCCAATCTCTATTTATAGAATTTATCGAGTTAATGCCATTAGTAGTTTGACTTCTTAAAGCAGGCTTCAGCTGCAGTCTCTTTCTGTAGGTCAAACCTGGTTTTCTAGTAGTGATTTACATATGACTGTGTGCTCGCACCGCTGATCACCCCTGCCTTGTATGCGGGATCTGGCAAACCCTGTTGTACGATGATTTGGTACAGTAGTGCAATACGTAGTGAAAATCTAGACCTGAAAAGTTTTCTGCTGTCATTTTTGCACCGTTTTATTTGTCAAAGTTAAGCTTGTTGCCTGTTTCTTTTTCTATACTTGATGAAATGGTATTCAGCTTAGTATCCTTTATATGTTTGAGACCCAATTAGCTTTAGGTCCCGTAAAGTTAAATTTTAAGGTCCTTAGCATGGGGCGGAGGGAGCACGGATGTCATCTCTCACATAGCATTAGGTAGAGATTACTGCTGTCTGTTTGTTGTAACGTACCACCATTGGGGCTTTACTAAGCCTGTTGGCATCACTGTTGCTAAATATATAAATAAGAGTAACGTGCCAACCGCTGAATGTCATAGATGTATGTTGTATGGGTGGGAGAGACTAAAGGAACCCATTACTCCGTTCGGTGAGTTGGGGAGTCCGTCAATAATATTGCAAGATTTGAAAGTGTGCTCTGTGGAACTTCTCAAAGAAGTAACTGGTGTCCGGCGGCAACTCTGTCAAAGTGATTTGGTGCCCTTTTGGCACCCTAATTAAGTCACCGTGGCCAATCAGTAACTTTGTAAGTGGCAAAAGACCTTGATTAGATATACTGCCTGTAAAAGCATATTCGCCTATATTGAACCAAATCAGACAAATAATAATTGAGGCTGAAATAATGTTTTCTTTGGTTAAGCCAACTTTGCTATCTATTGTGCAATTTATTTTTGGTAATTTACGTGTAATATGCATAATTTTCTAAACCATTTTTAACAATTTAATGTGTCTGTCAAGCTCGAGCACATATTGCTGCATATCAGCCCCATTCTGTAAAAAAAAAACTAGTAAAGTTTAATCGATCGCTTCACTTGTTTACTTTTTCCATCTGTATATTACTAGTAAACGCTGCAAATGTCTTTAAATTCCACTAGAAAAAAAAGCTTATCTTTTGACAGATAGGCCTATTTTGTTTACGACTTACAGGCTCCTTCAGTGTTGAGTGCCACTCTGCTTGTTGAATTCTTTGCGGCATACTTTTCTCTTGTACGTTCGACTGGTCTCGAGGGACATCTTTAAGTTGTAAGTTGTAGAACGAAATTGTATTGCGAAAATTTTACAGTTCTTTGCGCAATTGTACCGTCCTTAAGAGCTCATCAAGATTTATTTTGGTGAAGTTTCCAAAGAAAAGGCATATCAATTACTTATTTGGGGACAAGAGGCGATACATTATTTCAATGCAATTATGGTTTTCACCTGATACTTCTTTCTTTTTAATTTTCATCATAGTTTACAGGGTTTTATTCTTTCTTTCTTTTTATCTTGGTTGACAGGTTTGTAAACCATTATGAAAATATGATCATTGCACATTATAACTCAAAAACGTAAAAAAAAACTATTTAGCACTGATTACAGGCAGGGTGAACTATTTATTCAGCTTTAAATTATTCAGAGTTATTGGTTGTAGATCGTTTTGTGCCATAAGTAGGTTTCTAGCCCAAACTTTACTTGTTTGCTTCATAATCAGAAATCGTGTGTTTATAAGATTAAGTTATAGTTTTTGTAAAGGACATAGAAAAAATGAATCATTGTTTGCGATGAAAGTCATGAAGATCACATCAGGGAATGCAATAAGTTTTCTTTCACCACCCGGTCTTATATTATCAGACATTCTTCTCGTTTCAGAGAGCGAGTAATGGCGCTATAACCATAAGCCATATGGGGCTAGGACTATAGTTAATGCTTAAGTCTCAACCGCTTGAAGAGAAATGGAGCATCACTTAATCTTCTTAGACTAGATGCTCCCAACGACCGTTTTAAATATTTTTTTGTTCTGTACACCAAACAGAGCATTTTGTTCAACTATTCTCTCCGACTATTCATTTCCTTTTCCTTTGAAATCTAGTGAAGGCTACATGGGTTCCCAGTGTCTTCTTAAGGTAGATACCAAATCCTCCCTATCTCCAACGTTTGCATGGACGTGGCCAGGTGAGCGATCGAGGAGTGTCTTCGTGGAGATTATTGTGCTAAGAAACGTATCAGTAACTGGTTTCAAGGTGGCATGCAATGTCTTCAACGAATTATTCCTCATCGTAGCTCCATCCACGAGGTGTGCAAACGTTAATGCTAATGCTAATGCTAATGCTAATCATACACTCAAAGCACTGTGCGACGACCAAGAAAGCTTGAGACAAACTCAGGAAGCACGGAAAGGTGGTAATGAAAAGGTTTGGAACAAGACCTAAAAGGACGGGGACATATAAAGTGCTGGCAAAACTGACGGGTACTAGACCCCGGTGAACCCGGATAGTTGCGCTGTTGATATTCTGTGATATTTAAACTCAATATTTCAACATTGAGGAACCGTCAAATGTTGAAAATGTAAACAAAAACTGACAATCAAAAACGATTTAGAATACGGCTTTAATTTTTGTGTCGCTGAAACTAAGCAGTTTGAGTGATTTTTTCGAAAGTACAAGTCGCTTTAATGTTATTTTAGCTAAATATGTTCAGTATACATTTTGCTAAAATAACACTAAAGCGACTTCAAAATTTGAAACATAACAAAAACAGGTAAACAAAAGTGCGAGAAAAAAATTATGTGCGATTAAAACAATGTAAACTTGTGGGGTGATACGAGCAACTGCTTATATGGGTAAGACGGACTATGAATTACAAAGGGAATCATCAATTGGTTTTGTTGATTTTATTTATTTCACAAATAAAATAAAGTAGAAAACCTATCAGAGAAATGTTCCAACAAAAAAAACGTATCGCATTTTCGATCCGACATACAACAACAATTATTTCTATTATTTTTTTCTCTCTGTTAATATCAAATTTACAAAAGCAATCAACTAAGATCACGGTTGAAAGAATTAGTTTGTAGGAATTATCCGCCTTATTCCCACCCAATATCTGCTTTCCACGTATGAAAAGATGATGTTGATTTATTGTTGATTTATTTGGGACTTGTTTTATTCCTTCTTTAAAACATTTGAAAAAGGCTTTCTGTCAAGGTTTTGACCAGATAAATTGAAAAATAGATCATAAAACTGCAAGTATGGAAGTTTCAGAAAACACGTACAATCCATCCAGAAATTTGAAGTTCTGTTTAGCCTGTTCGTTTTATCCCCAGTTCAGCTACACAGTTTGAAAGAAACATGTAATTTTCTGCGTTATCTAATGCACATAAATGAAATGCTAGATTTGGCATAAGTTAATAGGATATTTCTCCTAAAAAATGCGATCACGGACAGTCAGATTCAGTCTTCAGGCATGTTTCGTGTAGAAGTAGCAGTTGGTGTGTCATTTCTACAAGAAAAGAGGCCACAAGCAAAAGGGCTGCATATTGTGCGCCAAGGAGGCAGAGATGGAAAACACTGAAAATAAATAATTTATTCTGTGCAATCGTCTGTTTCACTCACGAATCTATTCGTTGTTTTCCGCAAGGATGTTGATATGTTTACTATACATGAAGCTGACTTCGTATTCAATACCACATGCTCTGTCAAAAGAAAAAAGGATTTGTATACTCAGAGAGAACTACGAAAAATCGTTACATGTAAATTTGACAAATCTGTTTTATCAGCTCAAAAAGTAATTAGAAAAAAGTGCAGCCTAATAGCAATAAGAAACTAGCGATTTAAATATGGCTCACTGCTTTAGAACTCCATTGGTCGCAGGTACACCATAAAATACCCCACGCTTTCGCTTTACGGTACTAAATTTTATTTTGTTTTTGTTTAAACTCGCGGTGTTATTTTGACAGAATATTTGAGCGGTTATTGGTTGGGAGCTATGTTGTAAGGAGTGGCGAATAAAACGAATGAAGATTCTATCATTCTGAGGATTGAAACTTTGTCGTAAAATATAATTAATCCCATCTGAAAAATGAATCGACGAATCACCGAACTATACTAGCGAAGAAGTTCCCGACATCTAATGACCCTATTATTTTTCCTTGCTTCCTTAAGTCTGTGTATTTTGCATTTTTTGTTTGCGCCTCAATGCTTCTTTAAGTACATTTCTGATAATTTTACGGGATACGTTGGGATCTTTGGCTATTTTGTTCGCTGATTGGCAAGGACTTCGATGAATTCGTTTAAGTATCGTTAGAAACCGACCGTTATAATTATTTAACTTGTCGGCTTCACTGCAAGTAATGAAATCAAATATTCAATTTATCGCGTACCAACTAATGCCCAACGTAATTGGTGGCTTTCTCCTATCGGTGACAGACGCAACCTTCGCGGTCAATTTTCGTCCTATCCTCTCACGGTTGTTGAAGTACAACGGTCCATTCGATTAAAAGCAAACGCTTGTCCACTATAAAAAAAATTAAACATAGGTGGAACTTATGCATTGAGCCAAGGATAAACATGCATGGTAGGAGGTATTTCTTACGTCAGATTTCGCGAACTTACACGAAGTTAGCTTTTCAATGCTAGACATTGTAAAAATATAATTTCTGCCAAGATCCAGAAAACTTCTTTCTAGTTGCAACCTCAGAAGAAGTACAAGTGCGCGACGTGTCTAACTGCTAAATTATAGAGGTTCGCAACGTGGTGATAAAGTAACTCTATAAATATTATTAATATAAAATTTAACATTTAAAATATGCTTCCTATTACAGTTAAAAACCGATAACTAGTTCGATTAAAAAGTGTCATACAGAAGAGAGGTAATTAGTATCAAAAGTTCATTGGTTGATTGAAAAATACTAATTGCGACGTCAGGATAGCAATACTAATGCCTGGTGGCAGGTCCACCAAGGGCCTTATTTTTGTTTTTTACTGGAAAACCTATCCCGCAGGAACCGTCGTCGAAAAAGGTGTCCGAAATCGCGCATGCAAGCCAAGCATTCTTCTACGCCAGAGGTTCAACAACGAAAGACCACGGCCCACCCAGGGGGGTGCGATTTGTGCGATTTGGAACGTCTAGAACGGTCGAAAAGATGCCCAAACTTCTATTGTCCGGAGAAGCGTGCGCCATTTTCTTTCGGTCATCCTTGGAGGCCGAGGAGTACATAGTAGGCATTGTCTGAAAAGCCGTTGTTCGGCGACGTGTCAGCCATTTCCGTTTGGCTACAGTTGAAGCCCAGCAAAAGAGCGTTCCGTAGGACAACCATCCCAAGTAACATTGCTTACACCATCCTGCTTTATTAAGTTTAATGAAAGCCACTTGAAATCAATTTGGTTTTATTATGGCACCAAGAGGTGCCAATAGGTTTCATATTTTAGTCAGGTTTATGAGAACCTACACAGAATGTTAACAACGATATTAAAACCTTGTTTCTCAAATTCCTTTTACTCCTATCAAAGGTTTTATTTTGATTTTATGAACTCGTGAAATGCTGTTTTGAAATGCCGTTTTAGTTTTTTAGGTTAAAAAATCTCCGGAGCGAAAGAAGAGCTGCTTTGACATCCCCTTCTCGCTGATTGTCAGCCACAGAAGCACCTTCTTGGAGAACTTGGTGTGTGAAATTGAACTTCACCTCGGAGCTCACTTCCTTCGTGGGGAAGTAAAATACAAAGTGTCCTGCCAGTCGTTGCCATCCAGGGTGAGATAGGTCTAGTCGTCCATCACCACCGCCACGTTGAAATTTTCCGGGAAAATCGAGTTCACCATCTTATTCAGCCGCTACCGCTGCGTCATTGCCTGCAGCTCCAAAACCAGTGGACGTGACCTCCGCTTCCTGACATGTGTGTTCATGTTTGCCAGGAACTTTTTCACTGTTTGGCCGGTTGAACCGACCTCCCGGCCAATCGCACGCCGAGATGTAGCCAAGTTTTCCTCGGTCTTACTCTTCAGCATCCTTTGGAGCTTCTTGTCGCTCAAGGTCGTCGGCCGTCCGGAACCGGGCTTTCTTTCGATGCTCTGATTGTTGTCTAATAGTGCCAAGATGTTGTAGATGCCGGAACGAGCGTATCCGTCGTCCACAAAGTGCCGCACGATGTCCGTTTTCGACGCGGTGGGGTGCCGTTGTTTGAACGCGCACACTTCTAAATGGAGTTGCTTCACTGTTTTTGCCATCACGGTTAGAGTTCAACTGATAGAGCTGTCAAATGTTGTCTGCTGACTCTTGGGTTACTATGATTGATTCCGTCAGTGCGGGAGAAGGTAAACCCATGACAAATCGGCAGCTTTTGTCCATTTTTTCAAATGCAAACGTTAGTGTAAAACTCCTGAGGCGGATACAATTTTTTTTACATACTGTATGCTCATTTTACCTCAGTTTTGATCATTAATGATAACATCAATAAGTAATTCAATCTCTGCCGAAAGTGCTACAGAAAGTGCTGAGTAAACCTATCATATATATGTATATTTTTATATATTTCAGAAATTTTAAACTGAATTTCTAGAAACTTAGCAAGTCGGACCCAAATACAACATTCAACTGTCACCACAATAGTACACCACCACTGTAAGATAAAACCTACCAGCACCAATTGTATACAATTGTACAATCTACAATATACAATGTGCAAAACCCTTTTGCCAGTTGGAAGTTTCAAAGAAAGGGTTAAGATCAGTACAAAATAGAAATCCAAAACGATTGATCGCAAGTTTATTGAATTCTTTATCTCGGTTCTTTGAAGTAACTGTAGCTGCAAAATTCGAATGTTCCTAAAGTGTCCGAAAAATCGATCTCTTGGTGGTGGAAAAACGTGGCGCAAATTTATTGCGGTGCATATCGTGAGCGTGATAGCCGTAAGTGAATTCGGAATCGTAGTCCGTAATCCGTGAGCACACTTCAAATAAAATGTGAAGCAGTGTCTAGTTGTTCTAAAATTCGTTCCATTATTGCACATAGAAGGTAGTAATACCTCCGAAGGCCGGCAATTTGAGCCCCATGCTCGAGCAGAAAGCCTACTCCAAAACAAATATAGTTGAAACTTTTATTGGAAATTTCGTGACACCATGTTAGGAATTCTAGCGTATTATAACAATTTTATTCGCTGACGAACGAAAATAATTTTCCTGTGTTTTTTGATTATTTGGAACAAATGGCAGCTAGAGTATTCATAAATAGAACATTTGGCACATTTTTTAGAGACAGACATCCGAAATAACATTGCTGAAACTAATGGTGCTCATTTCGCTCCGTATGCTCATTTTTCCCTCAATACGCATGATGAATTATTTTTAAGTGCATTATAGTTAGAATTTCTGACATAATGCACCGTGGGCTTTGATTCCAATAAAGATTTCCACATCTTGCGCTGCGCAATATAATTAAACTTGGCAGCAACGGAATTGTGAAACATGCCCATCATTTCCAATTGCACAAGCTCATCCTTGCATCCAATCGGGGTCATTCTTTCGTACGCATACGAGAACAAAAGTAAGAAGACCATTTCAACCGATAGTGACGTGCGATTACGTCGCATTATTCCGTTTGTTCCTAGCTCAGCAGCTAGCCAGCGGCGAAAGAAATCGATAACTATAGTTTATCAAAGCACAAGAAATTGATAGAGCCTCAACACGAAAACTAACAGTTCTACGCTTTCCATCTGTTTACGCTGTTTCCACTGTTTTCCACGGGTTAGAGCTCATTGTATTGACTTTTAATTTTCCACGGATCCTTGAACAAAAATTGCAATTGCAGCTTCGCTTCAGATGGACATATCGATCTGTTTTTTTTTTTCTTTCTTATTTATTTGCTGTGAACGGATGATGCACATCACCTTGCATCGAGATGGAAAATAAGTTACCCAATGCTTGATTGCGGACTATTTGAAACCCATTATAAGCGTCCTTTATATTTTCAAATCATCAAATAACGCCCATGTTTATCTAAGGCACTTTTCATCATCCGAGAACTGTCCGAGAAAATCAAGTGCAAAACCCTCTCCAGCTATCGTTTGATGAGTGGCCAAGTCGTATTTTGTGTAGGCAGCAACAAACAGAAATTTTCCATACTTTCTCACCACAATGGAAAATCCGTGGGCTCCGCATCTTATTTATCAGTCTCACCCAAGGGCAACCAACGTGAACCCGTCGAGTTCAAATTACTTGAGAAACATCACGTGAGGATGGGACTGAGATTTGAGACAGCCCCTTAAAGAAAAGTGTAGCCGATGGCATGCTTAACTTGATATTTTTTTCCTGTCTTTTCAATTCTCTCTCTGAAAACCTCGTTAAGCTAAAAGTCAAACTCCAGTTCACTTCTGGTAATGTGGAATAGAGAAAAATTACATAACTTTGTCGTTAGCCTTTTCGTTACGGCATGCTTGGCTATCAATAATAAAAACACTAATATCAACCACTGAAATTGATATTTTCCTCTAGGACGAAAAAAAATCTGCGTCTGAAATACTTTCCAAATAATTAGCTCCCTGCGGGACGGCTTCAGTGCGGGGGAGTATCAATCGATGGCAAGCGAGAGATACACAGTTCATATCGCGATAAGCTTCAAAGTGCGTAAAATGGGTTCCTTTCAACCCTGGTGTAATAAGCGGTTCGGAGGTCGAATGAAATTTAATCAAATAATCACGTTTGAAAAAAGATAATCAATATATTAAATCCTCAACTTACCTGTCTCTAAGTCTGATTCTGTCGTCGTTCGTAAATGGGGATGCTTGTGTCCGAAGATTTTCGTCCCCAGGGTGGTAGCTGCTTCTGCTAGTTTCTCGTCGGCTTCGGGTTCAGCCTCTCTCTTCCATATTTTAATACCCGGAGCCATTTTGGATTTTTTTCCGCTGCAGAAAGCACACATCACAGGAATTAATTAATGTGAGATTTTTCCTCAGTTTTTTGCGAAACAGCCAATTTCCGTTTTCACCTCATCCATTTGTCTGATTATTGAGCTTTAGCGATCACCTATTCCCTTAAGTGCCACCGATTTATTAATTGACCTATATGGGCCGGAGCCCCCATAATCCAAATCACTTGAAATCCCAATTTTCTTCACAATAAAATTTTCATCCAGATTCGATTTTTCACCCGTTCTCATTTCAAAAGCTCAAAAACCAGACACTTATGGCTTTTCCTCAGAACTAATCCTCAAAAAAAGCAAAACCTCGTACCAATTTCGCTGCTGCAGCTGCGAAGGTTTCTGCTACTAACAGGACAAAACTAGTCGTCCAGTGCTATTTTTCTTCGATTCTTATAACTTTTAAAACTCGATACACGGAACTCGGGCAAATCCACCTCAACAACAACTGCCCGCACAATTCATGTTTCAATCCAATCAGCACCACACAGTCGTGCAAATTCGATTGCCACAACACTTGGACATTCGATCGAGATACTACTAACGCTGCACAAAATTTTCCAGCCTCTGATTGGGGAACAGAAAAATTTTCACACCATGCCAAGATGGTAGCTTTTTCAAGTGAGCAAGAAAATCGATTGAGGAGTGAGCGAAAACCGACTGGAGCCAGAGCTTCCAAAAAAAGTTCGCTTGTACAAGTGATGGAACGGAACAAGGAGCGAGGCATGCGCACATTACAGGATGCGTACGCAAGCTTCCAATTTTTTGACACGGGCTGTTTTTCTTTTTCATCACCCGGGTCGCTGGTGGATGTGACGCGAGGAGGGAAATGTTGTCAAAAATAGGCAAAAGAGCTTTCCGCACTCGTGGGAGTGAACCACATGGGCTATGAATGAGCGAGAGCCAACATCGAAGAAAAAGTATGAATGAAAGCTTTGAGGTTGCTGCGATTGACAAGTGTTTGGTTTAGTCCTGATGGATCGAGCTGCCAATGGATGACGTTGCTGAAAGCTACTGTGTCATTACCGGACGTGATTTTTGTAGACGGGAAATGGGGTTGTAAAAAGGCATTTTGAGAGTTAATAAACCAAGCGGTTAATAATGTACCAAGTTAATACCAAGTTAATAATAAACCAAGTTAATAATGTTCAATAATGTAAAAAAAAACATACACTTCTACGAACGTATTAGAGCGGTAGCAGGATTAGGAAAATTTAAACGAACACATCACTTGTTCACTTTTTAAAAATTAGACTAAAACCCAAATTAATCCACCGATGGTGAGACTGAACTCTTCTTACACTTCACCAGGATTTCAAACTCAAAAATGGAAAATATGGTACTGGATACTTATTTTCATCAGTAATTAAAAGAAATTCCAGAAACATTTGATATTCGATATGTTCAGTTTATTAAATGAACTATTGGACAATCCTGGACCAAGGGTGTCGCACATGTAAACCGTTAACATGATTTGATGAATTAGATTTAATTCTCTGGAAATCGAAATGCATCAGCTTGATCAGTTATCCAATCATGATGAAATTTTGACCAGTTATTTGAAGACTATTTTATAACTTTAATTTGGCGCTAACAAAACTAAAATCGGTACACAAATAGCTTAGTATGTAATCGGAGACTAAACTGTTTGATTACTATAATAATAGGCCGTAAAGTACTGTTTTGTTCATATCTTTGTAACGAAATGTCTGAATGAAAAAAATTATTAGCGTTCTATGAGAATGTTGCAGCTTTCATTTGTCGCTAACAAAACTGCAATCCTCGGTGATCGTCACCATGTGAGGAAATAGGCCGACGTAAAATAAAGAAAAAAAAAACTGAAATCGGTTCACAAACGGCTGAGAAACCGATGTGACATTATTTGTAATGCGCACACACACATACACACACACAGACATGTGCTCAGTTCGTTGAGCTGAGTCAAATGGTATATGACACTCGGCCTCTGGGCCTCAGATCAGGGACCAGCATCACAACGCTCTGTCGTGACCTGACCGAAGTTTTCAGCTTCGATAATGTTGCTTCACTGTTGCTGCTGCTACTGGTCCGTTGCTGTCAAAGTTCGTTACAAGAATGAGCCGAACCAGCACAGCTAGCTGGTTTTTATGGAAGAATCCAGGTAACGCAAAAGTGAGGTTAAACGTCGTAGATGGCGTTCTTTCAAAATAGTTTTTCGAGCTGTCTAAGCAAAGTAATTGGCGATAAAAAGGTAAGAAAACCGACGATAATGATGATAATGACCAATTCCAGGCAGTTTGAAACAAAGCTAGAAAGTTATTATCAATTTCAGTTTTAGATATTATGGTGTTTAAGCTCACTTTAGCTTTACTTGGATTTCTCAATAGCCAACGCCATCCCATGTCAATGCGTTGCGTTGGTTTTGTTTATTATTACGAAGTGAAAAGAATTTAGCAAAGCATACTACAAGTTTTATTACCTTTCACGCTAAATTGATTATACTCAAATCGAATAATCATTTTATCAAATCGAAAGGTTAATTATTACTCTTAAAATCCTACAAAGCATCTTAACATTTCCTTTACACAAACTCTGTATACTACACGCTCTACGGTCTTTCTTTCCGAGGTCTCTACGTTAGAGATGACGGGAAAAAAACTAAGTGATTCCGGAGCAATTTGCGATTAGGGCGAACATACAGAATGTAAACAAAAGGGAAATGATGATTGTAATATTGCAAGTAGAATTTCAAACCGTAATTTACAAAGTAACGAATAAATTCAAATACAATCTAGCATACAGACAGAGAACAAATCTAGCTTCTGATTCATATATAATACTGATGGAAATTCGTTCGTTATTCATTGAAATTTTCATTTTTTTTATATTCGCCTGTCAATACTAGGATGTTTGATTACGCCATTTTCAGTGTTGGCCCCACAAGTACTGGAAATAAAATTATCGCCCTATACTATCCGCCTATTGTTGACATTTTGATAGGTTTCGCCCTCCACTTTTCGCCGTTGTTTTGGTTATTTTAACAGTATCGCCTTTTACTTTTCGCCGTTGTTTTGATTTTTTGTCAGTATCGCCTTTTACTTTACGCCATGTTTATGTTTTGGTTTAAATCACGCCTTTCACTTTGTCAACAATCAATATGGCGTAAATCGCAGAGTGAATTGTTTTGAATACGAAATAATTCTACGCCCTTTGCAAAAACAATATTTATTGAATAAAATTAACGCACAACTAGGACAAAAAGGTCAAAACTCATGATTTAGTTGTAGTAATTATGCATTGCATTGAAAAAACATTTTGTTTATATTTTGCATGTACGCCCTAATCGCGAATTGCTCCGGAATTATCAGTCGTTGTGAACAAAAAAAAACCCAAAAAGGAGAGAGTTTCCTCTCCCATGTACTCATCAAAACAGAGTGTGTACAAAGTACCGCTAGAAACTATCACAAGCGATCAGTGGTACATGAGCGAGTTCCATCCACAGGACTGAAGCGGCTGTCATCCACGAACAAAAATCGTGAAGCCGAAATCTTGGTGCTGCGTGTGGTGCTAATTTGACAGCTCGGTTTTCTTGAAGGCTATATGCAGCAAACACAATATTCGCGGTAAAAAATTGTCGTGATTTGTCGTTAATTTGATTCGAGAGAAAAATCATCCGTGTTGTTCTTAGTGCAGTGATTTTCACAACGATAGTATTTTTTCATTGTTTATCAGCCAGGTATTATAATGTTTTATCTAAATTACTGATACTAGTAGTTTCGTAGAAGAAATATTGTAAAGAAATATAATCCATTGTGAACTGAGCTTAAAGTGTTAAAATCGTCACTAGCGCCACTCCATAAGTGGCAGGCTTCAAAAACTAACGCTGTCTTCAGTCCTCTTGTTCCATCACGTTATTATTGCCTGTTGAGGTGGCCGATCTATCTGTGTCTCAACCTACCCCGCAGTGGGATGTTTGGCAATGATAACGTCCTTGGTTCGAGTACTACTTTACCCATGCCCTTTCGCTCAATTTTCAATACTTCTATCCCATTTCCAACCTACCGTACACTGACGGAACTTTCAACACTTTCTCTTCATATCTTTCAATCTAGCAAACATGACTGTCTACTCTTGGTGCCTCATAGCGATGAGCGAAACATCTCCTTCTACATCAACATTGATATAGCCATTTTAAGCGAAATCTGTCTTAAACCAAATGAAATATACAAATACCCAAATTATAAACTAATTACGGAAACCAGATCCACTGGCTAATGTGATGTTGGATTTTTAATTAAAAACGAGAAGGAGTTTATACCGTATAAATTATCTAAATTACATCCATTAGAATCAATAGAGCATTTCTCTGCCAAATGAGCAAATGACTGAACTCGACCCTCTCCGATTTGGATGAAACTTTGCACATGTCTTCGGAATTGGTGACGATGGATTTTCCGCCGGTTAAGGGAATTTTTTGACTCAAGACAAATTTTTCAAATGGGCGTATGTGTTTTGTCATGCGTATTTTTCAAAAAATCATAACTCGAAAACCGTTAGTTGTAATAAAATTGCGTCTGAGAAGAAGTTGTAGTTAATTAATTTGACTTAATGAAAAAAAAAGTACACTGCAAAAAAAAAATTTTTTCTTCAAAAAAATCAAAAATTAAACTTAAAAATCAATTAGAAAATCTGTCCAACGTACGATTTTTATAAATTTTTTTTTCAAAAAGACTTGGGGTCATAAGAAGAAGAATAGAAGTTGTTCTACGATGGAACAGCTTAAGATAAAAAAGTTCTTAGAAGTTAGAAATATTTAAGTTTTTTCTAATTTATTGTTTTTGCATAAATAACCATATTTTAATAATATAATACGATTTTTCTAGTGATTTTAAACAAAAATGCTCTTGGCAAGCAACATTCTAAATGTATCCGTTTTCGAGATAATTTGAAATTAATGTCGAAAATATGGCTTTTTCCATGAAAATATCCCTTTTTCAAATGTTAGTTGTGATTGTCCATCTACAAAAGTATTCTTTTCAAATTTTACATAAAATTTTCTACAATATACTTCTTATTACCGAGAATACTAGACAAACTGATTCCTGATATTTACTGTAGGTAACACGACAAAATTTGCTGCTTTTACTTACAGTATATTATGAAAACCTAACCCGAAACAAAAATAATTAGTTTTCATGTTAGTGTACAAGCGTATTTTGTTCAGGTAGAAACATAATGTATTTAATTAGTTAAACTGTTTATACCAGTAAGAATACAATTGTTACGCCCATTTATACCTATTCATGCATTCCCTTTGGTGTTGACAGAAAATATAATTTACATGCATACCCCTGCACATACCAATATTTCAAAAAAGTACCTAAAGTGCGTACATAGTACGTATAAAAAGGATTACATTACAAAGTCATGACATCAGTTTAACAGTGTCTTTCATAAGTAGCGTAAAGTGTAAAACGATTTGAAATGGAACTCGAAACAAAGCATTGTTGTAAACCTTTTCGTGAAATCGGGAGACGGTGTTCGCCTAAACTTAGAAATTTAACTGACAAGTTAATTGAAAAACTTTTATCCATGCAGTGTACGGTCCATTTGGACACGTCATTAAGAATTTGTGATTCATGTCGGTTATATTCGTATCGTCGTAATCCTGTCGAAAGAGTGGAGCAACCAGAAAACAGTGGACATGACGAAGCACCAACCACATCACGGAACGATTTGGAGGAAATACCATCGGCAGCTTCAATTACCTCGGTATCTTCTCAGGACAGTGACCTACCGGATTATTCCAGGATACACAACATTGAGTTATTCAATAATGGAATTGCAGGAATAAATGTGTCTCCGATATCCATTAGAGAATTTAAAAACGATAAATACCGTCGGCAAAAATTTGCCGAAATTGTAGCAGGTATTAGAAAATATCTATTCAGCTTACCACCACAAGAAGAAGTCGAAGAGTTAGCTACATTGAAAACAAAGGTTGTGGAATATGATGAAATGATTTCCAAATTGAAAGAAAAATTCATAGAACCAGATTGTTGGAGAATAGATAAAATACGTATATTAACAGTTTTGCCTAATTCGTGGACGATTCAGCAGATAACGAGCAAATTTGAAACAAACAAATACCTTGCATTACAAGCAAAAGAATTGGCAGCCGAAAATGGAGTATTGGCTACCCCCAACGACAGATCGGGGAATCGATTGAATCCGGATATAAAGAATCAAGTGATACAATTTTTTAATGAGGACGACATCAGCAGAGCCATGCCGGGACAAAGAGATTATGTCTCTGTAAACACTAATGGTAAGCGTCAACAAATTCAAAAACGGTTATTACTTTCATCACTTAGAGAAACTTTCACTCGATTTAAAGAAGTCAGTGAACATAAAATTGGATTTAGTACTTTTGCAGCATTACGGCCAAAACATTGTAAATTGCTAAATGCTTCAGGTTCTCACAACGTTTGTGTTTGCGCGATTCACGAAAATATTGATTTAATGCTTCACAATTTAAAAAAATATTCATTCAACACTGATTGTAATCAACATTTTGAGAAGTTATTGTGTAATTCATCATCAAGATCAAAATATTGTTACCTCCGTGAATGCGAAAATTTTCCCACGCTGTCAGAATTTGAGATAAGATTTTTAAAAGAACTTGAGAAACATAACTTGTCTGAGATATCGTTCGAACAATGGATTACAACTGATAGATGTAATTTAGAAACGCTATTAAAACCTGTCGATGAATTTGTTGAATATTTTAGCGAGAAGTTAGAAAAACTATTAACTCATGATTATATAAAAACAAAGCAATCTAAATTTTTAAAAGATACAAAGTCTTCATTAAAAGAAGGAGAAGTGGTTATTATTTGCGATTTTGCAGAGAATTATTCATTTGTATTTCAGGATGCTGTTCAAAGTCATCATTGGAACAATGATCAGGCTACAATTCATCCGTTTGTTATTTATTATATGGAGTCAGGAATGCTTAAAAATCTAAGTTTTGTTGTAATATCATAAGTTCTGCGGTACAAGTATTTATTTCTAAATTACTAACGTATTTAAATCAACTAATGAATATAAAAAAGGCCATTTTTATGTCTGATGGGGCTGCTTCCCAATACAAAAATAGAAAAAAAATTGCAAGCCTCTGCAAGTTTAAAGAGAAATACAACATTGATTCTGAGTGGCATTTCTTCGCAACTTCACATGGTAAGGGACCATGTGATGCAATTGGCGGCACATTAAAACGGCAACAAGAGCAAGCTTGGCCAAACAACATGAATATCCAATAACAAGTGCGAAAACTTTGTATGATTGGGCTATTAAGAGAAATCAAGAAAATTTCACAACAATATCATTTTGCTATGTTTCACAAGAAGAATATGAAGAGGAAGCTGCAGAATGGGGTGGTATTTATCAGCAAATAAAAATGATTCCTGGTACACAGAAATATCACTCCTTCATTCCAGTAGCAGATAACAAAATCGCTGCGAAAATATTTTCAACTGACGAAATACTGAGTTTTCATAATATTTATAGGAATGTTAGGAAATAGTGTTTGTAAAAATGTAAATACAATTTTTTTTTAAATAGTAGAAAAAATAAATAAATCATGTATGAACAAAAAAAAACTCTAAATTTTTATTTGGTGATTAAGATTCGTTAATTTCGTTAATTAAAAAAATGTTCAATCTTCTTGGTGTCAAAAGGATAGTTGTTGAAAATTTTATGTACAATTTGAAAAAAATACTTTTGAAGATGGACAATCACGACTAACTTTTGAAAAAGGGATGTTTTCATGGAAAAAGCCATTTTTTCGACATTACTTTCAAATTATCTCGAAAACGGCTACATATAGAATGTTGCTCACCAAGAGCATGTTTAAAATCACTAGAAAATCGTATTATATTATTAAAATATGGTTATTTATGCAAAAACAACAAAAAACATGAATTTCTTACTTCTAAGAACTTTTTTATTTTAAGTTGCTCCATCGTAAAACACATTTTTTTTTTTTTTCTTCACCCTAAAATTTTTTTTTTTTTTTTATATATAAAAAAAAAAAAGGAAGTATAGTTATTTTTTTTTTTTTTTTTTTTTTTTTTTTTTTTTTTTTAAAAAAATTTTTTTTTTTTTTTTTTATTTTTTTTTTAATAAAAAAAAAAAAAAAAACAATTTTTTTTTTTTTGAAATTTTATTATAACAAACAGTTTTTTTTGTTTTTTTTTTTTAAAAAAAAACAAAAAAAAAAACACACACCCCTTTTAAAAAAAAATCTTTAGATTTAAAATATATACAAAAAATGCAATATTCCTTTTGTGTTGGTTCAGTATAGGCATTCGTATTTTTCAGGGACCTGGCAACCCTATCCTATTTACTAGCTTTTGACAGTATGCAACATATCGTGGGCCTTATTTGAATAAGGCCCATCTGACGTCTGTTACTACAGGTACGAAGCCAGTATTGTTTACAAACAATGCATCTTTTGACATTTGGTTGTAAGAGGTGTTAGTTACAGCAAAATGACAGCTTGCCAGATCCCTGGTATTTTTGCCTACACATTCAAAAAACACAATACGACGCAAGCTGTCATTTCCATTCAAAACATTGTTTTCATTCTCTGATTACTGCTTCTGTTTTCATTAAATAATTTCGGATTGCCGTTACATCAAAGTAAGTAGTAATACAAAATTTGTGCTAATGTAGCCTTACATCCAATTATTTTAAAGGCATGGCTGAAATTTGGAAACACTTCGATAGAATTGCGGATGACAAAGAAAAAGCACGATGTTGGAAGTGCGAGCAAATTTTGCCGTGCAAGGGCTCTTCGACCAGTGGCTTGCTCCGGCACAACCCCCCACAAATCCTAGTGAGTCTGCCGCGAAAGTTAAATCATCCACACCGAAAGTCCCAGTGAAACAAGTATCGATGCTCAAGTTCGTTAAACGTCAGTCACTGGCGGAAATTGTAGCTCGGCTGGCAGCAGAGGACGGATTTTCGATCAATGCAATTACCAACATCAAGTTCCTCAGACAATCGATCGCAAATCTGCCAACGTCGAATACATTCGTCATGAAGCTGGTCGCCGAATACTATGGATACGCTCAGCAGCAAACGAGGGATGAAATAGTGAAGCGTATCGATAACGGTGAACTGGTTAGTCTCACTTTGGACGAGTGGACAAGTCTACGCAACAAGCGCTACTTGAACGTGAATGCCCCTTTCGCTGACGGATCATTCTACAACTTGGGTCTCGGCAAAATTCGTGGATCACTACCTGTTGCAAAGGTTTTGGAAATGGTCAAGGATATGGTCCGGAAACTCGGTATTAAGGATGGAAACATTGTAGAATCACCGACTGACGGAGCTCGAGTGATGACGAAGTTTGGAAGATTGTCGGATTACCTTCATCAGCAGTGTTACAACCATGCGATTCACTTGGGGGTTTGCGATGTCCTGTACAAGGATCAGCCAATTGAAAATGAGGATTCAGATAGCGACGATTCGGATAGTGATAACTACGATGATGAAGTTGGTTCTTCGGGTAAATAAATTGGAATGTTCATGTTCATATTAAAGAAAACAGCTAATTTATTTCAATTATAGACTTGTAAACCACGCGATTTGGAGAGTCTCTGAAATGTATCCGAAGAGTCGTGACAATTTTTCGAAAATCGCCTGTTAAGACTGCACTACTTCAAGAAAAAATCACGAAAATGTTACATAAACCAATTCAACTGTGTGTGGACGTCAAAACTCGTTGGAACTCGACTGAAACGATGCTGGAGCACTTCATTCGCGGTTTTGATTGCATCAAAGAGACACTTTCCGAAATAGGCCTTTCAGGTCTTATGTTGGACAGTGATTTCGAGGTTGCAAAAAAACCTTCAGGAAGCTCTTCAGCCAATCAGACTCGCTTCGGAAGCATTGGGAAGACGAGATGCTACATTGCTGTCTGCGGAAGGCAGCTTGAGTTTCTTGTATTCGAAGCTTAAGAAAAGTTACTCCAAAGTTGGAAACGACCTCTTCGATGCAATCACGAAACGAATCAACGAACGGTGCCAAAAGGAAATAAAAACAGCGCTGAAGTTCCTTCAAGGTCTTCTGTTGTCAACACAAGTGTTAGCAGAACTGGAAAGCTCATCGAAAACGCAAATGATTAAGTTCATCATGGAACTGGGAGCTCGATTGTTGCAAGAATGCCAAAGACAGACCGATGATGATGCTGCCGAGTTGAATGCTGGATTGTCCTGTATGCATGACGATTCAGGATCGACACCATCGAGCATGCGTGAAGAACTGGAATCGGCTATAAAGGAATTTGCCAACCCGTCCCAGATTGATTCGGCAATGATTGATTTTTCAAAAGTAATTGCGAAGGAGCTGTCATTTTTTGAGCTACATAGTAAGTTGAGCCCGAATCTTGAAATAATTTCCGGCGGCTTAAAATCAATCAAACCGATGTCAACCGATAGCGAGCGCATCTTTTCGAACTCCGGAAATATCTGTTCTAAAAAGCGAAACTCACTGTCCAATGAAAGCATTAATAACATTTGCTTCTTGAAGTCGTATTTTCAGAGAACAAATTCAAATTGATAAGACCAGTTACTTGATTTGAACCATTGATTTTTTTTATTGATGAATAAAACATATTCCTAACCACAAAATTGCGTTTTTAAGCACATTGAAAAATTTCCCGGGATCCCGGGATTTCCCGGGAAAAGCAACATTGTTGTTTAAAATTTGATAACCTACTTAAACTAAAACTATAGCTACAATTTGAAAATCCTAGGGGTGGGGAACCAGATTCCGGATGATCTGGTGATCCGATGTCAGGCAGCGTGCCCTGTACCGATTGATAGACTCACTAAAGCGACCTCATATGTTCTTGTCCTCGGAAGGGTGGTCAGGATCATCCTGAGGAACTTATTTTGAACACGCTGAAGCTTCAGGTGATGTGTTTTTGCGCAATTCTCCCAGATTGGCATGCCGTACTCGATGACTGGAAGTATGATTTGCTTGTAGACAGCAAGCTTGTTTTTCAGGGTTAATGTAGACCTTCTGTTGATCAATGGGTACAGTAGCATAAACAGAACGTTACACTCTGTGACAGTTTTGTCAACCTGCTCCCTGAAAATAAACCTGCTGTCTATGGTGACGCCAAAATAGACAGCTGATTTGGTCCATTCCACCGTTGTGTTGTTTAGGTTTATTTTACAATCCTCAGGCGGAACAAGTCTGGGAGAGTTGAAGTGTGGGAATAGGATGACCTGGGTCATCGCTGCGTTGATACAAATCTTACATTCTGTGAAGTATTCTGACAGAACATTCAGGCTTCGCTGCAGTTTCGTTGTAAGCGCTCTTGTTACCCTACTATTGTGGACGACTGATGTATCATCAGCAAACAACGACAGAGATCCATTTGAAGAGCGAATTACAGTAGGTCTAATATTTATACAAGCTAATGTGTGTGTTCGTGTATGTTTGTACACTACAGTATGTCCCATAAAAAGTGCGAAAGTTTTCAATACTTATTTTTGGGTAGCTTTAAACAGTATTTTTACTGTTTTAATGCGTGCATGTTATCATCTGACTGTATACTCTGAGACGATGTAAACAAAACAGTGGTTCACGGGTAACAAAGTTGAGAAAAATGTACGCAAAGGAGGTTGTAACTAGTTTGCTGCTCGCCGAAAAGCCCGCAAAACAAATTGCAACGATTGTGGGATGCCACCAGGCTACCGTTTACCGTATCCAACGTTCACTCCTTGTTGGACCACGTCCACGGAAGCCGGGAAGTGGCCGTCCACGGTTCGCTCGCACACCGAAGATCATCAGATCAGTGAGAGACAAAGTGAGGCGAAATCCTATCAGATCGATCCGGAAATTGGCTAAGGAAGCCGATATTTCAAAAACTACCATGCAACGGTTGGTCAAAGATGACTTGAAATGTTCGTCAGGGCAAGAGTAAAGCGCCACCTCAGCATTAAAAAAGAAGCATACCATCATCGTATTCTCCGATGAGAAAATGTTCACCATCGATCCCGTATCTAACACACGTACAGACAGGTTTATTTCACCGAAGAAGATTGAGGATGTTCCAGAGAACGCGAAATTCAAGTTTACAACCAAACATCCGGCCGGAGTCATGGTTTTCGGGGCAGTTGCGTCCAATGGCTTGAAAATGCCTCCAGTATTTATCAAAACTGGATTAAGAGTTAATACCGAGGTTTACATGAACATTTAGAAGGACCACGTTCTGCCATGGATGAAAGCCAACTTTGGAGCACACCGACACGTCATTTTTCAACAGGACGGAGCACCGTGTCATACCTCAAAAAGGACTCAAGCGTGGCTGAAGGAAAACATGGAATTTCGGCCAACGGACATTTGGCCTCCTAGCAACCCGGACTTGAATCCTTTGGATTACTCAATATGGGCATATGTTCAGGCTAAGGCCTGTGAACGTTCTCACCCCAGTGTTGGCGCCCTGAAAGCTTCCAAGGCATGGAACTCGATGACTGACTCATACATTGAGAAGGTATGCTCTCGATTCCGTCCCCGTTTGGAGAAGGTGATCTAGAAAAATGGTGGACATATTGAGTAATGTAATCATGAAAGGCTTAATAAACGATGCTCTAAATAAAATTATGATTTTTTATAATTTTCTATGAAAAAAAAATATTTTAAACTGAGGTATTCATTTTCGCATTTTTTTTACGGGACATACTGTAAGGTCTTTTTTAACACGGTGGATACGTTCCACTTTTACTTTGAAACAGCGTTAAAAAAAGACTAAATAGAGTTGATCAATTCACATGCATGAACATTTTAAATTCTACTTTGTTTGCATGTGTTACCTTTTTTTGCAATGGTCAAAATAGTTTTGAAAATTTTGAGTATTTACACCAAAAATTGTGAATTTTTTGAAAAACTGCAATATGATTACTTTTTGCCCAACACGAAAAAAGTAATTCGAATTAGGTCGACAAGTTGTTAAGTTCGCTGAAAACAAACCGCGTAAAAATATAACCGTGTAAAAAAAGACCTTAGTTTATGTGTTATTTTCTCGCCTGGAAGAGGTTAATCAATATTGCAATCGCCTGGAGAGGGTTATCAAGAATGAAGGTGGACATCGAGTGATTATTCCTGAATTTTCAAAAATACTCGCTAGAATTAATAAAAAGGGTTTTCCATCATAAAAAACAAAACAAATGTTTTTGAACCTTCATGAAGGATTTTCGATTTTCTATGGGACACTCTGTTGTTTTCAAGGATTATAAATTATGCTAGTTTTCCAATGATACTTTATACGAATCCATTTTTGACGTAGGTTATATTTTTGTTTTCTATACATGAGGACATAGCAGTAATTCAAAGATCGATTCAGCTCCATCTCGTACAATCGATTCGAAATCTCGTTCTGATAATCCTCTCAAAATTTGAGCTCTTTCGAACTTTAACTTGGACTGCGCTGGCCGCTTAAAGCTTATATGGGAATTACTACCTTTATGCTGGGAATTAAAAATACAAGATTATACATAAAAATCGATATTGCTCCCTTCAAAGTACTCCCTATCAACAGCAACGTACGTACGCCAGCGCTTGATCCAATCTTCGAAACATTAGTGACTCACTGGATTATTTTAGATACCATCTGCACTCATTTTCCATCAGGGGAATACAGTAGCGCCGTCTTTTGCATTTTCATGAACTACAATTTTTCTTGTACTCGTTGTACTCTATAAAATGTTGGTTTGAAAAGGTCCTATGTAATGCTAGCATTTTCCTTCACTATGTTTTATTTTATATTGATTTGTAAAAAATAAAATACAATATTTTGTTTTGTTGACAGCTGTTTATAAATATTTGCCATCACAAATATTTTTAATATCGATATCCATTAAATCCGTAAAAATATGTAAATCAAATAAATTGCTAATATCATAGACCCTTTGCGAGTATCATTTAGCATTACATTCTATTTTTGAAACATGATAACAATAGTTAAAGCAAAAAGAAGTAAACGTTGCAGATTCAGCCAAACAAAAACAAAGCTAAAATGGTTTTTTCCTGCAAACTATGTGGAATTAAAAAGAATGCAACCACGGAAATTGTTAAATTGCACAAGTTTCCGAATGATCCGAATCGGTTATCGTCATGGTTGCCCATCTTAAATTTCAGTGCAGCTAGATTTGAGTTGTGTAAAAGTCGGATTTGCAGTCGTCACTTCAGTGAGCATCAGTATGAAACCACTATTTTTCCTTCAGGTGAGGTTTTAATTAAAAGATGGAATGTTCAATTGATATGTTTTTGATTCGCTTTTTTGAATGTGTGAAAGGTGAAAGCTTCACGAGACTGAAAAGTGATGCATATCCGGATATTTTGATGCAGGTACATGTGGAACAAAGTGAAAGTATAATGTTTCAAAGCAGAGCAACACAAACTGACTTTTCAATTCCGCAAATGAAACAATGTGTGAGTTGTCTTTCCTATGGCTCGTCAACTTGTAACGAAATGAAAAGAAAATTACCAGAGAACTTTCAAAATACTAACGCAGCAAATAAACGGACATGTAGTGGCTCACCTGTAGTATATAAAATAGAACATACTAGATTGGAATGATTAATTATCTTCAACATCATTATATTTTAGGATTTAATGGAAACCAGTGCGACAATAAATGAAGGTACTAATAGGATCAACGATGCAGGAAGAACTTATTTTTCCCATGACGAAAAAGAAATCGGGTTTGGAACACAGATACGAACAAAACCAGCAATTATTCACGGGGAAACTATTGAGATCACCTACGACGCAGAAAGTACCTGTTTCTCCCATGTTGAAATAGAACTCGGGTCTGGAATACAAGCACATTTGCAACCAGCAATTATTTTCCAGGAAAATGAAATACATACTGTCGGTGAAATTGTCCTAGATGACGGCGATGACGAATACAGAAAAATCCTTCAAAATCTGCAAAGCTCTCATACATCATCAAATTCCAGTTCAGTAGGATCGAGTGTAGGATATTCTGTTATTGAAGAACCAGATGTTGCTACCGGAAAACGTACAAAACCTAAAGCGATACGTAAAAATCATCCATTTCAGCATATGGGCCCGGCTCTGAATATTGATTTTATGACGGCAGATGAGCTACACTATTTGACGGGCTATGATGGAAAACAATTAGAATGTGTTTTTTGTTTGACCTTGAAGAAAAATAATAAGAAATGGCCATGTTATGACGTTTCATTGAAAAATCAGCTTCAATTAACTTTGATTAAATTTCGGTTAAACTGTGATTATACATTATTAAGCATCATGTTTAGAATATCAAAACAAATGGTTAGCAAAATCTTTAAATTTTGGTTGGAACTTCTGTTTGAAACCGTGAATGCAATCGATTTTTGGAATCTTGGGATAAAGTCAGAGAACTTGTACAGAGTTGTTATTGACCTGGTCAGCCTACAAGCATCGAAACACCATTAAATTACTTATTGGTATGGGAAGGTCCATTAATTATGTCACGCAGTAGGGGGGAGGGGGGTTTCGAGAAAACGTGACGATCCATACAAAAAAAATTAAAGGTCCATACAAAAAACGTGACATGGGGGGGGGGGGTTACAAAAAGTCAATTTTTGCGTGACGTATTTAATGGACGTTCCCTATCGATGAAAATGGCTTGATAATTTTCGTGAGCGCTCTTTTCGGGGGGTCTGCTACAGATGATATAATTGTCCAAAAATCAGGTTTATTAGATTTACTGAATAAAGGAGACTACGTATTGGCTGATAGAGGATTCGAGACTAATGATGTAATGGCTCAAAAAGGAATCATTTTTAACAAACCGCCCTCAAAGCGAGGCGAACAATTATCAGAATAAGAGGTAGCTAATACTAGAATTATTGCAAGTCGTAGAGTAGAAGTAGAAAGGTTAATCGGATTAGCAAAAGATTATCGAATTTTGACTCAAAGAATGAGCCATTTTCTGTTTCCCTTAGCTGACAAAATAGTTACCGTAATTTTCAAACTAACGAATTTCAAAAGACCAATTTGTAAGGGAGTAAAGTGATAAGATATTATTAATGTAAGAAAATAACTTTTAATCATAAAACTGTCGCAAATCACATAATAGTCTTATAAAGATAAGCAATTCACAAGATATGAGACTGTTATGCAAATAGCGACAAAAAAATCTGTTAATATTTAACAATTCCGATAACATTTTCTTTGCTTTTTTAACATTTTAGTTACGTAACAAACTAGCTTATACTACAATTTGATCCCAAATTTAATACAATATTGCTCGCAGAAAACATATTTGTAATAATGATCAATTAGTTCAATAGTTGAAGAAATGAAGTTTTTATCATAATCGATACATTTGACTTTTATACCCTCCTCGGTATAAACAACAAAAAAACAAAGTTTTTGCTCCTGTTACATGCATCTGATACTGTACTTGGGAAAAATACGGATGCTTTCTTTTTAAATTACCTTCATTATCCCAGTATGAAGCGCACGATGGAGATTTATCTCTGATACTGTATGGTGATTTGATTTCTAGAAGAAATTTCCCACAAATACTTATTCCATCTGGTGATCCTGAGAGGTAATTTCGTTCACGATCAATAAAAAGTCCACACTTCCGAAAATCATACTGTCTATGGGATGCTACAAACATTTTATATGCAGTATCTTCTTTCACACGCCCCCAAGCTAGGGAAGGTATATTTGGTCCACTGAACTTATCGAAGTTTTTTCTCGATGGCACACTGCTTGGAGGTTTTTGAGTCCTCTTACTTGTTTCCATGGCTGATATTATGCTGTGAATGTTTGATGCCGTTAATCGAGATTTCCGGTATTCAAACCACGCTGAGTTGCTGGACTGGTTTATCGTTTCATTCTCAATTTTTCGAATCTCCTCGTCTTTAACCATGTTTATTTGATCCACATAATCCTTGAATGGATCTGTGGCATAATCATGGTCGTGGTACAGAGCGACCATGTTACATTCTCTTCCCTTGTTGAAACTGGTGTGTAGGCCATAGTTGAGTGAAACATCCACTGCATACTTAGTAAACTGAGAGCAAGGAGTTCGGTCAGGCACGTCAGTACAACCAAATAATTCATCAATTGTTAATCCGGATTGATCCTCATCGTTCAACTTGGGAGGTTTGTGCCACATTTGAAGTTCTGATGTACAAGAAGCACCTGTAAAAATCGTACCTGAAAGCATATAAAATTCTATTAGAAGGTATAACTAATACATAGCAGAATATAATCAATAACAAATAAACATGTTTCTACATTACCATTATATTTAAGAAATATAAATATTACCAGTTTCCAGGAAGCACTCTAAGCAAATCAACAGAGCAGCAACATGTTTGCATGCTGCCGAGTTTCCTTGACCCGCTGGACAATGACATGTAGCTTTTGAAATGGTCTTTGACGTCGAAAGCTCCAGAACTACAGGATATTGTACTCCCTTTTTCATTGCAGCCTTGCAAAAACACCTTATTTGAAGATTGTTCGTTATTGTCTGTAAATTGGAGAATAATTTGAGCTTACTGGAATAATTAGTTATTTACTACTGCTTACCTTAGCAAATCCAATTTGTCGGAGATGGTTTGCAAGATGTAGTTTGCGACCTTCTTTGAAACTGTTCAATGATTTGCGAACTGAAAAATACTCCTTCACGCACTCGAAGCTCAACCAATCCAACTCCTCTTTATTCACATTCTCGATCGGATCAAATTTCCGGAGATTCTCAAATGGAGTATTATCATCAGCAGGCACTGGTTGTGCAGAAACAAGTGAGGAGTTCAAATTATTGTTTTTCCAGTTGTTCAAGCTAAAATTGAAAGAAACCATCACAATAATATTTTTATAGAAAAATGCTTGAAGTTACCGTTTCTGAAGTATTTCCTTATTTCCTACTCTTTTAGCTCCAAGTTCTCCCAGCTCATCACGAAGTTCTTTCACTGTTTTAGTTTTAATTGTTCTGTTTTTGGAAGAATAATCCATTTTTAGGCACACGTGGAATCACAGGAAAATTTGATTTGTTTACAGACAATCTACAGAGAACAGATAGGTTAATGAAACGTCAACCTTTGACATGTGTTCTGAGGTTTTGACAGAACAGGCCTATTCTGCTGCCATCTGGTAGATTTTTAGTTTTTGTCAATAATCTATTCCGGCAAACGTACTTTTGCATATAAAAAGTAATAAACGATCCATAAAAAATTAAAAGTAATAAACGATCCATAAAAAATTGAAAATCATTGGCAAGTACATAGGATTTTTACCCATAATAAAATCTGGTGAAAATCCATAAAAAACCATAAAAATGATCCATAAAATACGGCAATGTGATCCCCACTTTATGTACGTTTTAGCAATAAAATCTCAAAAATGTACCGTTATATATCTAGGCTATGATCCATAAAATTGTACCGATTACCCATAAACATATTGCAAATTATCCATAAAAGGTTCAACTAACTTTCCTTAAACTTGTAAATTTGATCCATAGAATGTATCCTTTGTGCAATAAAATATATTCGCATGTTCTATAAGGTATTTGAAATTTTCCATAAATAAATTGCCAATGATCCACCAAGAATGATGAATAATGAACCATAAGCTTATAATAATGATACATAGTAAATAAAGTTTTGTTCGCTAAACCATATGGTATGATCCATAAATTATGCCTGCATTTTCCAGGTTGAGGCACTTTTTTTTTTAAATTTTGATCATGAAGGGGTGTAAAATTGATCTCCAACTGCGTTACTACTCAAATTTAGTTATATTTCCGTTCTTTGAGGTATCCGGATATAAGTATTACTGCTAAGAAAGGATTTTTGAGTTTTCGCGTAGCCGTGTTACGAGGATTGAAGAACCAAACGGTCGATGTTTCAGACGTCAGAAGTGTTAGCCTGGCGTAGATTAGATTCCAGGCAAACGGCTGATTCAAGCATTTGCCCGGTATAATGCAAACAGGGGATGTTTTTTTTAGTTTGGTCCGACGAGCGACAGCGAGTTGGACAGCAAGCGTCTGCCCGGCATCATTTAAATCAAATTTTCTGAAACAACAGTTTAATCAAGTCATAAATTTAACCTGAAGATCTTTATGTGCAGAAGAGCTCTTTACCAAATTTCTTGACAAAATGTGTCGCAGTTGCGGGGAGATCAAATAATGTTAAGTTCACAAAGTTGGTTTGTTATGAATCATTTTTTGAAGACTATGATTTGTTATACAAACTATCAGGGGTCCCTGGCAATTTATTTATGGAACATTTACAATAATTAATAGATGATACGCACATATGTTACATTCTGTGGATCAATTTTGCAAGTTTAAGGAAAAATATTGAACCTTTTAAGAATCATTTGCAATGTGTTAATCGGAAATCCGAAAATTTTTATATATTCTTCCCTTGATATAAAACGGTTAATTTTTGATATTTTATTACTAAATTTTGTTAAAAGTATGGATCAAATTGATGAATTTTACGGATCATTTCTATTTTATTTTTTTGTGGGTTTTCACCAGAGTCTTATGGGTGAAGAATGCGTTTTTTCTAGAACGATTTTCAATTTTTCATGGATCATTTCTTCAGTTTTAAAAGTGCAAACATAGGGCTGCCGTAGTTCTTTACGTGCACGAGTGCTGTTAACCAAATTTATTGGGAAACAAATGTCACAGTTGCGGTCGTAAAAGAACGTGAGATCGCAAAAGTAAGTCAGCTTTCTGAAAATTAAAAATCTTCTCCAAAGTGATCCTTCTTTTACAGCAATATTTAAGCTGCATTGCTAAAGGAACGGACATGTTAATAAATCGGAGTAGTAGTGCAGTCAAGGATCGATTTCCCTGTAGTTAAAATTTATAAAAATTTGTACCCAAAATTGGAAAACTCCGGCATAATTTATGGATCATACATATTAATTTAAGTGCACAAAATTTATTTGCTATGGACCATATTTAGAAGTTTATGGTTCATTTTCAAACCTCTTATGGATCATTGGCGATTTATTTATGGAATATTTTCAATAATTTATTGATCATGTGCATATATTTTAGTTCACAAACGTTACATTCTAAGGATCAATTTTACAAGTTTAAGGAAAGTTATTGAACCTTTTATGGATAATTTGCAATATGTTTATGGGTAATCGGTACAATTTTATGGATCATAGCCGAGATATATAACGGTACATTTTTGACATTTTATTGCTAAAACTTACATAAAGTATGGATCACATTGCTGTATTTTATGGATCGTTTTAATTTTGTTATGGATTTTCATCAGAGCTTTATGGGTCAGAAATACGTTTTTTATGGAACGAATTTCAATTTTTCATGGATCATTCCTTCAGTTTAAAGGTGCAAACTTAGGGCTGCCAACTTGGGACCACTGCTGTTCTCAATTTTCATCAACGAGGTTGGATTGATACTTCCACCTAACTGCAGGTCGTTCTATGCAGACGATGTGAAAATTTATGAGGTTGTGCGATGCTTCACTGATTGCTTACGACTACAGCACTTGATCAGTAGCTTTGAAGAGTGGTGGGCCAACAGACAGCTCGGTTTCATGTTTAAGATCTCCGACGAGTTTCGTGATCCCACCTGTCTGAAAGCATTGTACTGCTTTCTCGTGCGTTCTATTCTGGAATTTGGAGCCGTTGTGTGGTGTGGTATCAAGGAATCTGGATTACGAGGATTGAAGCAGTCCAAAGGAAATTGGTTCGTTATGCTCTCCGTCATCTGCCGTGGAATGATTCTGTCAACCTTCCAGCATACCAGGATCGTTGCTCACTCTTGGGAATTGAAACATTGGAGCATAGGCGTACAGTCATGCAAGCAGTTTTCGCAGCAAAAGTGCTACTAGGTGAAACTGACTCTCCAGGAATTCTGGCCGAACTCTTTATCTACGCTCCCGAACGTGTTCTGAGAACAAGACATTTTCTACAGCTCGGAACTCGTGCTGCAAACTACCAATTCGATTCATGTCATCGCGCTTCAATGAACTCTACGCTCTGTTTGACTTCAACTGTTCCGCTGAGACCTTCCGTCACCGGATTCAGCGTAGTTGGATGGAGAGCCGCTAGTTCAGAAATGGTGGCATTTACTACGTACTGGCATTAATGGTGAAGATACTAGACGACTGATTCCATCACGACAGATTATTTAAGTATTATTGACAAGTTTTGTGTGTGTACCATAATTAATTTTGTTTTGCTTGCTTTGTATTCCTTCTATTCATGTTGATTTCTGTAGTGTACGATTTAGAAATAGGAGGTTTTTACGCCACATGGCTTTTCCCCATTACATTCCAATAAGATGTCAAGCCAGTTGGAATTATATCAATAAATAAATAAATAAATAAGGGTTTTACAATTTTCTCTAATAAGCAAACTCCCTAATAAGCAATGAAAGGAGAACTAACGGTCAAACGCAGCCATTAACCCCACAATAGCTTGCAAAACCCGCCACCAGATGGACGAACAACCACCTGTTGGGATTCCATTAGGGGTGGCGATAGTTATAGCCATCTTGAATGGGTGATAACGGCCACGAAAGACCACGAGAATTTGCGAAACATTTTTCCCCGCGATTATTCGCTTCCAATTCGAAAAATCGTGCCAGCCTGGAGATCACTAACCGTAAAGATTCGCCCACTCTTCACCATCTCGATGAATACCTTGGCGCTCAGAAATTAGTTTACTGCGATACAAATCCGCAATACGGCTCCCGCTTTTTCTCGTTTTCCTCGTCCAACCTACAAGACTTTCGACAAAATGAAAATGGTGACTGTGCCGCAATATGCCCTTCCTCCAGTCTGGGGAAATCCGGAATACTTCAGCAATCCATCTGTCGGATGTTCACCTTCATATTGAAGGCAATAAAACACGAAGTGAACGCAAGTGAGGTTTGAACACGAATGATTTTATTCAGTCTATTTCATACAGACGGGTGTGGAAAATAGAGGGAACAACAAAATGTCAGTTCAGTGGAATAATAATGGTTTCTCTCTCGTAGGTTGGCCAGTTGTAACCGTGAACGCGCGGTGTTGCATGGAACACATAGATTTCGTACGCCATCACTTCACTGTTCGGAATTCCCGTCATTCGGAATTGGCATCAACAACTGTGCCGTTGCCGTAACAAGGAACGACACAAATTACTAAAAAAAAAATTACCAGTCGTTGATATAGCTATATCCCGGCGACGAGATTACTGAAACCATAACTTGATTTTGTAATGTTGGGACCAGTTTCGGAAGTTAACTGACAGACACAAGTTTCACTATTATTACAAAGCTGGTAGTGTTTTGTATTGTTTCACAATTTCAACTTTAATGCATCTTACAATAAATGTTATTGAATGTAACGGGAAAAACAACTTTCAACAAAAAGTACCACGATTTAAAAAAAAAAACTCTCATAAATATAATAATACACGAAGAATGCAATTCCCTTAAATAAATGCGTCAACATAGTCGTAATGCGGATTTGTTCGGTTTCATCTATCCATAATAAGGCATACTTTTGCTTTCTATCTTTTTTTAAATTTCTGAATGCATGCGTGTTTGTCTGTGTGGTTCTAACTTCACTTCGTTCAACGTTTGTCACTGCAACCAATCTAATATTCTATCTGTCTGGTATCCCGTGGCTTTCGCGAGTACTTTAGTCCAAGTGTTTCTCCAATCTCATCAATTACCGACAGAGCGTAGTCTAGTTGTTCTTTGGTGTGTGCAGCTGACAGGCAAAAGCGAATCCGTCCTTCCATGATGGGCGTAGCTGGGAAGCCTACGCCAACGACGGCTATGTTACGCGATGTGAGCGTACGAACGACCGCACTGTTGGAAGGTTACTGGTTAAACAATATGATTTCCATATAATTAGAAGAAGAAACTCACCCAATTTTAGAGAAAAGATACACCAACATTGGAACAACGGGGGAATCTTCATGTCCGTACGTAATTACCCCGATCTGTGCGAGTCGCTTCCTGAAATATCTGGTATTTCTGGCTAGTTGATTTATGCGCTTACTCCCTTCGTTAGTTCCATCAAGTCCCATGATGATCTTCATAGATGTGAGAATCTGCTGCGTGACTGGTGGAGACATTGCACTAGCATAGCAGTGCGCGTGGCTGTTTACTCTTAGGAAATTAATCAGTTTCTACAATCGAAAAATAATAATTAGGAACTACCCTCGTAGGAAAAAGAATCAACATACTTTGTTACCAGCGATGTAACCTCCAGCTGAACCAAAACTTTTGGTGAATGTTCCCATGAGGATGTCAATATCGTTGGGATCAACGCCGTAGAAATCGAGGACACCACGTCCTGAGGGACCCGTGGCCCCAATGCTATGAGCCTCATCCAAGTAAATGTAAGCTTTGTACTTTTTCTTCAGTGCAACGATCTCCGGCAGTTTGACGATCGATCCTTCCATACTGAACACACCCTCGACGATGATTAGGATCTTTTTCCACGGTTTGCCCGTCTTGGGCTGACCAGCTGCAATCGACTCCTGCAGAACCCGTTCCAAATCCTTCATACTGTTGTGGTTGAACACTTTCGTAACGGCACCGGACAGCCGCAGGCCCAGAATGATCGAAGCGTGGTTCTTCTCGTCACTCACCACCAGGCAGCCGGGCGAGATTAGTGTTGGGATGTTGAGCGAGTTGGTGGCGAAGCCCATGCCGAACACAATGGCATCCTCAACGCCGAGAAACCGGGCCGTCAACTGTTCTAGCTCCACGTGCAGCGGGTTGGTGCCTGTGGTTTTTTATTTTTTTGGGAAACGATTAGAGGTACGGAATTAGAATGTGTGCTAAGCGCAGATACTAATTTTCAGCACAGTCAGTGGGTCATCAAAACCATCAACTACTGAAAAAATATAATATGGTAGGTTTGTTCGACATTGCCATCGATTAACGTTTGCATTTAAAAACAAATGAACAAAAATTGCCGATTTTTCATGGGTTTACCTTCACCCGCACTGACGAAACTACCCATGCAGCACCAATCATAGTAACCCATGAGTCAGCAGACAAAAGTTGACAGCTCTATCAGTCGAACTCTAACCGTGATGGCAAAAACAGTGAAACAACTCCGTTCAGAAGTGTGCGCGTTCAGAGAACGGCACCCCGCCGCGTCGAAAACAGACATCGTACGGCACTTTGTGGACGGCGGATAATCCCGTTCCGGCATCTACAACATCTTGGCACTATTAGACAACAATCAGAGCATCGAAAGAAAGTCCGGTTCCGGACGGCCGACGACCCTGAGCGACAAGAAGCTCCAAAGGATGCTGAAGAGGAAGACCGAGGGAAAAGTGGCTACATCGCTGCGTGCGCTTGGCCGGGAGGTCGGAACATACATGTCAGGAAGCGGAAGTCGCGTCCACTGGTTTCGTAGCTGCAGGAAATGATGCAGTGGCAGCGTCTGAATAAGCTGGTCAACTCGATTTTCCCGGCGAATCGCGACGTGGCGGTGGTGATGGACGACGAGACCTATCTCACCCTGGATGGCAACGACTGGAAGGGCACTTCTTATTTTACTTCCCCCACGAAGGAAGTGAGCTCCGAGGTGAAGTTCATTTCACACACCAAGTTCCTCAAGAAAGTGCTGCTGTGGCTGACAATCAGCGAGAAGGGGATGTCAAAGTCGCTCTTCTTTCGCTCCGGACTGGCCGTGAACGGGGAAATTTATAGTACGAAAGTTGCGTCGTTCATCAAGAAATACCATAAGTGCGAAGACGCGGTGTTCTGGTCGGATCTGGCGTCGGCCCACTACTCGAAGCGATCGATGGAGGAGATGGAGCGGCTGAATATCGATGTGGTACCCAAGTCCCCCAGGTGCGTCCCATCGATAATTTCTGGGCCAACCTGAAGCGTAAGATTTACTCCAACAATTTTGTCGCGAAACCTGAGGAGGAATTGACAAATAAAACGAAGAAAGAACTCAAAAACATGCCTACACGCATGTTTTCGTCCGCCATGGCGAATGTTCCGGTTAACTGCCGGAAAGCCGCTCGCAAGGGCGTAGATTTTTTTTGCAAGTAAGCTTAAATAATTACCTTCCATGGGAAATTTATGAAAAGCAATTATCTGTCTTAGCTTTTTTCACCATCCGAAAAAAGTCCATTTTTTTAATGCAAACGTTATGTATTCATAATTTGACGTGTCAATAACTTGATACTTGATTTATCGAACACACATGGCCGTCTTAGCACCTAGGACAGGACCTGCCAGCTAAGAGAGAGATGACCTCTTATAAATTTATTATTCCTATGATACGGGGGTCGCTCCAGTGTTGCCAAATATGTTTACACAGTAATCCCATTGGAAATAAAGTAATTAAAAACAATTTCTTTTGTCGTTCGGGAAATGAAGCTGCATAAAACTGTGGGGAGAAAGCTTGAGCAAGAGAATGTCTTCCTCACTTGCGTTCCTAATGCAGGCCTTCACCCTCTCGCGGCTAACGATTGGATCTCTCGGGAACTTTATTTCACCGTAATGTTTCCATCAGCTAAAAAGGTCAATTACGGTGCTTGGAGTACGAATGTAATACTGGGCAACATCTACATCCAAAAATACCCAACCGTAAATAAAATAATAAAATGTGAATTTATGTACATTGATTGATTTTATTTCCTTCGGAACGCTTACTTCTCACTATTAGAGAAAAAAATCCATCACGTGGTGCAAAATGCATCAACAAGGGCACACAAAAGATTGCGAATTCATTGGAGAAAATTGTTTTGATTTTTCACATCGATTATAAAACATGGGTTTCTTTTACAACTAAAATAAATAAAAAGCTTAGTTTAATGAATGAAAAATAAGCCGAAAACGTGGTTTTATTTACAAAACAAAAAAGAAAACAAAACATTAGCTGTGCTGTATTTTCAGAAAATACTGTAATTTGCCGAAAATACAGCAAAATTATTTGTCTTGATCTGCTGCTGGTTTATCCAGCAAATTGTAAGCATTTTGCTGCAGGCTCAGTATAAGAGCTGTCACTTTTTTGAATATCAGTTTTGCTGGTTGATCAGCAATCTTGGTTTGCTGTAAACATTGCTGAAATTACAGCACAAAAAAATCAGCAAAACTTTGCTGTTTTCCAGCAACAAAAATTTGGTGTGAGTTTTCACAAACGAAAAATGTGAAAAAGCAGTGACTACTAGCAACACCGCCAAACCAACAACAAACTGCCTGCTTGTAACATAACTCAACGGAGGCGGTAGAGGCGGTTGTCAAAGCGACCAATAAAAAACGGTCTTTTTTGACAGGTAAATGGTCTTGTTTTTGCACTAACAGCTGGCAGGTCCTGTCCTAGCTTAGCACTGCTGCTTATCATCCTTACTCCATATGATTTTGGTTTTGCCTTTTTGATAAGCTTCTATACAAGTTTTGATTCATCATAAAACATGTTTACATGTTTTACATGTTTAAATTTTTTGATTTTCAATATGGTAATACTATGGTAATACGTTTTTTGTATCTATTACAATAGTGTTCATGTAGTTAGGGGTGGCCATACTCTCCCGTCGTCCCCTTAAGATTGAAATGGGATCGAGTCCATACTCAATATAAATTCAAGGTTAGACGGATAATCACTTCACGTTTTTGAAATTAAAATTCGCAGCTTTATTGAATCAAACATGGTTCAAATTGCTAACCCAAGCCTGCTCAGTAAAATGCGAAGTGAGAGGGACTCGATCCCATATTACGTTAAGGTGAATGAATACTTTTGCGTTCCGGTGACGTAAATTTGATAGGAAACTCACGCGAAGCTGCCAAATTCACGCAAACGCATCCGTAACGTTTCCACTGGGAGCTTGGCTTTACACTGTACTACATCGCGATTGTAGATTTTCATGGGTTTGGACAATTTCTTCATTTAATAAGCTGATATCTGAGCACGTTAATTCCGAAACTTCGGCTTACCAACAATCAAAAGGAAACTTGTGATTCAAAATTGGCTCACTGCTTTGAAACCCCAGTGGACTCAAGTACATCATAGTGTACCCCATTCTTTCGCTTTGCGGCATTAGGATCTTTCTTTCTGGTTTGATTCGCTGTACGATAATCTCAATATATGCTATTATGACTATAAAGTAAACTCTTCCGATGAAAACTGGAACTACGCCAAAAAGGAGTATATTACTTTTACTCTCTTTTGCGTAAACTCCAAAACAGTAAAAAATGCATTCATTTGACTCTCTCAACAATGCTTTTAATGCTATTTCCGTTAAAACATAGAAAACGTGTACTTTCTACGCATTTCGAAAAATTGATATAACTCGAGTATTGCTGAAAACGGCTCAATTCCGAACTTCAATTTCGTTTCAAGTTGTGAATAAGACAGCAATAAATTACACTGCCATGTTTATTTACTGAAAGCAAACAAAAGCATCCGATCGAACTGATTAAATGAACGCCGAAGCATTTCCTATCGGCCCTTCTCGTGAAACGGATTCTATCAAATAATGAAGATTCGTTATGGCGTTGTTAGAAACGGAAACATCCATTGCCAGAGAACTATCGAGTTCCACAGTTGCCGGGGGAGGTGCTGATGGTGCTTCACGATATGGACCTTTAGGCGCTTGAAACTTGTTCAAATAGTACCGCAATCGGCACATCGGAAAGGGTCTGGATTCCTCAAGCTGGTGTTAATCTTGGTGGAATTCCTTGATGTGCTTTCTCAATTCTTCGAAATAACCAAATATACGCGAACTGCATCCGGCCACCGGGAATGGGAGACATACAGCGTTAAAAAACGCATACAGTGTTAAAAAATTGTAATTACTGACAATAGCCAATACTTAAATTACCTGTCAGTTACGCGAATGCGTTTGCATCCAACGTATTGGATAAATCCTCAATTTTTTTACTAAGACAGCCCAAAATAAACCAGGAACGTGAACTCAGTGCTAACCAATTAAATGCTTATCTGAATATGGCGCCAGTGTCAAGCCATGGCAGAGATAATTTTTTTTCTTAGCAGAGATTACATTTTACCCTTTTTTGTCGCCTCTAAATGCATAAAAAGAGTCTAAGAACTAGTAACTTTTTGACGTATAAACAATAATCTTGAAAATGTGCAAAATATTATAGAATGAGTATTCAAGATTTACCGTGTGTGCTATTTTGACAGAATATTTGAGGGATTATTCGGAGGTAGTTAGTTATGTTTTGAGGGGTGATTCATTTAGCTTGGGACAGATCCGTTGGTACTTCTTGATACTTTCTGCTTGACCATCTAACCCTTGGTCTAACACTGTTACTAAAGCTCGATTCACGCAAATCTGGACGCCCCGCTTATTTTTTACAGAGTGACCAGGTTTAAAAAATGCGAAATCTTTGAATTTAGCTAGATTTACCGTATGCAGTCAGTATCCTCAAACGTTTCTGTGATAGGAAAACTATTGTTCGGAAGAATCACATAAAACGTCGTAGTGGAATTTATATTATAGATGGTGAGAACAGAATTAGAGCAAACTCGGGACTTTCGGATGGCGACTTTGCCATTAAAGACAATTGGCCTCCTCTCCTTCCAAAGATGACCAAAGATTCCAAAGATGTCTACAAGTGTAGACCAGGTGATAACCAATACAGATTGGCGTTGTCCACGGTGTATCCTAAGTAGTGCTCAGCAGCTAAAAGTTCCTTAAGTTAAGAAGCGAAGTAATGGAGAGTCCGATGAGGGAGTTGGATTCGATCCAGATCTAATTGAGAAGCAGTTGTAAAAGGAACAACTTGCCAAGGAGAAGCCTTTCGCAAAGCAAAAAAAAACTAGTTGCTCGACAAAAAGCACCTCCAAAAGTTTCGCGTTGAACCGAAAGTATAGCCCCTGATCATCAGCAGCTTTGACTATACCATGGTGACGTGTGGATTCTCAAATCTGGAGAATTTGAAGCGACTGCAGGACTGTTTGCCAGGAGATGCTCTTGAAGCAGTTAGAAGTCGTCTCGTTTAGCCGGATTTTGTTCCAGATGTGATCTGCGACCTTCGTAATTTATCGACAAGCCGGAGAAGCTGTTGAAGCCGCTGCTGATGAAAGTGAGGAATGCTTCAGCACCGAGAGCTGAGCGGTTAGAGACGTTCATCAATATCGGGGCTACTGTGATGCGGTTGTGTAGTCATTTCGAAGCTGCGCGACTCAACCATCACCTAAACAACCTAAGGACAGGAGTTGGTGGACAATCTGCCGCCGACCTATATGCTGGATTGGGTCAGGTTTAAGCATGATATGGTGGATAGTTCGCTGAATTTCCTACCTGTCCGAGGTTACTGAGTACTCCAAGCTGACTGTTAACGAACGAACAAGAGGGGAGGGAACAACAACAAGTTAACGGACGAACAATAGGGAACAACAGTAGGGAGTAACCGCGGAAGGCTTTTGTGCATGTGCACGAATCCAAGTCGAAGTGACCATCTGTAGGTGGACGGATCATCTGATTAATTGTCGGAAGGTCGAGAAAGGCATAAACTGTGTGGAATCTGCCTGAAAAAGCACGATGGAAGTCGGTGTTTGTCAATCGGTCCCAAGCAGAGCGAATCAAAACAAAAACAAAGATTCTAGTACCGAAAAGCGCAAGAATGTATTGCAAGGTGCAAGGTCCAAGGTATGAATTTTATGATAAGTTCACTAGATTTTTTTTTTATTTGGCAAGCGATTTGCTGAGGACAAAATACTCAAGATTTTGTAACAAAACAAATGAGTCTATGAACTCGAAGCTCTCCAAGGAAGACATTAAAAAACCGCATTCTACCATTCATCAAAGCACCCGGAAGGCCCTGTAATGTTTTGACAAAATTTGGATAGTTGCCACTACAGTCGAGAGAAACTTCAGTAGCACCCAATTGCTCTTAATTTCGCCCAATCGAATAATATTGGGCAATTGTTAAGCGGAAGCTGAAATACACTGGAAAAGTTGACAAACGAAATGTCCCAAAGATGATGCCAGATGTTTCAAGAAATGTGCGTAAGTTCATCAAAACCGAAACGGAATAAGACTTGATATTTTTTCCAGAAAGTGCTAAAAAAAACCCTTAATTTTGATTGCTCAACAATAACGATATGTTGATTTTTTTAGTCAAAGTGAATCGAGCGTTATGCCTTAATTGCCAACATTTTCTATCAGAATGGAACATTTCGGCCAGAATTTTTAATTTTCCCATTTACTTAATTTAAACATATTTACATGAACTAAATTCACGCCTCTTGAGCTTGGTTTGCATGTGTAACACTCAATAAAATCAACACTCTAAAATAATAAAATAAAAATTAGTGATACTATGAACATTTATTTAAGATTTTGTTCATGAGCCCGTAAACTCAGATCACGCTAAATTACAGTTGTCATTAAGCTTGTTTTGTTTTCTTATGAAGATTGTTCGAGAAAAGCGGTTTCATTAGTGCCATAGTCCACCATCCTGTAAGGAAGAATCTACAGTATTGGACAAAACATGTGCAACTCAAATCGAGCAATCATAAAAAGCATCAGTAAACTTCAATGTTTCGAAATCGAAATCGAGCAAGTTACTGCAGTTGACGGTTCAGGAGTCTAGATGTTTGCTACATGATTATTGCAGCAATCAGCTGTCAACTGACAGTTTACCGGCAGTGTTTTGTTGACAACGGCCATTTTGCGCTGGTCAAAATAAGTGCAACTTCTCGCTTTCTTGGACCTATTCCTCTAGAAGTGTTTAAAAAAAGGTGGAAAAGGTTTCGTTTGTTGAAGTGTTCTTACTTGCGTTATTGTACCATAACAAGGTAAATATTGCAGGATAAACATTGAGAAAGGTCAATACTCATGTTTTCCTTATATTTATGTTATTAGATACCAAGATGGCTCCTGACAGCCTTGGATTGGAACTACGAAAGAAAATAATCGATGATTACAAGAGCGGAATGTCACAAAAAAACTATTTGTGACAAATACCAGGTGAAAAAATGGACCGTTTCAAGACTGTACTAAAAATTTCATTCAAACGGGAAGATTTCTGTGGACAATAGAGGTGCAAGACCACGGTCCACAACGTCAAGAGAGGACGGTATGACCGTCAGATGCATTAAGAAGGATCCTTTCAAATCTTCCTTCAGGGTGCAAACGGATTTACAGTTATCTGTATCGGACCGGACAAGCAGACGACGTGCCGTTGAAGCCGGATTATTCTCTCGACGCCCTGCGAAGAAACCTCTGATTTCACTTAGGAACCAGAAGAAAAGACTCCGGTTTGCTCAATCTCATATTGGCTGAGATGTGCAGAAATGGCGGACGGTTCTGTTCAGTGATGGGTCGAAGTTCAACATCTTCGGAAGCGACGGGATTTGCCGTGTACGTCGACCGACTGGAAAACGCTTAGATACACGGTAGAAGACGGTGAAGCATGGCGGAGTCTGGGGATGTTTTTCTGCGAACGGCGATGGAATCATGGACCGTTTCATGCACAATAACATCCTGAAAGATGTTATGCTGCCTTATGCTGAATGGAATATGCCATTAAAATGGATATTCCAACAAGATAACGACCCCAAGCACACCGCCAAAGTGGTCAAACAGTGGTTTAAGGATAACCAAATAATGGTGATGGACTGGCCGCCCCAATCTCCAGATCTAAACCCCATCGAGAACCTGTGGGAGATCGTGAATCAGCGAATTGATCGTAGAGGTGTTCGAAATAAGGATCAGTTGTTTGCACAAATCCAAAAGGCTTGGGCAGCAATTCCACAAAACTTCATTGACCACCTGATCGAGTCTATGCCTCGCAGATGCAAGGCCGTAATTGAAAATAAAGGATTCGCTACGAAATATTGAAAGCCAAATTGAATTTGGTAAACAACACGCGAAGTTGCACTTGTTTTGTCCAGGAGGAAAACATTGACTTTTTTTTCTCATGAATTGTTATGTATGAATAATGATTTTTTTTTTGTACTGTTTCTACAAACTAAAAAACATTTCTCTCCAAATTGACTTTTTATAAACCTTCAATGTAGAGTTTCATGATTGGGATTGACTGGTTGCAAATGTTTTGTCCAATACTGTAGTTTAATTTCCCACAATGCTTGGATAGAACCTGCCCCATCAACTCGAAGAAACTTGAGGTAATTGTGTCACATTTTTGAAACGAAGTGATGCTGGTGAATCCGACAAGGGCGAAGAGGCATGAGGTTGCATTGTATCTCGCATTGGTGACCAGTGATCCGCTTCCCACCATTCATTTTCATTTCACTTTTGAAGATGTGCATGGTTATATAACTAGTCAAAATAAAAATATTAAAACTAAATATTTCATTTGACATTTTACAGTTCGAACTATGTTAGCTTTTTCGTGATCAAAATCATGATATCACGTTTTCATAACTCTTGCTGCCTTTGCTGGTGCCCGTTGCGTTGTGATGCAGGGGTTATGGTTTTTTGGGAATTCTGTTCTGTAATGGAAACCAATATCTTAAAGAAATCGAAGAGGGATAAGTTTGGTAGATCAATTTGTCTCAACCTCAAAAAAAAAAAACCAGTGGGCTCTTTGATATATACCAACTAAACGCTCATATAGAGAAACATTCCATTGTGACGTAAAGCAGCGAATTTGCTTTTAAGATCTCTTAACATTTTTGAATTTAACAACTTCCTTAAAACAGAAGACTAAGCTCAGCAGTTAATTATGAATAAAATTGATGGATTCCCCCTGCCATTCATCACAAAACAAACGGTGACTCAATGTTTCAGAACAGCGGTACAGGTGTTACAATGTCAGCTCGTCACCGCTTTTATGTACACAGTATTCACCGAAGAGCACCGGACTCGTTATCAGCTGGTGAAACGTAATTTTGCTATCTCATAAGCTCGCGCCACATTCCACTACAATGTCACACTTGATACGCTTCGCTACATACATTGAAGCCTCCGCATAAAAACTGTTTATCCGAGCATCTCAAACATTCAGGAAACCCATTTGCATGTCAACAACCAACTAATTAGAACAACGCGTACACAACTAGTAGGTAGTTATCTAGAATAGCTACATTACCGATTTCCCGCCGCGAGCTGCAAGCCGCCAGCCCGTAAGATTTGATCGATTCTTCCGCTTCATCTGCACATGGTCCCTCGTTCTGGGCAAATCCGAGATAATTGTATGATCCCAGATTCAAACATCTCGTCTCAGTACCGGTGAACCTACAATAGCATGCCCATTATACCAGTTCAAATTAACACCTCCGTGTTAACAAACGGCACTTACTCGAACGACCAACCGTAATCTTTCGTTACTCTGTCCTTGAGCGTAACCTCCGCACCCGGAACACTACAGATGGGTCTGTTCCAGCAATCTTTCACCCGACGATAGACGTATCTAAGGTAGAACTTCTCGAATGCATCATACAGTGGAACGTAACCCTGAAAAAAAAAAATAGAAATACTATTAGTTGTTCAATTGGATTCGGCCAATCAATTAACTCACGTCTCGATGCTTCTCAGTTGCCACTTTTGGTGTGAAGAATAACTGATTTATGTAACCGAGTATCATCAGCAGATAGAAGCCCAGGTAGGTGAAGCAGGCAGTGTGGAGTGGCACCTGCTCGTACGATGATTTCTGGTGCTCCTTGTTGTAATCACACTCCATCGGCTGCGGTTCGTGCTGGTATTTGCTGAAGCCATTCTACAGGCAGGAAATTGGAACCGCGCAAACCACACAAGGGAGAAAGGCAGGTGACACGAATGAAAGGTACATACAAAAAAGAGAAGCCATTTACTTTTTGCCCATTAGGTCAAAATTCCATAGTCAAGGGCGTGTGCGATGCGTTAATTAATTCTGGACACACTCTTTTCGCTACTTCATTTTTTGCGGTATCAGCCGATACTACTATCAATGGTTTACACACGTCTAATGACTCATACTAACCACAGGAGAGGAAAAGTAGTCACTTCTCACCGAGATGCTCTTGCCATTGGTTTGCTGATGCTCCGGGAAACGGGACCGAACGACGTGATGGCCATTCATCATGCCATTATGGAAGGCGTGGCCGTTTTGCTTGAGTCCTGACATGCCTACGGTAGAAAACACACCTATCCGCAGTGCCCCGTTTGGAGTCGTACCCGAAGAAAAGCAAACTTTCTAAAAATTTACTGCCACAACTTTTATCTGCTCCGCCACTCGCGCACCACTGATCCACACAAAATCGATATATGCAAATGAAAAGTCAAAACCACGATAGAAAGACGAACACAGACGCACACGGGAGACCAGGACCAAGGATTCCCGGTGCGGAAGGTACGCACGAGCTCTGAGCTTCTTCCGAACTAACTGAGTTTGACAGTTATATATCAGTCATGTGCCGTCTTGTGGTCGTCTGCCATCACACCACTTCTTTAACTGAAATACATGCACGAGCCGCCCATAACTGAGCTGGGAAATATCAAAACGACCGTTACCGTACACAGGTTGTGTTGTTGAAGCTGCAGTTGTGTTTGTGTTTCCACCGGAAAGCTTCGTTTCGACTGTGGGTTTACAGTGGAATTCCGATTATGTTAATGGATAAGTCGGCATGGGATTTTTTAGCAAAGTTGGTACAATTTACATACGACCGCCATAATGTTTTTATCAATTCGAATTTTTGCTGACATAAACATCATAGATTACAAAGATTTCACGTATTAAACTGAATACGCACGCATGCTGCAATGTAGCAAAAGCGTATTATTTTGAACACCCAGATGAATATGATCGATAAGTTTTGAGCCATCGAAATTTCGAATTGGAAAGATAGCGACCATTTGAGGATTCTGTCAAAAAAAAGTCATTCATGGTAGATTGAAACGATTTTACATTGGAGATGTAAATTAGGCTTTCGGTCCATGATAAAGAGCTTATGATAAGTGTCCACACATTTAGCTGAGCTATGATTGCATGAGCAAACAAGGGTTTTGTTTGAATTCTGAACCTATGTATTGTGTTGCTTTCAAATAACTACACTGGAGGAACCATCCTATGTGTCAAAATACCGCCGTATTGGAATACGTGTCGACAGCAGGTAAGTTGTTGGAATTTAATCAGCTATAAGTAGCTTTAAGGTGAAACTGGAGAGAGTCCTTTTTCCATATGATATATAGGTTAGGTTAATTATCACTTCACGATTTATGAGACTAAAAATCACAAAGAAAACAAAACAAACAACGCTCAAATTGCTAACCAATGGATGCTCAAGTGGGGCAAACAATTCATGAAAATTTCACGCCTGAAGTCCTCATAGTATTTGAGGTTTGTGCTCAGAAAACTTTGAAGTGATAGGGACTTGATGCCGTATGTCCTTAAGTTCAATCCCGGAGAAATTTGCGAAATGGACGAATCGACGGTTATTCACAAATAAAAGTTCAATTTCTCAAACTAAGACCGCAATCCGGTAACAGAAAGCTTCTGCTAGCCGTTTGTGATCTTAATTTTTCAAATTGGGCTTTTATTCGCTCAATTACATCGATTTGAATGTTTGTTTATAAAGGCAGATTAGCCCTTTTCGCAAATTTCTCCAGATTTGTCGAATTTCAATCAACTACTTTCGTAAACTACTTGGTGATACTAAGCGCATGAAAGGTAAATTGTCTGCAACTAACGTTCGGGTTTTGTAGATGAATCCTTGCAGTAGCATATTCTGTAAGAACATGGCCTTGCCGAGCGCTTCCGCCCAGAGCTATGTTGAATATATTCTATAGCACACCATCATGCAGGATAGTGCAGGTGTAGGATAATGATCTTCATTTTCTCAGTAATATCGTAATATCGAATTCGTTTATTATCGAGGTCCAATCCATTGCGAAACCGAGCTTCAAGTCAATGCGAACCTTTGATGTGAAACGGGAGGGAGTCCTTTCTCCATGTGAATTTTAGGTTAGGTTAATTTTCACTTCACGTGGCAGCAAGCCGGGCTTCGAAACTGACGTGTTTTGTTTTTGCTGCGTCGTTTTCACGAAAAAAAAAATCAAACAATAATTCGTAATATAACTTGAACTAATAGTGAAATCATAAAATCTCCGCGTGCATTATGTAAGCCGTATTTCGATCGTATTTCCCCGTTTAGTTTTGTTTTTGTGCTTCGCCCCCGCACCCGGAAGAAGAATTACAGCAGCTTAGTTTTGGTTATTTGTGGTAATATTGTGACACTCGAGCATAATTTATCAGTTTAGAGAGTTTTTCCGCTTTGTCGCGAGTGAATCGATGATTATTAGCAGTTTTGAAGCACGATAGCGAGGGTTTGCATTATTGGCAGAGTGTGGAGTGTAAAAAAGAAGACTAGTTCAATGTACACGGAAAAAAACAAATATACTAAAAAGCATAAATTCTATGCTAAAACCATATTCGATCCATCCAGTCATTGGAATGAATAAACGTGGTTTATACATTGGTAAGAATAAATCAAATATATGCATTCCAGTGCATTTATCAAATTTATGCATTCCAATGCATACTTTAAATATATGCATTGCTATGCATATTTGTATAAATATATGCATTCCAATACATAAATCAAATTTATGCATTGCAATGCATATTTATATAAAAATTAAAGAGGACTATTTTTGGATGTTTTTTTTTTGGTGATTTTAAATAAAATAAAAGGCAAACCATTTTGAAAACAGTTTTTCCAATTTCTTTCTTAACTAAATACATGATACATGATGTGGGAATCGTTTGCTGTGCGCCGTGATGATGTGCACCTCTATTCGTTGTGCATTCAGGGATAAGCAAAAGTACGACCAAAACAACGCTAGTGATGGGACCATTATTTCAACGTGCAGAAAATCTAACTTGTTGTTTTTGTTAGTTCAGAATAGAGAGGCCACCTACTAAGGCAGAATTGTTGCACGGAAATGATTCCCCGTTCCACTGCTACTGACGAGACGCCAAACTAAGCATTCGGTTGTCTACGATTCCTGTGATTATGTCCGCCATTTTTTTCCGTTTTTCGTTCGCCGGTCGGATCCTGCTAAACAAGGCAAATATCCACGATTAACGTTTTCACAATCAGTCCGACTGTTTTCGCCTTCACTCTATTCTAAGAAACTGCCCTAGCCTTGTGAGCCTACGTAACTGAGTTTTATTCATCAACTGAACACAGAGAAAACATGGATCAAACGATGTTCTAGCTAGGCAGTTCACTAATAACGAAAAATTTCCGATTTGCACGCGCTTTCAGAAGACAAAAGAAAATTATATCGAATTCGTTTTTGAACCTAGGTTGGAACCAGTTCCAACCTGCGATACCCGAACTTATTGTCAGTGCAAACCTCAATCCGATACGAGTTACAAATAAAACCATACACACTGACGTTTAACACATAACAAGTCGACCTTGGAACTGGATCAAAAACGAATTCGCTATTAAATTTGCACAAGTCGTCCAAGCTCCTAAAGTATATAACGCAATATGCAAAGAAAATAATAATTATCTAAAATGTATTGCAATGCATAAAATATATTGATTCAATGCATACTTTTTATGCATTGCAGTAATTTAAAACGAATAAAGCGTAGACAGGAATAAATAATATGCTTTTCAGCATTTTAGATTTTCTCCGTGTACAGAACGGCCATTTGCTGGTCAAAAGCAGCAAACGAAAACAACGCGCATGGGCGGGTGAAAAGCTTTCACATAATTTTAGGTGCATTCAACACGGGGTGTACAGAGTTTTGTTATGCAGGTTGCATATCCAGCGGGCGGTTTAGCAACGATAATTTTTGCGCATATTTAATCGCGACTGCATGAAATTAATTACTAATCAACGTCGAAAATTTTTATTTTTACAAATGAACAAGATAGTGTGGACATGAGGAGGCGGACATGGGTGAGATCTATCTGAGTATAATTATATAACAATAATCTTATTTTCATATAATACAAAAACGTCCTTTTTTTAAAAAAAAAAAATTCCAAAACTGGAGGGGTGGTGGCGGGCCCTTATCCAAAAGAAAACAAAAAATTTTCAAACGCGGGGTTTTTTTTTTGAAAAAAACCCCCGGAGAGGGGGGGACCCCCCAAAAATTTCGAAAGGGGTTGTGGGGTTGCAGTAGAGGTATCACCTTTTAGCCCCCCGACAAAAGCTGCTTCCAAAGGGTCCTTGAAAGATTGTTTTAAAAAGATTTCTTCCATAAAACCCCTGCCCGCCGAGGAAAGTTAGATTGGACACACACACACAGGTTAATTTTCACTTCACGTTTTTGAGACTAATATCGAATTCGTTTTTGAACCTAGGTTGGAACCAGTTCCAACCTGCGATACCCGAACTTATTGTCAGTGCAAACCTCAATCCGATGCGAGCTACAAATAAAACCATACACACTGAAGTTCAACACACAACAAGCCGACCCAATTTTGATACCCGATCCAGTTTGGAACTGGATCAAAAACGAATTCGCTATAAAAAAAAAAAAAAAAAAAAAAAAAAAAACCCACCACCCAAAACTATATATTTGTATTCAACACAAAAAATAAAAGTGATTTAACCCGTCCTTTCACGCGCCCACCCCCACCCACCCACCCGAATTTAAAAAAAAAAACACAAAAAAAAAATCCACACATCATCTTTTTAAAACAAAAAAAAAAAAAAATTACAAAAGTTTTTCCAACGGCAGAAAAAAAAAAAATTTTCTTTAAATTTTACAAAAAAAAAAAAAAAAAACCCCCTTTACTATGGCAGACTCAGAGCAGCAGACAGAGGAGCAATTAGTTTAGACAAACACCTTCCCGAAAGTTGGTCGATCAATAACAAAGGAATGTTCAATAATTCTATAATTGAGAGTTGGCAATAATCATTTGCAAAAATTCAGCTTCATTTTGCAGATGCAAGGCAATCAATACCGATTACGTCTTAGATCCCAATTTAACTAGACCTATATTATGAGATATAGAATATCTTGATATCAAATGCCATGCAAATTATTTCCAGTCAAAACAAGATGTATAGATGCTAATATTAAGATAGTCTTTATCACGTACTATAAGTTGTAGTGTAACACCCCGCCTAGGGGCAAGACAGCTCCTCATCGCGAGCAATTGCAGAGTTGCTTTTGAGGTACCTCGAGTAACTCACGTTGCTCAGCAAGCGGGCACTGTCATTACTCTCTGGTTTTGCATATCAGCTGTCAAACGAACCACTCGCTAGTACATGAGCTCTCGTATGTGCACAATGGGACACAAGCAATTTTCAATGTTTTCAATGTTCACTATTTAACTCTGATTTTGAAAATAACCTACACACTTAGAAAAAATTACAGTATTCGGTAATGTTTTACCGAACTTTCAACAGCTGATCGTTCGATAAACCGATTTACCGGATTTCGGTGAAATTTTACAGTATTCCGGTAAAAAAAAATACCGGAACTTGTCAAATTTTACCGAAATCCGTTAAATCAGATTACCGAACGTTCAGGTGTTGAAAGTTCGGTAAAAAATTACCGAATACTGTAAAATTTCGGTCAAATTTGCTTGTGCAATTTGATATCTTATTTACTACTATTAATGTAAGCCTTTGCCTCTTTCGAGTAGGAGTTATTCTAATGTCTCCAATAAAGTTATAAACTAGTTTCGGGTTGTCCTTCTGTTTGCTATTGCAGCATTATTTCGCCATATGGTCAGACTAATAACTGGTGCTGTGGAAAAAGGGCTGGAGAAGATACAAACAAGCTTAGCCCGTTGCACTCCGACCCAACCTCCAAGCTTCTAAAAATCGATGTTTGGCAAATTACCAAACTATACATACTGTTATCAAACCTGCTCATTGGACTGAAGCGACGCCATAAGCACATTAGTACATTAAACATTCCTAGAAGCCTCATAGTCATGGAATAGGGCTGACAGTTGTTTCATCTAAAATTGCCATTAGCAGAATATCCTAAACATTTCAAACAAATTAGAAGTCAAAGTTTTTGAAACTATGGCAACCGATAAGAACCGATGAATTCAATTTTAATCTGTATTGAGTTATTCGCCCGTTACTCGCGAATTACTCGGTGCATCAAAGCAACTCAGAGTAGAGCTGTCTTACCGCTAGCACCCCGCTCACACTACAATCGTGATATAGAGTATCTTTAGTTCAAATGCGATCCAAGTTATCTCCAATGAAACCTAAATGTATAGATGGTGATATCAAGATGCTCTATATCACGTAATAAAGATTGTAGTGCGAAATAATGTGCATGGCATTTTATATCAAGATACTCTTTATCACGTGATAAAGGTTGTAATGTGAACGGAGTTTTATGGTAAGGGTAGAATGCCGAATGTACATTTAAAAATAGCGGACGTCACGAAAAGTTGAAACAAATTATTCTCTTAAAAACTCAATTTTTCCTCGATGTTTATGTCAATAAATGGACATTTTTCAGTCTATCAGTAGACCTTTCTTGTCCAACCCCCATTTTTAAATATTTTTCCTTTAAAGGCAATGCACTTATTATAACGTTAGCGTTAAAGTACGTTCACACTTCGGCCGATGTTACGTGATATAGTGCGATTCATGATTATATCAACTATACTATACAACTTTTATATCAATTATATCAAATCATTATGATATAGCAGCTATATCATGTGCTATATTATGTGATATCCCATACATTTGATCTGTCAATCTATATTAAGAATACTACTTGATATAGCTCATATCATCTCATTTACTTGATAAAATTCTAAAAAGCAGTGATTGGCAACCCAGCTGCGTTAGAGCTGGGCGATATCTTTCAATCTCAAATGTCACTTTCCCTTTGGATTCAATGAAAACAAAACACAATTTTCCAATTTGAATAATTCCACCGTCGTGTTATACAGGGAGTTTAAAATCATTTGGTTTATGCATGTTCATCGAATGAAACAAACTCAAGTGAAATTATCAAAAAAAAAGTGCACACCATTTTTATCATACATTGGTTAATTTTGCAGGTACAATTTTCATTAGCGGGTATGTGGTGCTGTATCAGATAATCGGTTTGTGTGCAGGCATTTCCCTTTGTGGTCGAACTGTGAACAAATTTTTTAACGATCAACTCGACATGGAGTTTTCTTAAGGGCCAATGTCACAAACGTAAACAATGGCTTCTTCCGCAAATTTCTTGAAAATGCAAACTCGCTCAAGTAAACTACCACTCCTATTGTAAAGGGGAACTCCTCTTCTGTACAATCATCGTGGAAATTCACTATGATTAAGTAAGCATTCTCGAAAAATTTGCGGAAGAAGCCATTGTTTACGTTTGCGACATTGGCCCCCTATGAAAACTCCATGTCGAAATATTATCGTGAGAATATTCTAAAAAAAAAATCGGATGGCAAACTTCAACAGAATTATTCCCCAGCCATGTTGGTTTTGATTTTCATCGACTAATTGACATCGAGAAGAAACAGGCAGATTTTACGATTCTATCAACGTTGCACTTAATTTTCCTAATAGAAAAAGCTGAAATCAGGGATGAAGCTTCTGGTTATTAAAAATGTGTTAAGTTCGGATTCCAATGAAACTCACCGTATAAAAACGAATTACAGGAATAAATGGTACTTTAAAACGGTAGTCCATCAATTTCAAATCTTTTTTGTATAGAACATAGAACAAAGATCAGTTTACTTAGTATTTTTTTTGTTTTCTTTATCGTCACTTTTACAAACGTCAAACTATATCAAGTCAGTGTGAACACCTCCACTTGATATCGATGTCAACTTGCAATATCACGTAATATAGAGCGTAGTGTGGACGTACTATTAATGGCTTTTTTTCTGTGCACTCCTCGTTTTGTAATACATTTATGAAAGCTCCAATTTGTTCCACATTTTATGGTGAATATAACCAAATATAACCATGTGGAACACATGTGAGGCGTTTTGACAACTCTGTAAAATGGTGAAATTATTTTCACCATGCAATTCAAAACTTTTCCTGGCAACACTGTTAGTTTTTGACATATCTATGACAGTACATTCCAAGACGTGGCTTTTTTACGCAAATATCGGCACTTTGTTACGAGACTTTCCGATGGAGTGACTCAGTAAGAAATGTTTCACGCGAGCACTGACATTCTTATAAGATTTCTCCATAGGAATGAAGAGCTAATAAATGTACGTGATACTGACCACAGAAGAGAAACATCAGATTGGGGAGGAGCCAAATGGTTATAGTAAAAATAGTGGACGCAAATAAGGTGTAAAGGTCATTTAACAGTTTTTATTGTTTTTCAATAGCTACAGGCTTAAAAACCAAAGGTCCCGTTGAAAAAAATACTCTACAGATTGAAAGGTACCTGATAAGCCAATAAAAAAATCCACAAGAAATGTCTATTCAATTAAGGTCTGTATCCGCAATAATCCGGACACCTCAAAACATGAATAAAACATAAATTTCGTATTATATTTCCGTCGTAGTTGTTTATTTCAGATACATGGGATGTGTTTTAACAATTCGTGAAGACAAAGCATAGTTATTCGGTATTTGCATAAAATTTTCGAACTTTGAGCTTAACTCCGTCCATTAAGGTTTGTACAGACTCTTCAGAAATCGTAGAAGCCGTCTTTGTCCAAATTTACTGGAAGTGTCTTTGATTCCTTGCTTCTTTCCAAAAAGCTTCCGCTTCATCAGAGCCCAATATCTCCCGATTGGTCGTAGCTCTGGGCAATTTAGCGGGTTTAAGGTTTTTGGTACAATGTTCACTTGATTTGCTTGGTACCACTCCATCACAGTTTTAGCATAGTGGCATCCCAAGTAACCACGAGGCTATAATAGCTTGCATATATAGGGCATATGCATTACGTCTAGTGCATCATTGAAATTGGATTAAAGCTGAAAAGGGCCCCACTAAGATCGAACTAATGCTATATGTTTTGTAATGCCATAAGACATTGCTAAAGTAGCATTATTGCATTGGTAATGCATCATTGCATTGGTAATGCATCATTATATTCTTAAAGCTTATCTAACGCTTCATTACTTGACAACTGTTGAATTGATGCGATTCCGCATTAATGATGTTGATTTTGTGTTGAATAAGAGCAATAATATAATGCTTGTGGTTACTTGGGATGATGCCAAATCGGGCCAGAACAAAGGTTTTTCTTTGTGACTTTTGATGAAGGGTAGCAATCGCTTCTGCAGACACTCTTTCTGATAGATCTCCTTGTTGATTGTGCCTGTAGTGACGAAAGATTTACTCTTTTTGCCACACGTGCAAATTGCTTGCCACAAAAGGTATTTTTGGGAAATTTCGTTGCCTGCTTCGTTCTGAAATGCTCAGCTGTAGCATTTCTGGCCATACAGAATAAAAAGCCAGCCCTGGAAGCTGCTTGAAATCCTCCAGGACATAAGTTTCATCGTCCATAACAACGCATGAAAACTCCGTCAAATATTCGCAGTACAAACGTCGAGCCCGTGATTTTGCTGCCAAGTTCTGTTTGTCGTTGCGTTTGGGAACTGTTTTTACTGTATACGACTTAAGTCCCAAACGTTGTTTTGATTTTTGGACAAAACCAGGCGACATCCCTATTTTACGAGCCACCGTTCGAATGGAGAGATTTGGGTTTTTCGTTAATATCCTTTTCACCTTTCGGTCCATGACAGGATCAGCGCGACCAAAGTTTTTGTCACTTCTCGGTTTCCTCTCTACCGTCAAACGTTCCGAAAATGATTTGAGCACATCGTGAACAGTGGATTTAGGCAAATCCAATGTTTTTGCAAGGTCCCGTATTTACAAGTCAGGATTTGCCGTACGCCCGTACAAAATTCACTTACTCGCGTTTTTCTTTCGTCGCCAGCTTGATTAGTAAACATGAAATGTAAACATCAATCATAGTCTTTTTCATCATAGACTCTTAGCTATACCACAGTGAAATTTTTCATTCCTACGTGCAATATTTCAAAAGTTACAATGATTTGAAGGTGTCTGGATTAATGTGGATACAGACCTTACCAAAGCTCATCCTTCAATAATTTTAAACTATTGAAAATAACGAATATAAAAAATGATGTCTTATAATAACGATTTGCAGAATAAATACACGGAATGCAAAGTAATTTTCTCTCATAAATTTGAAATGCGTGTAAGGGAGGTGTCATAAACATCCGTGAACGAGATATAATAGGTGCACCTTCGCAAAACGCTTCACGGGTCTACGTTATCATAAGACCATTTCATACCGCGTTTCTTAAATTGTTCTAGCCAGGATGATGGATCTCATAAATATGTATTTTGAAACTGAAATCCGCTCTTTCCCAGATTGTGCAAAACCCTTTTGGATGTTGACCAGTATTCAGAAAAATAAGCCAAGACCAATTGCGCCGCTGAGTCCGCTCGACCAGAATTCTGTCCCATTCCAACTCGTTACCTCTGTTGAAAAGGCCAAAGCACTAGATCAACACGTTGTGAACTCACACAACCTTGGCTGATCTATTGTGAGACCACATGAGCCTACCGTTACGGACGTCACCGAAACACCCATAGTTGTCCCTGACGATAGTAGTATATTGCCTAACGAGATGATAGCTGTCATGAAGCGAACGAAAACATGAAAGCCGCTGGTGTCGACGGATTCATCCACCTAGAGTTGAAAAACCTTAGGCCAGGCGCTCACTAATGTGGCGGCATCTGCTAGCATGTCAAAACACTTTGCCGACGTTCACCTCACGCCTCAACTATGACTCTATATTTGTGGTATGTGATACCACACCTCCGCCACATCAGTGGGCGCCTCGACTTAAGAGTTGATTTCTTCCTACATCGTGCAGCGGTCTTTAACAAATGATGGGAGCTTGCCTATTTTCCATCTTGTTGGAAAATATCCAAAGTGATCCATATTTACATGCCTGACAAAGATCCTACCAGCGCTAATAGCTATCGCTGCATCAGCCCTTTGTCCTCCACCTCGAAGTTGTTCTAAAAACTGGCTTCAGGAAAGGTCACTCTACCATCCAATAGGTCCGTTGGAAAGACTTTATGGAAAGAGTTCTGCCATGGCATTTTTGGACGTCGGAAAGGCTAAGATTGTTAAGATCATCAAAAATTATCTGTAGGACAGATCACTCCAGGTCTTCCTAATCAATTCACATTCTTATATGTTTAACGTTGTTGCTGGGGTTCCCTAGAGTAGCCTCATAGGCTCTATACTATTCAACATTTTCACGTCAGATGTTCCTCTCTTGCCGGTTCGTGGTATTTTGTTGATGTTTGCGGATAACACTTCCATCATCTATGGGTCGAGTGATTCGTACTCTGACTGGAAAACTTCAGAAGGGCCGAATATACCAATGCAGCTAAAACTGCAGCTGATCGAGTGCGGTTTGCCAATCTGGGAGAGTTGCCCCAATTACCACCATCGGAAACTTAAGATAGTTCAGAACAACATGCTTCGGATGATACTGAACAGTCCTACAAGAACTAGAAATTTTTAGATCCATTGCCTGGCTGGTCACCAAACCCTCGGCAACAGAAAAGTTATAATCCTGGAAAGGTTTAGAGAATCTTGCCTGAGGTCACCCTATCTGAGTTTGTAAACTAGGTTTTTAGTTGTTGCTAGAAAGGTTATACAAATTCAATACACTCCCAATAGGGGAAACCATATCACGTGTTGAAATAACAATTATCAACAAAAACAAAAATAAACTTAAGATGTAGATGGCTGATCAATCATACTGCTAAAACGAATGTTATCTAAAACAAGCGAAATAAAGAGACATTTTAGTAGTAGTAGCAATAGTAGAAATGCTTCATCTGGTAGCTGAAGGCTAAGCATCCCGACCAGAAGGGCATAACATAAAAATATCAAAATTATATCAAACCTTGTTATGACAATCTGATTATGATATAAATTTGTTAAAAATGTTTTCATCTGAATAATTGTGTAACATACTTATAACAAATTAAGATATAATACCCTGGGAGGCACAAACTGCGTGAAGAAATAGATTAATTATAACAATAGCTGATATAATTTTGCTTCATCGTAACAAAGCTGTTACAAATTTTGATTTGTTTATGTTATGTCTATATCATAGTTTGCTAATATTTTGTTACCTCTTGAAGATTTTTTGTAACAATTTCTGTTATTTTAACTACATCCGAGATCTAAATTCTAACAACCTCTGTTATAAAAAAGGCATAACTAAATAACAACACTTGAAATAATTTTGTTATTTCCTTCTGGTCGGGATAGGCAGCCGGTTAATCTAAGCCAGTGATGAATTTGGGGCTAGCGAGTAAGGCACAACCAAGAGGAGCGAAATAGGGTGCTTTTGTGTGATCCAATTGGCAGTCATCTTTCGGTACCAACTGACAACATAACCATGAATGTTACCAGCCATTAGTCATAGATTTCAATTATCTGCTAACAACTGTTGCTAATGTGACACTAGTATTGATGGCTAATTCATTGTCGCACAATATTAGAAAAGATGTGAACGGGCTCTAAAACGACATAGCAACCGTAGCCAGCTCTGGTTTTTCATCTAGCCAGTAAGGCGCAACGACAAGAAGTGAAATAACCTGCTTACACCAGAAGCCCGAAAAGAAGATTAGTATTCAATCACGGATCACGCACACTGCCTAAAATCCGTCCTTTTTGGGACAGAAGATTGTTTAATTGGAATTTCTTTATCTTTGTCAGTTGACAGCCAGCGGTGGCTAACATAGTTTCAGTGTTCCCTTCATTCTTCGCATGATTGTGTCGAAAAAAAACTGGCAACACATTTTTTCTCATAGCATGATATAAAAATAACAACAAAAAGTAAAGAAACAACTGTATCATTTAGTTTAAGTCTTGCTTTCTTAGCTCAAACAAATAATAATTAATGAAAGTAACTTTACTTCCAGAATTTTATGATTTTGGATTTGACTACTTTCATGAGGTTTTGGACAGTAGTTTTGTCACATTTTCGGGAAACCGCAGACCAATATTGTTTTAGCTCTTCCATGATCTTGCACTCCTTATCTCCTTTCTTGAAGTTGCACTTAACGATAGCCCAGTAGCTTTCAATTGGACGAAGCTGTGAACAATTGGGAGGGCTGATGTCTTTCTCAAAGAAATTTTCTTGCATCGATTGTATTGTGATTTTGGCGTAATAGGCTGACACCAAATCAGGCCAAAACAAAAGAGGGATCTACTTATATAACGGAAAAATCCTCATACAAGCATAACGAAAAAAAAAAATACACTCAGTACGGTAAACTTTGGCATTGATCGTACCTTTAGTATATATATATTATATTTACTGTCGTCAATCAAGAGTAGACCATATGTTACATTTTGTTCTTAATCCTAGTTATAATAGAGGTAATTAAATACATAAGATTAGTCTATATAGCGCTTGGTTTACATTATTCATACGGCGTAACCATTTCGTGTACATTAAATACTTAACTTCATAACTTATCGACCAATGCCTAACTAACCTTGAAAAGAATTTTTGCCTAAGAGTGTTTTTATTCATTGTAATATCAATTCTTTCACATTTTGCGTTGTAGCAAGACATCATTTTATTCAAAGGCTCATTTTTGGCATAGTATGTTCTATGATTGCTAACATAAAAGAGATTTCTGATTCTAAGCGGGCTACCATAGCAAACTCTCTTCTCTTTTGTAATCTCTCTAAATTAATCAATAAACATCGTGATTTATAGGATGGCAGCGGAAAGGTAGTCCAACCTAACTTACGTAGACCAAATAGTACAAATTGTTTTTGAGCTGATTCAATTCGATTATTATGCGTGTCTTGATACTCGAGTAACACATCTTCACGATTTAATGTTGAGTTAGCTTCTATACAACCAAATATAGTCATATAAAAGTATTTTCAACCGTTATAAAACTTGTGTGTCGCTTGGGTATGGTGCCCAAACAATGCTGCGGTAGTCAAGTAGGGGTCTCACAGGCGTTACATATAGTGCTTTGATCGTATAAGGATCGTTGAAGTGCAAACTAAATCTTTTAATAAACCCAAGCATGTTGCTTGCTCTATAAATAATGCTGTTATAATGATAAACAAAAGTTAGCTTAGAGTCGAGTATTACACCTAAGTCTCTCACCTGGCTGCATCTTTCAATATTATTCTGTCCAAGACTAAAAGCTTTCTGCATTGTAGTTTGCCGTCTCGTAAATGATATTGAATGACATTTTTTTTTAACATAAAGTTCTAGCAAACTCTTCTTACACCAGTTGTGGAAGTTGTCGGCATCATGTTGAAAATCTTATTTATAAAAAGTTTCATATCGTCTGCATATAAAGAAACATTTAGGCGTTTCAATATGTGCTCCACATCGTTGACAAATAAAATAGACAGTAGTGTACCCAAATGAGAACATTGTGGTACCCCGGATGTGACGTTAACAATTTCAGAAAAAAAAATCCTTCATATCTTACTCGTTGCGTTCATTTTGCCAAGTATGACTCGATCCATTTTAGTAACCTAGGATTGAAACCTAACTTAGATAATTTAAAAAGCAACAGTGGTATATCAACTCTGTCAAATGCTTTACTGAAATCAGTATAAAGCGCTTCTACATAATTCCCTTTATCCATTGCGTTCAAGGAGAATGTTATAAATTGTATCAAATTAGTAGCTGTTGATCGCCACTTAACAAAACCATGTTGATTGCCAGTTATTAAGGTTTTAACCTGTGAGAATATCTTGTCATTAATAAAGGACTCGAACAGCTTCGGAATGCAAGATAATATAGCAATACCACGATAATTTTTAATATCAGATTTTTTCCCACTTTTGAAAATCGGGATTAAATAGGATTCTTTACATATAGAAGGCAGAATACCGGAGTCCAATACCCAAGTAACACCACATGTCATATTCATGTTAATAATACACGTTTTAAACCAAGTTCATGTTTTTTTCTAACGTCAATAACTTAATTTCATACACGCATATAACCGAAAAAGCGCAATAAATGTGGCATTTTTTAACATCTTTTAGGTCATACCAGATGTTTTGTAGAACATCCATAAGACAAATATTATGTTCTATGGATGCTTCCACCTGCATGTTTATAACATAATGATATGTTTTGTCAAAGCAAGCACGGTATGAACAAAGTAGAAAAAAATATAAACAAGATTTTTTAATGGCGAAACGATATCGTAGCTAATGGTATTTTACGCGTTGAAGATGATTGTTTATATCTTTTTCAAATAGGAAAAAAGTGCTTTACGCATGGAAGTTGTATCAAAATTGTATATGCGGCTCAAGGTTGGCAGTGCAACTTTCCGTTTTACCTTCCCTAATTTCATGTGCCATCGATTGGATTAAAAAACGTAGAAGGTACCCCGAATAAATTATTGAATTTTAGTGAGATTTCTTTATAGAATTAACAAAAACCAACATGGCGATTTTCCAAGTCTACAGTCCTACAGTACAAGTCTACAGTACGGGTAAAAACATTAGTGAAACATTTGATTTTCAAATGTTCGGTTTTTCTTTTCTGCGTTTTTTGTTGTGAATTTGAACCGAGTAATGTCAGTATGAATGAAATTACAAAAACAATGTTTCTATTATGTTGTACGTAGCTACATCTCAAAAGACTCTCCCACAAATTAAGCGTAACAATTTATAAAAAATACTAAACAATCTCCCAAACTGTTGCTTTATGTTACATTTGAATAAACCCCTATGCCCAATTTGGCTTCAATTTGAATCAGTGAGTGGCATCACCAGCTTACATTTAGGTAGTGTTTTTTGTTATTCCAGTATTTGCACAAAAAATATTTTCAGCCGTCACTGTGTTGGATTCACAATCTATTCTGAATAATTTCACTATTGCGTGAGGATGTTAAAAACATGGTTAAAATTCATCTTGAATGCAACCTATCAACACATTTACAAACATCTAGCATACACGCTATTTCCAAACAATCCAAAATGAAGTACGTTTGACTCAAATCAGTCAAAAGTATGGATACTCAAAAGTGAGTAAAGATAGTTCGTAGTGGTAATATGACAAACAGTCACCGATGTTTTCATGAAGTAAAATTTAAGGTGATCGAACAAAAATAGAACAAAAATGTGTTCGCTGTTCCTGTACCACGTTTGAACCGAATGTGTGTAGCAAAACATTCTCAAAACTTTTTCAAGACCAGACATGTTTAGTATTTCATCCTCATGACTTTTTTACAACAAACTTCTTAAATTCTTGTCAAAGAAGATGTTTCTGGTGTTACTTGGGTAGTGAGTTGAACAACCAAAATAACGGTTTAACTAACTCATTGGAAAGGGATTTGAGAAATATAGGTGGTAAGCCATCAGGTCCAGCCCCTTTTGAAGCATTCAAGTTTTCTAGGCCTCGTAACATTTTCAGAAGAGATACATTATATACTGATATGTCTTTCATTGGATCTGGAAGGTATGAAAAATATCTATGATCGCGTTCCGTTTCATCATGAGATGCATAAACGTTTTGAAAAAAATCTGCAAATAAATTACCATTCTCATATGGCGTGCTACCAGCCCTGTTATCCAAATGCATTGTTGATGGGAAATTTGTAGATTTTTGTTTCTCTTTAGCAAACTTATAAAAAGATTTAGGATCTGATTTGATATTATTTTCCACATGTGCGTTGTGCTCTGTACATGCATGTTTCATTTTTAAGTTCAGTTGATCGCATATTGCACGATATGTTGAAAGATTTTCGTTACTTCTATTCCTTTTGAATGCTTTGTGAGCTTTTTATTTTCTGTTTTTCAGATTAATAATCGGTCTATTGTACCAAGCTGGTACTTTGGGATTTATTTTCTTTCTTTGCTTCTTGGGTACTGTATATTCTAAAATATCATATATAACTCTATAGAATGAACAATAAATCCAAATAGCAGTTTTTTTTTTAGATTTTTTACATGATTCACTTGATTTAGCCCAATTGCTGCACTTTTATCAAACAAAATGCGAAGTGTTTCATTATCACCGACAACTGGTATTAAAAAAGAATTATTTACGTCATCTAACAAAAAATTTGCTGTTCGTTGATTAAAGTTCCCATATATATGAACATTTGCATCAGGCTCAAAATTTGCAATAATTCTATCAGCAAGATTAAAAAACAATTCAAATGACTTTGTATAGCAAATCGATGAATCGGAGCAGCAGCAACAAATTGCATTCCATACGAAAACCTTCTGGCCAAATTTTTCCACCTCGAATGACTTTATGGAGGTGTTCACGAATCGACATCGATCTGTTCCGAAGGATGAGGTTAAGTACCTTCCGATCCAATTTTGGGTCAGCTGGACCTGGTTTCCTTCCTCTTCTTGGCAGCTCATCGAACGAGTAGTGTTCCCCGAACTTGTTGATGATAGATTGTATGCTGTCGTGATTAATTCCGAAACGCTTCGATATTGTTAGCATCAGCTCGTTATTAATGACATAAGTCTGAATAAATAAAGTCTTAATCAAAACAGTGAGAGAGTGAGGTATCTAAAACAAAAACAGGGCAGATGTGCTGTGCCAATAAGTGTACATTAAACCTCGACAACTTATTCAAAACGACGTATCTGATTTGGTAAACAAAGATTCTAATGTAACATTCTTGAATCCCTTAGTACTCTAACCCAAACTATTACCACCACCACAAAGAATAATATTTACCTAATATCATGGTGATGCTAGTTTCCGTTCTGAATGAGATGTCGAAATATTCGTCCATCCTTATTTAAAATGTTTTGAAATGCCAGGTCAGGTTTTAACAGCTGAAGAAATAAATCGCTGAATTCTGACGAGCTAGCTGAATTAACATAACAATGTAACTAGAAGATTAAATTCGTCAATAACTTAAAAGTTTAATCAACAGTAGTTCATTAATTGCTTTAATTATGTTCGCATGACTAAAATCAATAATTAAAGAAAAATTGAGAAACAAAATTTATTACTGATGACTCTCCTCTGTTGTTCCCTTCAAAGCTTCCCATTCGCTTTTTAACGCCTTTGTTCGTTACACATGAGGGAAAATAATACTTGCAGGCATCTGTGTAGAACTGTATACACGCATAGGTAGCATGGACCATATTATGCCCAGATCGATTTGTCATGTGTTACGTATCGTACACGTTCCTGATCGATGCACTTACCGGCACATTGCACAACTTGAAACACGCTAATGAATCACCATGGGTAACAATAGCTGCTAATTTAGAAACTAGCTAAGTAATTCTATTTTGCGAAAACATCCACCGTCCGCTGGCAGAACTACATCCCTGAATCCCAAATATTGCGCATCGAAGGATATTTCGTATCTAGATAAGCTCTGACATATAGAACCTGACATTGATCCTGTTTTTCCAACTCCATCAACAACAGTGTTCGGGTGCATTCACGCATACATCAACGGCGACATTCAATATGTCCTTTTGGTGATTGCTACGTGAGCCAGTATGCGTTGAGGGTCCGACACGCGCATGTACAACTCCGTAAACATCTGACTATCTCACACAGTAGCCTGAAAGCCGTGGATCGCATACACTGTCAACTGTCGTTGTGCTCTGGAAACAGATGAAAATAATTTCCATCCAGACGGTGAGAGAATCTCCGTGCGTTCTGTGATAGAGAAAACATCCTGTTGTCTTGGCCAAGGTGCTGCACCTCAACTGTTACAATTCCATTCCATCGGTCGATTCGTCCTTCGAGTGCAGGATATCGTTTAGGATCATCTTTCATACAGTGATAAAGTGTTAAGTGAAAAGAGAAAATAACGAAAATGGATAGTTTTCTGGGCTCTGACAGTGGTGTTCCGAAGGATTTGGGCGTGTTGCCAAAGGAACAATTTGGTGACCTCATAACGGACCACTCCCGTTTTCCCAGTGGTGAAGAAAAATCAGACATTTCACAAAAATTTCCACCAGTGGTAGATCTATTGGGAGATTCCATTACGATGCCGTCTACTCATTCTGCGCCGGACAACAAAGTACTGGAGAAAGAAAAAGAAAACTTTGATGACTTTTTTATGGGAGTAGAGGAAAAGATCAATTCCCAGCCAACAGCATCTTCTAAAAACAATCTCATAGATGTTCTAGAGCCAGATATGTTCGATCCAAAGAACAAAGTGAATAACGAACCAGAGAAGCCTCTGTTTACCGATCCCGCTCCGTTCGGTGCTGGTCCAGATAAACTGGTACATGTGAAAGATGAAATCGAAAGTGATTATATGAACCCGTATGCAGAAGTTCGTAGCATCCCAGTACAAAGTCAAAAAGTTGAAGAACCAGCAGCTGTTCCTACAGCTTTCACCAAAGATGATATATTTGATGACTTTGCTACTCACACCAAGAATGACCAATTCGATGAACCTATGTTCGATGATTCATCGTCAGCTGCTATCGTCACCGCTCCTGTAGTTCCCATTCCTACTCCTGTTGCTGTACCAACTCCAGCGCCCGCGGTCCCTGAACCGGTAGAGGTTTCAAAACCGAAAACTCCCGTTGAGCCACCGCAAGAAAAGCCGAAACCACCTCCGGTCACTTCAACTTCCACTGCGCCTGCTACGTCCAATGAGCAGTGCATTCAAGCAGAGAAGATATTCAAAAAAATCGGTTTGGGTGAGTATGGAGAAAAATTGTTATCTTTTATCAGCAAATGAATGCGAGCGGAATGAGTGTGGGAATGATAATTTCAAATTGCTTCTTTTTAATTTGTTCGTGGCTGTTCAGCAAAAGACAAGGGAATGCAACTTTATCGTTGGATATTTGCCCTGTGTAGGGGGAAATTTTGGTTTTAGAATATTTTAGAACGAGTGATAAACCTACTAAGGTTGAAAGATTGATTTAATCAGCTACTTTTGAAGCATTCTTATATATTTAGAAGGTCAAGTTCAACTATAAACCATATTTACGCAGCAGTTAACATTTTGATAGTGTGGCGTTAGTAGGCGAAGAACTAGAATACCGTAGAATCTCGTTAGTTTGACTAACTATCATTGGCATCAAAAACTATTTAAACAAAATTGGGTCAAAAGGCTCCATTGGACTTGTGCTTTCGAAGTGAACATGAATTTAATGTTTTTTTTTCGTTATAAATTTAATTCATCAATTTCTCATAATATCAATGTACCACACCAGCAAGTTATGGGAATGATTGCACCTATGTGACCACCTAGGCTGACGTTTCTATTCTGCTTGATTTAATTGATCGGTTGCGAGAAATTTATGATGGAAAGCATATTACTAGCGAGGTATGCTTGTATTTGTATACATGCGATTATAATGTTGATTAGTGGAGTTAATTTTTGTCAATCGATATTTTTTTTTATTCCTTATTAAAATAGCCATTCAGCCGTTGGCTGGTTCGACACATATTCTTGTCAGTGAAGACTTTTTTTTCAACTTTGCTGAAGGTTTTTGTTCTGATTTTTTTTATATCGAAGATAACGGTCATTAGACACGATTGTTTTAAGTTTTAACTTTTCATAGTCGTGTGGAACCTAGTTTTGGGCGTCTAGGTTAAATTTTGGCGCATTGCTCAAACACAACGAAAACAAAAACGTTTCACTAGTCCTTTCAGATAATTTCTTTGCTTACGAGTTTAATTAATATTGATGTTGAAACATTTACGCTAATCACTAAAATGTGTGAAAGGCGTTCAAAGGTATATAGTGGCGTTAGTGGCGTTAGTTTTAGCGAGCCGCTTTGTACTTCTTATGATTATAAGAACAATTTAATATTAGGTCTTGTAAGAGTAGACTGCTACATTGCGGTAAGTAAATTTTGATTTAAAGAACAGTGAAGCTCAGGAAGTTATCGAATTAAGTTAACTTCATCATGCATCAAACAATTTGCGCGAGACTTTCTATCAATGCTTTCAGGAATGTGGATTTGCTGTGTTCTAAAAATATTATTTAAAAATAATAATTGTACTAAGATCCGAATCGTGGGCAGTCGAATCGTGCGTGTTCGAATCGATGCAAGTATTGCCTGAAGCAACCATGGCCAGACAGAAACTTCTTTTTCATCCAGATCGATAGAGCTGGTGCGTCCATCAACCGTTCTCGACTCCGCTCTCACCAGCTTTCGAACTCCTCTAATATTTCTTCGCTGATAGCACTCACTGTCCTCCGCGAGAGTGATGGCAATCGGGATCATTCCAGAAATGACGCATACTACCTCCGATGAAATAGTTATGTACGCTCTCACTACTCGCATGGCCATGAGCCTGAATGTACTGTTCAACTGCGCGCGGTTTCGCTTGGTTCCCAGCGCTGCGTCCCAGGCTGGACCTCCGTATCTCAGTACAGATGATGATACATTAGCCAATCGATGCCGCTTACTACCGCTAGGTCCGTAGCAATTCGGCATGATTCTGGCTTCCGCATTTATGGCCTTTGCCGATTTCCCACAGGCATAATCTACGGGGCTGTTGAAGTTTAGCCGGTCGTCGATCATCCCACCCAGATACTTCAGCACGCGCTTCGAGGCTGTGGCATGCCCTCCGATGACGATTTCTGCTCGCTGCGCCGCTATGCAGTGGTGCAGGGCACCTCCGTCTCCTGCTTCGACTCCTGCATCCAGTTTTCAATTATGCTGATTGCTTCGATCGCCAGCTTTTTCACTTTTTTCCAGTGTTTCGCCTGTTCCTGATAATACGATGTAGCTCGCAAAGTCAACGATCACTACGCTTTTGGGAAGTTACAGCTTCAGCATTCCATTGTACATCCCGTTCCCAAGTGTTGGACCAAGAAAGGAACGTTGTGGAACTCTCGCCGTGATGTTTCCGACGTAGATCAGCACCCGGCTTCTGAAAGTAACTCTTCAAAATTCTGCACAGGTAATCAGGGACCCTCATTCTGTGCAGCGACTCGGCAATAGCCTCCCAGCTAGCGCTATTTAAAGCGTTCTTAACGTCGATCGTTACAACAGCGCAATAACGATCGCCGCTCCCCTTCTGTTTGGAAGACTTTAAGGCTGTCCCGACTACTGTCCCATTGGAATCCACCGTAGACTTCTCTTTCCGGAAACTGAATTGCATCCTCGATAGCCACGATGCTGGATCCTTCGGAGGCTTTCTGGGCTTCAGCAGCAACACTAGCTTCTGAGTTTTCCAGCTATCCAGGAAATGGCCTTCCTCTAGATTTCTGCAGCACATCCCTGAACATGTCCAGAAATGCCTGAATCGCCACTTTCAGAGCCACGTTAGGGATTCCATCTGGTGTGGGTGCCTTCTTTATTTTAAGCCCTCTCGCCACTACCACGAGCTCCTCGTTCGAGACTTGCGTGCCCTCGGCGTTACTTCTTTCTTCCTCGCCGAATGATGTACATGGCCACGTCGTTGGATCCTGCGTCGGAAAAAGTCCATCTACGATAACCTTCAATTTTGCTGGACATAGCTCTACAGTCATTGTTGGGCCTTTGATCTTCGCCATCACAATACGGTACGCGTAGCTCCAGAGGCTTAGCATCAGCGGCTCGGCACAGTTCCTTGTAGCAGTTCGCCTTGCTCAGTCTTATCTCTCGTTTTATTTCGGCCCCGGCTGCTCGGAACACCACCCTACGCACCTCTCTGTCTGCTGTGGTTTTAGCTCTCTGGGCATGTTTTCTGGCTCTGGTACAACTTGCGCGGAGTTGCTCATTCCACCAGTAAGCTAGGTGCCGCTTGTTCCTCGGCTCCAGTTTCCTCAGCATGGTTGCGTCACATGTCCTTACTAAAGTATTCGTCAGCTCGTTCGCGTTTCGGTTCGATAGTTCGTTGTAGAACCGAAGTGCCTCAACAAAGAGTTCCCTGTCGAAGACCTTGGTCTTCCACTTCCACTCGCAACTATTTGTCCATCTTATTGCGCCAGGATTTCGCTGGCCGAGCCCAATAATTGAAGTCTCCTCCGATGACGACCGGTTTTCTTCCGATGAGCTTCTCGGTAAGTGCATCCAGCATCTGGTGGAACTACTCCATGGTCCATGGAATTGGACACTACTTCCTGGATGGGAAATAATTTGTCTCGCTGCCATCCAGTTTCCGTTATCGGCAGGAACACGATATGGTTCCGCAATGATTGCGACGTTACACTTTGTTTCTGTTATTGACAGTTGCTGTGCTATGTCGCAATGAGTGATGTTAATTTTGGCCCAAAATGAGATTTCGCACTTTCTGTTGTTGGGACGCCATTTTTAAGACTGTTAATTAATAGTAAACAACACTTGCGCCGTTGCAAAGATGAATGACTCCACTGACAGCAAAACCATACACTGGTAGGAAATTATGTGTTAACTCCCCATGATTTGGAAAGTTGTGATTGAGGTGAATTAGATTTTCTTTCATTTTTGCCTGCATAGAGTGAGTGTATCAGATATTGATGTATATTCCTATTATGATTTGTGCTATGGAATACAGTATAATTGGAGCGCAAATGATAACTGGTGAATAATTTCTATTTTTAAGAAATTATAAAACTCATTCAAAATAACGTTAACAACGATTAGAACGTAAATTTCTAACGGAATACGTAAATTTCTAACGGAATACGTAAATTTGAATGGAATACTTTTCTTTGTGGTAGGGGTACTAGTTTGCTTTGGAATGCTAAGAGTTTCGAAAAATTTACATTTAAGTTTTGTTTTTCATAGTTTTGAATGAGTTGTTGCCAATATTTAAAAATGTATGTACCACTACTTAATAAAAAAAAAGGGTAAGGGGGGAATACAGGGTGCCAGATGAAGTGTAAGCTGGATGAAAGATTCGTGGTAATTTGGCCGAAATCATGGATGACAATGATACCATCCTTGATGGAAATCGTCAGATAGAGATCAGCGAAGGTCTAAGTATCTTCCGATAGTCTACAGTAAGTTTGCTTGCCCTATTTTTAACAAAACACCAGACGAAAGTCCCAATGCCTACTATTCATGCCCCGTAATAAGAGCGTTTCGTTGGAAGGAGACTTGGCCTTCATCCCCCCCCCCAAAAACTAAAAATTCCCCCACAAAAATTTTTTTTTTTTTCAATTTAATTCGAATAGAAAAACTACAAGGTTCAGCCCAATGGGGTTGAACGCAAAGGTAACGTAGGACTATGTAGCAATGTGCAATCGAATTTGCCTCCAGTCGCCTAATTGTTTAAAGGGTTTTCGAAATTGGTTTCGCTCAAAAATTAACTGCAATACACTAAACAGGTTACCCTAATAAACATGTAATATACAAGAACGATATTACAGATGGTTTAACCAACAATCAATATGCAATAAGCGATTTGAAATTGATTCACTGTTGTAGAACCCCTAGGTCCAAAGTACACCTTGTAGCCAGCACCTTGCTATACATATTTGCGCCTTTGTTTCGATTTGCTGTGTTATTTTGACAGAATATTTGAGCGTTATTAGGGGCGTATTATTAAGCTTGGGACCGAGCTTGGGACCGATGTGCTAGTACTGACTGAGCCAAGAAAAAAATCGTATTTGTTCGGGACCTACTGGTCTTAGAGTGAGTCTATGGTTTAACCGTACCGGTTACAGTTGGGATGATAACCCGAATTGGTGGTTAGGTGCTTCTTATAGTAATTGTTTATGCGGGTAGACATTTAGGACATTTTTACCCAAGAGACTGGCTTCATCCACCACCAATTGCGTACGATTTCTTCTAGGCCTATGTGTGTACAACGCTGCAAAATGTGCAAATGTCGAAAACACTATGGCTTCGACGTACGATATTTTTCACAACCGCCCATTTTAAACAACTCTCTTTTCCAGTTATTTTGGAGGCCTTGAAAGGGGCCGTTTTGGGGTCAGGGGAACAGCTAGTGCAGCCACCTCACTTCGTCATGAAGCTGAAGCTTAAAGCTTGAGCAACTCACGTATATAGTTTGCAGCCATATGCTGCGACATTTTACTTACACTTCCTCAAAATAATTTGTTTCTTATCGAATGGTATGAACTCTATCCATCGCACTAGAACGCAAGAAACACTTTTAAACACTTATTGGAATTCGAAGATAATATTACCAACGAACTTTACACTTCACATGCCATCAAACAGAAATTATCACATGCCATCAAACAGTGGACTGTGATTGCAAATAAGCACACATCAAACGACCCTAAGTGATTTGCAAATCTGAATCATATTATGTAACATTTATAATGTATCGAATAATAAATATGATATACTCTCATGTTTGGTTGAATTTTGAGTTTCGTTTGTGTGAAAGCATCCCCCCTTCCAGAGGGGGGGGGGGGGGTCTCGAACCACAGTAGAAACATTTTTTGCCTTCAAAAACTTCGACATACCAAATTTGGTTCCATTTGCTTAGTTAGTTCTCGAGTTATGCAAAAAATCCAGTTTCATTTGTATGGGAGCCCCCCATTCGGGAAGTGGGAGGGGTCTCGAACTACCAAATAATCATTTCTTGTCTTCAAAAACTTCCACATGTCAAATTTTATTCCATTTACTTGATTAGTTCTCGAGTTATCAGAAGTTCCTGTTTCATCTGTATGGGAGCCCACTCCCCCTTCTAGAGGTGGGAGGGGTCTCAATCTACCATAGAAACATTTCTTGCCTTCAAGTACTTCCACATGTCAAATTTGGTTCCATTTACTTGATTAGTTCTTGAGTTATTAGAAGTTCCTGTTTCATTTGTATGGGAGCCCCCCCTTTCTAAAGGTGGGAGGGGTCTCAAATTGCCATAGAAACCTTTCTTGCCTTCAAAAACTTGCACATGCCAAATTTGGTTCCATTTGCTTGATTAGTTCTTGAATTATGCCGAAATTTGTGTTTCATTTGTATGAGAGCCCCCCATTCCATAGGGGGGGAGGGGGTCTTAAACCATCATAAGAATCTTGCCCGGTCCTAAAAGCCCCTGCATACAAATTTTCACGCCAGTCGGTTAAGTAGTTTCTATGTCTATAAGGGTAAGTTCGATAAAAATTCATTTTTATACTTATAAGAATTTCAATAGTTTTTTATTTAAAATTAATAGTTTTCAATAATGAAATTGATGAGTAGAAAGATTTGCAATCGATTGGTGCAAAAAATTTGAAAATCGGTCATGAAATGACTTAGTTATTAACTTTCAAAACCTAAGCATATTTCGTGACGCTCCAAATTTTCGTACTCGCAACGTGTACCCCTATATTAAAAACAAAGACGTAGTCCTACGTCAAAAAAAAAATAAATTAAAAAAAAAAAAAAAAAAAAAAAAAATAAATTTTATTTCCTTCCCCTCCACTATAACAATAATCCACTAAAAAAAAAGAACATACCACCCCTTTTTTTGGGCGTTTTTTTTTTATTTTTTTTTTTTTTTTCCCACCCCCCCGAAAATCTCCTTATTTTATTTTTTTATATTTTTTTCTTTCCCTTCGTCCCCCCCGGTTTTCCTTCCCCCCCCCCCCCGGACCCCCCCCAAAATTTCCAAGCTCAACGTACCGGTTTAAAGCATCATAAACAGTTTGAATTGGAATTTTCAACGTTTTCGCGATTCATACCGAACGGTTACCTTGATAATAAAGCTCAACCCTGATAAAAAATTATTTTAAAGCAACAATATCACAAATCCTCCAACCATTTCTTTGGATCTGGTTTGGATAATACCCAAAATAGGTCGTTAAGAAAAATAACCATACGAAATTTATTGGGGAATTACTGTACTTCGCAATGCATTTGACTTCATAGCCGCACGAAACGTGAACCGATTCCAACGAAACTTTCTGTATTTGTTCATGATACACCAAGATAGCAATCAGCACAGGAGTTCTCATTTCTGCATGTGTCAAATTCGGGCACTACTCTGAAACAAAAATAACGGATAATTTTTCCTCACCTTGTATCTTACTCTGAAAGGATTCCATCTAAAAGCCTAAAATCATATTGGGTCGGGCTTTATTGCCATTGCAGAGGAAGATTTGATCACAGATTTTTCGGCATCCCAACGGAGCCAACTGGAATTGATACCAGACCCAGCCGCTCAGTAGTACACAGTACGTCAGTTGACGCCGTCTTGACATGCCTCATTGTTCATGTGACGAAATTTCCATTTGATGCAGTTAAAATTGTAAAATGTTCAAATCTTAATTCCACAAATTTTTAAACTTCACGAGGTTTGCAGAAAACGTATCGCAACTACGTCATATTTTCCCATGCGTCATGCCCTGATTCGCTTCGCCAGCTTACATGAGTGATTCATTCAACAAGTCGCATTTACAACTAACCCTCGTCCTTTTTCGGTGCAAACCGCACCATAGCGCACCAGGCAGGTGCATGACTCATATCCGCAATTATCCTTCGAAGGAAGGAAAAAACAGTACCTACTATCTTCAACACCGCTCCCGAAAGTGTTCCGTTCAGCATAGTTGCGATTGATTGCAGCAGCAGGTATGGGCCGGTTCATAAACCACGTAGACTCATTTTTGAAAATCTCAGACCCCCTCCCTTTTTGAAATTTTGTATGGAGCGTAGACTTTGGTCAAACCCCCCCTTCCCCCAGAAAAGTCTACGTGGTTTATGCATAGCCCCTATGTACACACATGACCGATAGGTCACCTCCATCCGTCACGTGTCGTCATATATATAGATTGATTTTCTTTTGATTCTTGACTACCCATATGAATACAAAGTCTAGTCAATATCGGGACAGGTATTTATCGCTTTGTATACATTAGTGCATTGATTGCGATTCAATATTTATGACCAACGAGTCAAAGGATAGATATAAACTGATCATGTAAGGGAGTTTGTCGACATATTTGGAACGATTGATACTGCATGCTTCTCTGATCCGGCGGCCCCGGATGATTCATAAGAGAATGTGACAGATCGGTTTTTGAGGGCAATGTTTTGCGGAAAAACTCTTTCTTCTTGGTAATGGGTGATGTTTTTCTTCCCGAAAAGGATAGCGCACTCATTGGGTAGCAGTGCTCATGCGCCAATATTGCGTTTCTAGGAACAGCGCAAAATGATGTATCCTTCTCATACACAAACACTAGTCTGGAAAGGAACATGTGAGAGACATCCTGTTATGGGGATGTTGGCATTGAGAGGCCCCGAGAGAAGAAGAGTATCCACGCAGTGATCCTATAGGTGTTAGGCAGGGCCTGCTTTGCTCAGTAGTTGGCCAGTTGATTTCGCATGCTTCGGTCATAGAACACAAAAGAGGAACGTGGTTGAGCTCAGTGGTCGTGCTGGAGAGAGGGAATAGACAGAGGCAGAGCTGAAGAGAGTGAACCAAGTGACGACGTTTTATGGGAAAAATCGATATTCGCACAGAACTCTTCGATAAAGTGTCCACATTCGACCAGAACAATCGTACGCGCTGATTTTAACTGTACGGAATTAAAGTATTCGCAAAAAATTGACTTGCGAAAACTCGATTATACTCCAAAGTGAACGAACTAATTATTACGGTAGTTGACGGCCGAAACATACACGTCTGACAAAGGTGGAAAGTGCAAAATTTTCATTTCCCGAGTACCCGAAGGCGGAAGAGCTATTTTCTTTTTCCTCTCGTCGAGGCTCAATGAACGGAATGGAAGGAAGCGCAAAATCTTGTAGCCCGCTCATAATCTGCAGTGTGATGAATCCCTGTAAGTAGCGCATTTCCTGCTGGCGGACAGTTTCGGTGAACTCAATTAGTGACCTAAATGTTAATTCGCATCCTGCTGACAATGGAGAGCACTCAAACTGGCGCTGCATGAGATCATTATGAAATCAGTCTAGTCAAACCGACCAGGGATTTACTGATGGATGTATATTTTATTCCCGAAAAAAGTCAGAAAATGTTTTCCATGAAGGAGAATTTTCTTAGTTAATCGATGCATACGCAGATAGTCGATTCCATTGTCTAGTTGATGCATTAATTATTGATATTAAATGCACTATAATTCAGCAACTTAGTAGGCTGTTCCTTCAAACTATGTTGCTTTTTTATGCACATGCTATTGTAGTAGTTGAAGCAGAGCCAAGTGTTGGTTCTTCAACATATTCAGTTGCAATGCGTGCATGAGGATGGGGAATACACAAAAACGAGTGAATCCTTGTACAATATGCGTGGTATTTCTCAATTGGGTACTCGCTGCATTATAACACTTAATAATACGTTTTTATTTCTATTCCGTCCATTTCACAGATGCTTGGTTCAAGCCGGAAAAGCTGCACCCAGTAGGTAAGTTTTCACTTGATTTTTTTAGTTCTACGAACATACGTTGCGATATAGATTCGTTCGGCAAGTGGATTCGAGATTGCGGTCGATGGGAAAAGCTCTCGAGAGACAATATTATATTCGCATGTCGCTCATCATGTTAAGTATGTTCCGTGTGTTCCATGGATATGAGATAGTCCGGTCTACTGCTTACGTGCACGATGGTATATAAGCCATAGTGCAAAATCTGGATGGTGATGACATGGTTCTTAATTTTCGTTCAAGTGGCTGGAATTGATTTTTTTTCCCTTTAAATATTCGTCAGCTGCTAGTCATGCGTTTCAGTGACATTTGACGTTTAGTGATTCTGCTTGACATTTAGCAATAAGAAGAAAGGTCAGAAAACCATATCGATACATGAATTAATTTAGGGTTTGATGGAAAATCTATTTTTGTCCGGGATGTCAACTGGGACAGGAATGTGATTTCAGTATTATAGAAAAGTCAATTTATTAGTTCAGACAAAAGCTTGCATCCGTCGACTCAGTTGCTTGTAGTTGATTTATGTAGGTAGTTTCTTTTGTCGGTATTAATGTACTTTGCAAAAAAGTGTGATTCATTTTGATGCGATTACATACAATGGTGCACACGGAAAGATTTTTTTTACGAATGCTGTTTCAGTCTTAGCCTCATTTCAGATTTAGCTACCCATAGAGGCAAGTCAATCCCTTATCGATCTTGCTCATTTCTAGTTGTCTTTAATACACAATGAGCATGGAAGAATAACTGCTGTAGTATAATCGCATGAATCAGGTCTGTTGTATAAGCTCCCCAGTATTATGGGCCATCATTGGCTGCGAATAACATATTCCCAGCCGTATAGCAAATATACTATATTAACAATATAAGTCACTTCATTTTTCCACATATACAGTTAGGCGACCCGTGTAGCGCTGCCAACAGAACCATCTGGTGGTAAAAAAGGCAATCAAAATATGTTTTACCTTTCAATTTGGTTAATTAATTATAACGTGTATCCACGGTAAAATTAATATACTCTTTTTATGAGTATTGTTTGCTCACACAGAGAAAATTTTGATAGTCAATTTTACCATTATTGGGAATTAGGATGACTAAGGCAAAATATTGATTTTCAACCGACTATAGTCATGGTCAAAATGACCAATCAAAATAGTTGATTCAACATTTACTATAATGTCAGAAAAGTCCCCGTAACCATGACCATAGTCAATTATGTGATGATGAAAAACTGTCTCCGACCATTTTCATGGTAATTGTAACCATTATATGCAGTAGTAATCTTGACCATGATTTAATTGTGGTTGTACTTATATAATTCTTCCCAGATCCCGTTTGCGAATAATGCAGATCAGTCAAAATGTGCTTTTTTTTACTCCTGGTAGATTGAGGACTCTCGGAAAACGTCCTTGTTACCTGAAAGAATGCGCTCAATACACTCGATGTGCTTCAACTTATTCGCAATCCAGCCAAACTTGTAATGCACTGTAATGCGTAGGAATACTGCTGTCATTTTTAAAATACCATAAAGTCTCAATCCATTTGTAAAACAGAGAAATATTTGTCGCACAAAGAAATTGAGCTTTTATTCGTGAGAAATCGGCGATTTAAATGTTTGTTTACAAAAGCAAATTCGCCCATTTCGCAAATTTTCCGGAAATAGAAAAAGTCGACCAATCACTAGAATTACCTACCAATGGAGATGATTTAGATAAAAATGATGTAAAATAGTTTTTCCACTGAAATTCTGCGAAGTTCGTTGGGTGGAAAATGAACAAGGTGCTAGAAGAGCGCTACAAATGTTGCCCCATTTGAGAAGATTTGTGGACGAAGTCAGGAAGCAGGAAGAAAGAAAGCTGAACAAAAGTCATCCGAATTTCAAACGGAGCGTTTCTTCGGAATTCCGATCAAAAATGTTCGCTGTTGTTGTTGATGCGGTTGACGATAAGATGCTGAGACCAAAGTTGAATTTGGTCATCATGTCTGCAGCAATGGTCGAGTTGTTTCTTTTTGACGATTTGAAAATTGTCAAAGCAAAATCATTAGTTGAAAGAGGATTGGCGGAGAGCAATCTTCTGCCAGCGCTTAATATGGAAATCGGGTTTGCCTCTAAATCGGCAATCAAGAAAGCGAGAGAATTTGCAAAAATATTCGACGAATACGTTTTGGCATTCCGCAACGACTGTCGATCTGTTTACTGTGGTTTTCTGAAGTAAGTACTCAACAAATCTCCATTAACATACCGTAGTTGAAACGAGAGGCAGTCCTTTCTCCATATGAATTGGATGCTCCAGTGGAGCAAACGATTCTTGAAATCTTCACGCCTGTAATCTTTATAGTATTTGAGGGTTGTGCTCAGAAAACTTCGAAGTGATATGGACTTGATCCCGTATATCTTTAACGCGTATCGTCATCTATATTAACTTTGATGTTATAACTCGCATCAAGGACATAGGGGAACTGCCCCCATATTAATCTCATTGTTCCTATATTCATCCTACGATGAATCAAACAATTGGGCAGTTGAAGGATTAGTTAGTAATGTTTGTTGTAGTTATTTAACGTAAGCAAACATTATTAGAAAACGAAACCGATCCTTCAACTGCCCAATTGTTTGAATCATCGTGTGGTGAATATGGGAACAATGAGATTAATATGGGGGCAGCTTTCCTATGTAGCTAAAAAGGGTCTGGAGCTGTGTCAGTAAACGTTCGTAGATGAAAACTATCTCAGCGCTGCAGTTGCTCACAAAGTGAAAGATTGGTCATTCCAAGAAGGAGCTGCCAAATTTGACAACATTTGTTGAAATGGTGCTCATCCTGTCGCACGAAAGGCGACAATGGAGCGAGGATTTTCTATAAATGAAAAGTGTCTGGTGAACAAAACTGAAAAGAGTTTGGTAACTCAGAGAATTGTCAACGAGCTCTCAACGACGTCGAAATCAAGAAATACTTGATACAATATGCACGTAACGCACCTACATCATTTTCTAGTCGAAAACTTCGAATGCTCTACTATTTTTCTTCGATGTTTATGCAACTTGAAAGATCAGTGACTTTTATTCTCGTTTGCAAAATGAGCGACCAAAGCAGGTTATGCAATACGAAAGAACGCCGCTTTGTGGCTGCTATTCGTAATTTTGACTAAATGAAACAAATCAGAACTTCAGATTGATCAATTTCTTCGAATACTTCAAAAATATCTATTTATCTCAATTACATTAACTCATTTTCCCAGTCGGAAAAATAAGCAAAAATGCGGGAAAAATTCAGGAAAATGCGGGAATTTTAAAATTAAGACTGTGTGGCAACCCTGCTTATTGTATTGTCTGTCCCTGTAAGTGAATCCTTATTTACAATTCCATGTTTTATAGTTTTAAGTTCGTTTGACTAGGGTTCTGATAGATGATCAGTATTGGAGTCATTGTATTTTTTTTGTAATAAATTCGGTTTCGACTGATAAGTGATAAGTGCTCTAACTCTTCAAACAGCGGAAACTTTCAGTAAAGTACGATTTTTTGCAAACAAAACAAACAATGGAAACTGTATACAAATAATAATACCCAATACTTCAGCATTTTTCAATAGTGATGAAGTAACTCGATATGAAGACCCGTAACGCTGGTGATCTTTTCGTGGTGCGTTACTAGATTAGATCTACCACCGAACCCTAGTTCGAATTAATTCAAACTAGGGAACATATTTGTTTTTTTTTTGTAGTCAAAGGAACATATATTAGTCCTTATTACATTTTATGTCATGTGAAAAGCGACAATACTCGGATTGACCCCACCGTTAGTTTTCATTTATGTTAATTCTAATTTTCTATTTGATGTTCTATAGTTTGAATTGGTTAAGACTAGGGTTCTGGTGCATGGCCAGTATCGGAGTCATTGTTTGTCTTCTTTGCAAAGGGTTTAAATAGCGGAAACTTTCACTAGAAGTCGATTCATTGCCAACAAAACAAACAATGACAACTTTAACAACACCGAATACTTTATCATTTCGCAATAGTGATGAAGTAACTCGACATACACTAAACAAAGGAAACGGGACATACTACAAAAGATCAATTTTCTGGTCGCAGTGGTTTATGTCCCGAACAGAGGAAAAAAAACTCGATATGAAATAAACAAAGGTTACAGGATATACTAAAATTTATACGGGATATACTACAATTACTTGTCACAGTGGTTTATCTCCCTAAAAGAGGGAAAAAATCGCTTAGTACAAGTAACGTTTCAACAAGGTTTTAAAGCGTTCTATAAGTCTAAATCGTGGTCTACATATCCCCCCATGCAACTTAAATTGTTACTTGGATGAGACAGCGTTTCTCAATATATGCGTCGCGACCAAGGTTGTTAATCGTTAACGTCTAACGTCTATTTCGTTGAAATCTCCAATGCAAATTTCCACTGAAGACGTTAACGCAGACGCGCACAGATGTTAACAATTAACAATGAAGGTCGCGTGGGTCGCAGGTGGTCCATAGGTCGATCACCGGATCTTTGCAAAAACAAAAAAGTTTTACAAGGTTATTCCAGCCTTTTTTTGGTCCTGTATTTCTTGGCCAAATCACAGTACAGACTGATTTAATCTCCTGAATACAATCGACGAATTTTTGGTCCGTTTCGGGAGTGCTGGAACCGGGTCGAAAGATCCTCAGTCCAGTTTTTGGCAGTTCATCCAGTTTTCGGCAGATCCTGCAGGGTTTACTCACCATACTTTTTAATCACTTGTTCTACACTTGCTAGATGCACTTTGACCTTTTTTAGAATTCTTACATAGTTTGAGAGAAACATTTAATTTTCTGCGTTATCTAATGCACATAAAGCGAATGCTAGATTTGGCTTAAATTAATGGGATCTTTAATATCAATTTCATATTTCATATAGCTGGAATCAAGTCTTTTGTATGTAAGTTTGCAAACAATGTTATATGCTTTATGGAAGATTTCAAAAAATTACGTTGTTTACGCTTTTTTTTTTTCTCTGTTCGGGACATAAATCACTGCGACTAGTAATTTGATCTATTGTAGTATATCCCTTATCCTTTGTTTAGTGCATGTCAGGTTACTTCATCACTATTGAGAAATGATGAAGTATTCGGTGTTTTTTTACAGTTGTCTTTTTTGTTTTGTTGGCTATGAATCGAGTTTTTTTTTTAAGTTTCCGCCATTTAAACCCTTTGAGAGTGACAGAACTCTTCAAAGGCGCGCCCCTTTATCAGTCAAAACCGGATTCATTGCAAACAAAACAAACAATGACTCCGATACTGACCATGCATCAGAACCCTAGTCCTAACCACTTCAAACTACAGAACATCAAATAGAAAATGAGAATTCGCATAAATGAAGACTAATCATGTTTTCCTTATTCCAAGCTCATCCTTGGTGGGTCAATCCGAGTATTGTCGCTTTTCACAAGACATAAAATGTAAAGGCCAGTATGGACTTACAAAGTAAAGAGGTTACGGAATTTTGTTCAATATTACCAAGCGGAATTTTGACAATTGATCTGCCTGGAACGAAATGTCACCTTCACCTACGGAATAATTGAGCGGGATATTTTTCCGAAAGTAAAAGTGACAGCTCCCATTAGTTTGCGTGGAAACCTTACAAATTCCAATTTTATTTTTAGTTCTTCTCAGGTGGATACTGCTGCAGAAATTTCTTTTAGATTCTTTACTTTTCCGTTTCAGTAAACGGAATTTAACATGGGATTGAGATAGAAAAAGAAATTTCTTTCGAACACGATACCGACCTTAATAAGGACTAATGTACGTTCCTTTGACTACAAAAACAAATATGTTCCCTAGTTTGAATTAATTCGGACTAGGGTTCGGTGGTAGATCTGATACCCCGTAACGCACCACGAAAAGGTGATCTACCAGCGTTACGGGTCTTGTTTACGCTTGCTTTGGTTTGCAACCATACGAGGGGAAATTTAACGCGTTTGTTAAAATTCATAATTTTTTTCTGTGTACTGAACCAAGTGTACAGAATGTTCTTTCGTACTTCAAGCGATATTTGGCAAAAAAAAAATTTGGCGATATTTGGCAAAAAAAACTGTGATAATGAAAAGAAACGAACCAAAATAGGCTTTTTGACATTTAAATAAAACGTAATACGAATACACGATAAAATAATATCCACTAGTATAAGCTCAATTACATATCAAATGTGTACAAATACTTTTCGATACACTCCTTAACTGGTGTCTCCGCTAACATTTTCTGTCTAAACGTTTGTTACTGTCAATAAAAATAGCAAGTTCAAACCCTTTTTTCACAGAAATGTTATGCAGACATTTTTGTTAAAATAAACATAAAGAAATCCAAAATAATGCTAAATATTAATAAATTGTCTTTTCATGAAACTTGTTTTCAGAGACTTCGTCCATGCTCTACACGCTGTAAATTTCAGGGTCGTGTGCTGCAAATGTTTTATTTTGAAAAACCCAGAGGTGACGTTAACAATTTTAGATATGTAAATTTCAATCAAATCTTACTTTTTGCGTTCTGTCTGTCAAGTTTGACTTGATACAGAAACCAAGGATTAAAACCCAACTTGAATAATTAAAAAAAAGCAACAGTAGTCAAATGCTCAATTAAGCCAAATGCTTTACTAAAATCAGTATATCTGGATTCCATTTACAAAACCATGCTGCTTGCTAGTTATTAAGGTCATTGATTATCTTGTTCTGCTTCATCATCAGATATATAAACGTTCTGAATAAAATGAAAAATATGACCTGCTACCATTCCTGTTGTCTGGATGCACTGTTGATGAGAATTGTTTAGCTTTTTGCTTCTTTTAAGTAAACTAAAAAAAAAAGGTTTCACCAAGGGTGTGCCTTGGTACTATTCTCTACATGCATGTTGTGATCATTATATGCATTTTACATTTTCAAGTACAAATGATCGCATGAAGCCAAATAAGTTGAAAGATTTTCATTAGTCTCATTCCTTTAGAATGCTTTATGAGCTATTTGCGTTCTATTTTTAAGTTTAATAACCTGTTTATTGTACATAGTTAGACCTCAAACTTCGTTTTCTTTCTTTGCTTCATGGGCACTGTATGTTCTAAAATATATTTTATATATTTCTATAGAATGCATCCACAGCTTGATGCAGGCCATACTTACACAACAAGTTTTGGCAGTCGATGCAATTCAATTCATGTTTAATTATTTCGTAGTTTAATTTGCTAACTATTGTTCAATACTGTGGTTTGGGCATACATAGTTTTATGAAAAAAGACTTTCCATGTTAAATTTCTGACACTAAGCTAATGTCAGCAAATCTATACGTTACTCAACAAAACCGATTGTTTATTTCAGTATAATAGAGTTAGATATACAGTAGTAATTTAAAGAGGATCAAACAGTTGTTTGAGATGTTGATCCTTCTTTCTGTAAATCCTCGAGCTATCTGAAAGAAACATTTAAATGAATCCTGGAGAGTGTGAGCTTTTTAGTGGAATACCTGTAACTAGAAAATGAGAAGAAAGATTATTAATTTCCATTTAATTCCAACTACCTTTATTGCTTATCTTGACGCGTATCTTGTCTACAATGTGCAGACTCCTTCAGTGTCGTGTACTAATTATTTAGAGTATTTGTACACGATACTGAAGAAGTTTATGGTAAGTTATTTAAATTTTAAACAACTATTTCATTAGGAACAGTATAAATTAGCAATATCTCATTACATTCACTAGTACAAATGAAAATTAATTGTAGCCGTGAAATTACGTACAATTTGTCCGAATTTGTCTATAGCAATAAAGGTAGTTGGAATTAAATGGAAATTACTAATCTTTCTTCTCATTTTCTAGTTATAAGTTTATGGGATATTTCTCTTAAATTTAGGCCAGATAACGCCTGAATCTAATCTGATGTAAATATTGCAAGCGATTTGGTTGTTTACACTTGTTTTGGCTTACAAGTAAACGAGAGGAAATTTTACACGTCTGGTAAATTCATTTTTTTTTCTGTGGAACCATTCTGGTACGATAAATCAGACGTCGTTTAACACCGTGAATTAGGGGTCACCTGTGTGATGGACTTCTACCACCGGAGCAGGCGATTCGTAGTGCCATTCTTAGTAGGTCTTACGTGCACTACCGGCATTACACGGCATCTCTACGCTGTTCAGTTATAGAAGATAATAGGACTAAATTCACTTCTTATGTGACGAACAGCCTCGTTTTGTCACGTACAGGCTCAATTGAAATAGTGATTTTTTTTTCCAAAAAATAAAAAATAATAATAATAAAATAAAAAATAAAAATAACAACTATTTAACTTGATACTTTGTTAAACCCACCCGAGGGCAGCCTACTACCCATAGATTGAACTGTTTTTATACGAAATTAACGTTGATACAAACCACTGCGGTGATCAATCGAAACGTAACTGCCTAAGCGTGTGTGACGTTAGAGGCTTAAACCACCGACTAAAGCAATACAAACACATTGAAAACTGTCATCGAGCGGGTAAACCGTACGCATACAAATACCACATGTTCTTGAAGCGCCAAAGTTTACCTGTTGCCCGCGCGCCGGATGTTTGGTAGTAGTGAGGTGCCTGTGTTTTCTCTCCAACATGTGCGCATCGTTTTTTATGAGCAGGTGTATGTGTGTTTGGAGCTCGCTCCAAGGCGCGCAGTATCCGATGGATCAAGCTCCCATGCCGTGGACATCGTGATCGACGTCGGTCGGTATTTCTGGTGAGAAGCAGTAGCAAAGCACTTGCGAGAAGAACTGCACTTCTCACTCACGGTGGCGAATACAGATTTAGTATAAGTCGAAAATAGACCGAGTAAAGGAAAAAAGTTATTAATAAAACCGATTTCCCTCGACCAGTTTTGTTTTCCCCCTACAGGGGTAAATTGCATTCTATAATACGGTTCTAGAAGGCTTTGGACGGCTGAGCCGAACGAGAAGATAGGACCAAAATCGAACTGAAGTGTGATCTGAACCTCTTGAACTTACTTGAAACGATTGAAGAATCGCGCCTTTGCGACAGTGGAAAATCCGCGTGTGAATAGTGTGCGTTTTTGCGGTGCGTGGGTTGAGTGAAGGAAAATTATTCTGGAAAATCCCATCATCTGTTTTTTTTTTTCTGTGCAGTGTAACTAAGAAAAAGCAAATCCAAAAGCAAAATGGTATCACTACAAGACCTTAAGCTGCTCCGAGAGATCGAGTTCTCCAAGGAAGGATGTAAGTGGCTCCGTCGATCGAGGTGAAATTTGATAGCAGTGCTAGCTAGCTGCCCGATCAACCTTTTCTTTGAATTACGTCGTTCTTTCTTTGTTGGGATTGCAAGCAAGTGCAGGTATTCGATGATATTTCAAATGGGCAGACCTTCAACCCTTTTTTGCGTCCGGAATGCACCGGGAATGAAGGGACGTGTGTATTGCAATGTAATGCGCCGTGATGTGGACAGACGCTTAAATCTACAGAGGGTGCTATAACGAGCTGAGATATATGTCTATACGTGTATTCTCATTTTCACATTCTGTCATTTCGGTTACGTAAAAAAATCATCCGCTTGAAATGTGACAAAAGAGCTTGAAGCGGGCAGCGCTGAATCAATCGCCAGCCGCGGACTTGGCCATCATCGTCGAATGAATTCGGTTCTGTTTGCCGTTTGCTAGCCGGTGGAGGAATTATAAAAATACACATTCCGCATATCTCATAGGTGTGCTACTGTTGTCGTTTTTTGAATTCGACGAGCGCAACGGGACTAAAAAGCACACCAGCGTAACAACCAGCAGCGAAATAATATCTCTCCGTGATTCTGTGATTTTCTTATTCACGCTTCTGCGACTCTGTGCTCGGTGGACAACTCAGAGAAAGTGCAGGTGCAAAGCTCCATTAAAATTCGCTGCCACACTGCGCCGTGCCATACGATGCACTTTTGGCGTGAATCTAACGTTTTGGTTATTTTTTCGTTGCTTTAATCATAGGTAGATGGAAGCGAGGGTATGGTGTTTATTTTGAAAATAATTGTGTGACCGAGTCTGCTGCTTGTTATATTGACCTTTCAACTTGATGGACGAACTTGTGAGATAGTAAGATGCATGGAGTGCAATTGTTTCGCAATTGAAATGTTATTTCTATAAATAATCGTAATTTAGTATTTAGCGAATTACATTTCAGGAACAATTGAAAAGGAAAACAACATATTATGATTTTGTTAACATAGGAAGAGTCTGGTTTTAAGTTTTGGCTCACACTGTAGCACACTTCTGTCATAAAAAGTTGCGTGTTTTAGTAGGTTGAAAGCTCAATTTCATTATGCAGTGTGATTTTCTAGGATTCTAGTTTTTTTTTCGAAATTTTCGTGCAGCCAATTTGAAGAAATTGAAAATGTTCTGAGAAGCTTGATACATATTAAAACTTGATTTCGTACCGACAAATCGTGTTGGTGGGATAATTGAATAGGGCTTTACGCTATGAAATTATATTCATAGCTTCGTTTGATTTTTTAAGTATAGGTTATCTTTGTGTTTAAAAAGATAAACTGAACTAGATCAAACACGCTCAACGTAGTTCATGGATGTACAATTTGGCCCATTGGTTGAACCCGTGTGTGCTTTTTCTTTTCCCAGAATGGCAACATGAATGTATATTTTTGGTTTCCGGAGAAAAAAGGCTAAAATATACTTTTCTTTAAAAATTAGGCATAAGTCCGATGGCGTTTCATCCGATCTATCCTATCCAATAATAAATAAATAATCCAAACCTTTGTTAGTCTAGCTTCTTTGAGCGTTTATTACTAGCGTAGTAGATCAGATTATATAAGCAACTGCATTTCAAAAATTAACGAAAATTACATTATTCACAGGAATGATTTGATTTCCTTGCAACCAAATTATTGATGTGTTAGCATTTGTTGAACGTCAATCTAAAATAGAAGAGAATAGGGATTTCCACTGGCAGTGATCCAAAATAAGTTAACATTTCGCTACGTGGTTGTTTAGTAAAACGGAATCATCAAAGTTGTGTTGTGAAAGTAATAGTGGAAATTGAAACCCAAAAGGTCCTTTCATTAATATGGTTGACATATGGAGTGCTGAAATAAGTGAAAAAAAAGACTGATCGGATGTTAGCCCGCCTCAAGCAAATGCTATACAGGAAGAAGTCCTTAAGATGCTTATCTGGTTTGTCACAGATATCTATGTATCTAACAGGGTTAGTCTTGCAATTAATCGTGCGATTATGTTTGCATGATAAATCAATTGTACAGAGAAATTTAAAACGTCACAAAAATAATAGATTTATTGTATGCATTGTATTGTATAGCTTTATTTATTGTGTGTCAGCTTCTGGTTTTCTCATCCAACCTTATGAAAGGACATTCCAATATAAATTGTTCTCTTTTCAAAAGTGAGTGATGGCGCTATAAACATAAGCTACATACACGGCCAGCCATTTTAACTCAGTTATGAGTCATTTTTGACTCATTTTCGTCAAAAGTGGAGTCAATCAAATTTGAGTAAATGTAACTGGGATTGACAAGTCGACAAATCAAAAACATCGACTCAAATCAGATGTATGTTTTTGATTTGTCGACTTGTCAATCCCAGTTACATTTACTCAAATTTGATTGACTCCACTATTGACGAAAATGAGTCAAAAACGACTCACAACTGAGTTAGAATGGATGGCCGCGTAGGGCTAGGACTGTAGCTAATGCTTAATTCACAACCTTTTCAAGAGAACGGAGCATCCTTTAACCTTCCTAGGTTAGTGCTCCCAACGACCAATAATTGATTTTTAAATAACATTTTGTTTCGTACACAAAATATGGCATTCTGTCTGACTAATTTCACCGACTATGCACTTATCCTTTACCTTTGATGTCTACTGGCTGCGTGGGTTCTCTGCGTCTTCTTAAGGTAGATACCAAATCCTCCCTATCTCTCACTGTTGCATGGACGTAGCCAGGTGAGCGATTGATGTCTGTTCGGACATTATTGCGTGAAGAAACATATCAGTATCTGACTGCGTTTCTTGATGACATGCAATGTCTTCAACAAATTATTCCTCTTCGGAGCTCCATTCACGAGGTTTGCATACGTTAATGCTATGCTATGTACTGCCCTGTCATAGTTACGTAAGCCCCCCCAAAATTCCAATTCCTTGTTTTTTGTATTTTTTTTGCATCCCTTAACCCATAATACATTGCCTCCAAGCACACGCAAAAACTTCAAAATATTAAGAAAAAAATAAAAGAAAAAGGAAAGAATAAAGTACAGTTTAGTCCCAGCACAACAACGACCCACCACAATTAAACCCAACCCAGCAAAGGCCACCGACCACACCACCGCCGCGGAGCAAGCGAAACCAACCCGCCAAGAAAACAAAAAAAAATAAAAACACCCCCCCAACCAACCAACGAAAAAAACCCCCCGGGTTTTTCCCAACACGGGGGAGACGTACCCCCCACACCCCCGCCACATGAGGGAAAAAAGGAGAGAAAAGAAGGGTTTTTTTTTTTCTTGCCGGGAAGGGAAAAGGGATGGGCCCGACCCATCCGAAAAAAAAATAAAAACACCGGTAGAAAAAATGCCGGAAAAACCAACCAGGGGGGGGTGAAAATGACCGAAACCATTTTTGTTCCACTTCCGAAAGCTCACAGCTTTCCGAGTAATTAAAAGCAAGCCATAACACCACCTCGGCCTTCCTTGGCCTTCAACTTCTCGTCCAACACCTTCTGAAGTCCTGAGTTCGATTAGGGCCTTCAAAAACGCTCCAGGAAATTTACCGGTTGGAATTTTTCTCGACTTCCCTGAGATACGTCCCTCCGCCCCCCCCCCCCCCGAACCCACAAACCACAACTATCCCTTAAGCACTCTCTCAGCAACATATGTGTACGTGCTGGCGATCTTTTTTTTTCAGCTACAAGAGGGTTTCCCGGTATATATTACATCCCCCCCCCCCTTTCCCCAAAGGGTTTTCCCCCACTGACTTACAACAAAAGGTACCTTTTCAATCCCATTCCGATCTTAATTCAATGGATTAGCTACAGGTTCTAAAATGTTAGTGAACTGCGGAATTAACGCCTTTTGTTCAGTTCCTGATAGTCCCCAGTACCAGGAATTAATTTCGGACGACCTATCCCTATCTCCCTTTGCGTTTGCATACTGATTTGATTTGGCATCCACATCCCCGAAGCATGGGTTTATGGTCGGAAAGCCTTTTTTCTTCTCTTTTATTTTTTTCAACAATTGCCACTTCGTTGGCAGCCGCCGTTTGGGTGAGCTTGATTCAATCGGTTCCACATCCTCCCCAGTCGCATTTCGTGCATTTTCGTCTTCAACACCAGAAATGGCCATCGGTAAATCTGGATCGGAGTTTAGATCACCTACATTGAAACATTAAATAATTTAAAACCATAATTAGAAGACCGCCGAATCCTGCCCCCTTTTCCGTTTGTAAGATTGCGCGGTAGCTCCTCCTCTTGCTGATCAATGTGCGGTATTTCCGGAACTTTGCATCGGCCGCCACTTCCTCCTTACATTGTTTCTCGGCATCTTAGCCCCCGCCTTACCTTGTTCTCCCGCATCCTTTCCCGCTCCCCCCCCCACTCCCCCCCCCCCCTTCCCCTACAAAGAACCCCTTTTCTTTTTAAATAATTTTTTTTGGCATCACTAATTTTCGGAAATAAAAATCTGACGTTTCCTGATTATCCCAATGTCCCCCGTCCAATTTGCTTCCCTCTTACCATATTCCATACTTTTCCTTTAAAAAAAATATTTTCATCTTAAATCACATAGACACTATTTATTTCTTCATACCCAACGTGTTCTCTCAACATCGCATGATGGTGGCCGGCTTATTTCTTCCCATGATGGTGGTTACGTCAACTATGCATCCCAGGGCAGTGTAGTGATACTTTTGACTCTAAACTACAGTCTTTTCACATTTTCCGGACTTCAGTCAGAGCTTCTGGAGGGCTCTCTTCAAACACTTAAATAGTCTTCTCTTCTGTGTTCTGTCGAACTACATAAGTTTCTCTCAGATCCTTTCGAAAGTTCTTCGAGATCTTCTAATATGCTTCTCCCAGACCGTCTTGTGGTCTAAGGATTTAGCATATCCAACATTGCACGTACAGATGTTCCAAGGAATTTGTTGGACATCTTCCAAGGTAGGCTTCGCAGGTTTCTCAAACCTTCCTAAGAGCTCTTCCTTATAAAACTACAGCACATTTTCCTGAGCGTGTTGAGTTGGCATCAGGGTTTGTTTATTATTGATTTTTCTTCATTTAGTTCGTTACAAGAGGATACACAATATATATTTGAATATCAGCACCGATTTAAACCAACGGTAAGGATGCTCTTGGGCCAATCACAAAGTGTGATGATAATTAACTTCATTGGGAAAACGATATTTTTAACTACACAAAATAGCTGCATTGAACCGATTTAAACCAACAGTAAGGATGCTGTTGGGCCATTCACAAAGTGAGATAGTGTTTTTTCATTGGAAAGGCACGGTATTTTTTAATGACGCTTGCGAATCGATTTGGAACGATTTATGTCAGCAATAAGGGTGCTCCTGGAGTCTCTCACATGATGTGATGGGAGATATTCATTGGCAAGGTTATTGACAAACGATCAATGGTCGATTTTGACCGATTAAACCAACGGAAAGAAAGCTGATAAGGCCACTCACAAATGTGTGATGGTATTTTTATTTATTCGAAAGACAAGGTTATTTTTAATAATGCTTGATAGTCGATTTACATCAACAGTAAGGATGCTGCTGGGGCCTCTCAGAAAGTGTGATGAAGAATATTTATTGGTCGGATTGGTCAATAACGTTTCATGCCCGATTTGGACCTATTTAAATCAACAGTAAACATACCGTTGAGGCCAATCAGAAAGTGTGATGGAGGTTTACGGTATTGAGAAAACAAGATTTTTTACAACGCTTAATAGCCGCTTCGAACCGATTCAGACCAAAATGCCGTCCACAAAGATAAATTTAGTTAAGAGTTGGATTTACTTTCTACTCCACACTAACAAATTGCTGTATGGCAGACTTCGATCACTCTTTTTTATCTTTTTCAATACTTTTTGTTGCAAAAAGCTGAGTGTTTTGTTTATGCTTCTCAAAGTATAAGAGGTCGATTGACAATTGTACACTTGCGATTGAACATCAGAAAATTTGCACCATAGAGCCACTGTCTGTATTTTTTCTTTTTTTTTCTTTTTTACTGAAGGTCCACTTAAGTGCGTAGCTTCAGTGAAAACAGGGAGCGTAGCTTGCTGGCGAGAAATATCCGATTTTTTTTTTTAAATTGATCGGGAGTGTGCGAACATTAAGTTATTTATTTTGTGTTGGATTAAGCTTACTTAACCCTTTATAAGGCCGTGCCAACCAAGTAAGGAATTAGCACATACTATTATGGAACACAATGCTTACGGTGATTTGTGAATACGTATATTTTTCTTTTAAAGAAATATACAAAATTGTAGGCGGCAATATAGTTGTCACTGCCCGTGAGTCGGAAAACGTTGGTGGCAATATACACAGAAAGAAAATATGAATATTACTCACGATGTTATCTGAGCCTTCACTGAAAATATGTCGCCATAATTAATAGCCGCATGCATTATTCAATTTGAAATACCGTAAACAACAAGAATCGCTGCCTTCATTGAAAGTTAAACCTTATTCATACCAATCTTCCAGCTTGAATTCATATTTGTAATCAATAACATATAATTATACGACAAGTACATATTTTTTTCTTCTTAAACGCTTGAAATTTACATGATCTCGATACAATTCAGTACCACCAATTAGCTTGTCAAGTCAGATTAACCGTTGTGAGCGCCATATTGTGTACATGCTGAATTCAACAAATCCTGCATTTTTTCAAGTATCCAGCCGACAAATGTGTCGGCAAAGCTTTGCTAATACCTAAGCTCAACATCCATTAGGAATACTTGGAAAAAGATACTCAGACTCAATGAAATTAGATTGAAGAATTGTTTTAAAAAGTCAATAATAAAAATTCTTGTAATAAATTACCTATTTCTTTTACATTGGAAGAAAAAAAAACAAGTCAATCTGTTTCAATTCTAACCTTAAAAAATCTGAAGCCAAAGATTACAGCAGGTTTTGAATTTACAGTTCCTATAAAGATTGCACGAGTAATTTTTCAGCGAACGTTCTTCAATGCGGTGAATTTAAGATCACTCGTAAATTTCTAATGAATATAATGGAGGTAAATTTGTTACATCTAAGTCGTCATTATTTTACAGGTTTTGTTCGAACTGTGTAGTTTCCAATGCCTGTAATGCTTAAAAATATTGGTGGCAATATAGTTACCACCAATATCATTCGTTTATTCATAGTTTTTTTTTCACAATAGCACTTGATTTAACACAGATTGTTCTATAATGCTCAGATATCTTAAATACTTACAAAGTTTTGGTTGTTTTCGGGAACTTGAAGGTGATATTAACTGCCGTTGGAAAAAAGAGATTTCGCGAAACAAAAATCAATGTAAAATTGTGAATTTAAATTTATAGATTCAAAAAATACAGAAGTGTTGTTGTATTCTCGCATAACATATGATAAGGGCCGGGAAGCCAACCATAATGTAACTCTTTTCAGGTTGATTTACCTAGGCAAAGCAACACTTCCGATAGATAGAAAAGGCGTTTCATTGTAGCACCATTTGTAGACACTGATGAACAACTCAAAGTGAAATATTTATCAGTTTGTGTTGTTGATATCTCACAAAGTTTGAAATACACAAAAATTACAAGCTAACATATGAATAAAACTGCAGAACCCAACTCAGAGAATCTGAAATTATCCATCTAACTTAAAAAATTTACCAAAACGGCATTTTTAATGGATATTTAGCTAATTTTTGGCCACTGCTTGAAAATTACAGTTTTCTCAAAAATAAAAAGCTTTTAAACTTGTGTTTCTTTTCAATCACTATCAAAAAAATAATAATATAAGCTCTAGGTATCCTGAGTTAGTTATCGACAAATAATCAACCATATATATTTAGTAACTGAAGAGAAAAAAAATATGAACTGTTGGTGGCAATATAGTTGCCACTGCCTTATAAAGGGTTAACGCCAGCTTTCTGCTTTGAAAAGCATCCAAAAAGTTTCAAAAGAGCAATTAAAGAAAGCTGAAAGGTTCAATTGCCCAAGGGCAGATCAGCATCTGTCATTACAAGGAGCTTAGATTCTCGATCTGGTCAATCAGACATTATGTGTTGAAAATTTCCATAGCTTTCTTGGCCATAGAGTTGAAACAACGGTTGCAATAGAGGCGAAATGAAGGTTGAAGATATATGAGCTATCCCAAGTAACAATTTTAGTTTTATTCCAGACGTATAGCACTCCTCCCGGCTTTGTTGATAAAACTTCATTCAAAACTGTTTTGTCTACCAAAACCTCCTCTATGCTTCTTTAAAGCCGAAATTTGTACAAAATAGCCCACTCTATAGACGGTTGTGAAAACAAGTTAATAAAACCTTTATAAGAACATAACGATTTTGAAAATGTTCTAGTGAAAGATGTTATGACCACTTGAGAACCTTCATAAAACCTATTGGCTGCCATGAAAACCAGAATGTGGCCAAATTTCCACAGCTGTCAAACTTCACTGTGAAATCGAGGTTGGTTTTTGTTGTTCTACTTTGTTCGATTCTCTGCTCTTCTGATTCATTTAGCAGTAAAAAAAAAGGTCTAGTGTTGCGGGAAATTTTGTTTGATAGCAAAACATCCAAAACAAATTGAGTTTTCTACAGCGTATTATGCTCCAAATTATATGCACATTTATTTCTATGGTGAATATTGGCACGATAAGAGCCGAAAATTAATGCGCCTCGGAAATTATGCGAATTTTCCACAACATAAATCAAATTAAAACAAATATATTCGATAAACTAAACATGAATTTCCTGAAAAGTGCTTGGAATTGGATAAGATTATCTAAAAGAATGCCGAAATCTGGCTCCGATCTACAATTTATTTGCATACCATTGAAAATTTGATGCATTTATTTTTCCACATTTCAATTATTTCTTATATTGCAATATGGCAAATGGAAAAAAATCACAGTTTTGCCATAAAGCCAATTTTTCTTTGCCATGAGTATTATAAAACTATTTGGTCTTATGGTGACTTCCTTCAATGCCAATTTGCCGTTTAATGCATTTATTGGAGGTAAAATGGTTTTAAAATGCTTTTTCAACTGACCATAATAAGATAATATCAATGAGCCCTAAAACGGCATTTCAATACAGCATTTTACGAGTTCATAAAGTCAAAATAAAACCTTTGATAGGAGTAAAAGGAATTTGAAAAGATCGTTGTAAACAAGCTGTGTAGGTTCTCATAAACCTGACTAAAATATGAAAGCTATTGGCACCTTCTTCTTTTTCTTCTTTAGCATTTCAAGCTTATTGCTTTCACAATTAGCTTATTGCTTGCTCTCAACTCAGTTTTCTAAATGCACTTCCAAAGTTATTAATTGAGAGCTTTCGATGCCAAGTACCATTTTTGCATTATTATGATTGTGTGGCAAGTACAATCATACGCTATGCCCAGGGAGTCGAGAAATTTTTCTTTACGAAAAATTCCTAGACCAGACCGGGAATCGAACCCAGCATGGTATTGGTTTGTAGCTGCGCCTTTACCGACTGAGCTAAGGGAGGACCGCTTGGTGCCATAATAAAACCAAACTGATTTCAAGTGGCTTTCATAGAACTTTAATAAAACTTAATAAAGCAGGATGGTGTTAGCAATGTTACTTGGGATAGCTTCACAACTTCCGCGGCTTTTTGTCCCTACAAACGACACGCCCCGCTTTTCATTCACAGCTTACTTTGTTCTTACCAGGAGTAACATTCAATAATTCGATCACTCGTTTCAAAATGCAAAGGCTCCAAACTTCTATGGAAACCCACACGGTGTAGCAAAATAATGTAAAAATACCATAGTCAATGTAACAAAATTTACGTGACTCAGCTCAAGTTCCGAAAACACATAAAGGCAAAATGAAACATTTATTAAGATTGATTGATAATCGCTTGGCAAGATTAAACAGCTGCTAGGTTAGCAACACTATTTTATAGAATGTGCCTCTTTTCCACGTGCCGCAAATACCAATGTTGCCTGCTAAACATTTGATTGAGCTTAATTATAAGGCAGCGATGTTCTGGTGAATTGTTGCTAACTTTTCGCAAAATTCAGCTGATTACTTTAACAGCTCATTGATTATGTAAGTTTTTATAGCTATGCAAACAAAAATTTGAGGTTTTCGAGTACTCGACGCTGCAGAAGTCTATAAGTCACAGACAAAATAGGCCTAGATATCTGTCAAAAGATAGCTTTTTCTACTGGAATTTGCTCGCGTTTATTAGTGATAGTTTGAAAAATTCGCGTTCTACTAATACACTCGAAAAAGTGTTGTTTTTGAGTGAAGGGAAATTTTTTAGGTTTCTCATGATGATTCCCATACAAATTTCAAACTGATTGTGCTCAGTCAGTTTCAAACAAAATGAAGTCAAATTTTGGGAGGCTTATTAGGACCTAATTTAAAATCGTAGGGGAGCAAAATTGGCATCAGTCTAATGACCACTCAAGGCTGTTGAAACTCATAGGTATTCAGGAGGGCAAAAAACACATATTATCTCCAATGAAACCTCTAAACAAAATCAATAGAAACTCTAGTAAGCAAGAGCGGCCCCTGGTGATTCTGAACTATTTTGTTATTCTTACGCATCAAATTCCACAAAACAATCACCAATTTAACAATCGACACTAGCTTGGATGCAAACACCCAAATACTTTGGCTATCATCAGTTCAGAACATTTATTGGCTAACTGTAAATTCAAGTTTTGAACTTCTCTGGTCGATCTCTGTAACTTACCGTCTTTTTCTCACCATTTAGAGAATGTTAAAAATAATGTCGTATGATAACAACTATTGAGTTCGAACTAAGGGAAAACCCACCGATACTGTCCATGATTTGACGAATTTGGTGTGAATCTATAAACAAGGTACATACATTTACCTCGCAGAATGTACGATGTTTATTTTCATTATTTAATTTATGAATAATTTATCAGTTATTTAAAGTTATTTTAATTCTGACTCTGAGAGATGGCCACTTTGGCACACTTATCCTATGCGAGCTCTGTCTCACTGTTCCTTTGGAAGCAAATCGCCGAAAATTCTGAATTTTGTTTGTTTACTTGAGCAACATGACTGAAGATAGCAACCTCCCTAATAAACATGTACCATACAGAAATGATATTATAGATGGTGTGACCGTACCTCTTACAGTTGGGATTATACCCCGAAATGGTGGTTAGGCACTTTTTATGGTTATTGTTTATGCGGGCTGTTATCTAGTAAAATATGTATGTGGAGCATTCAATTAAACAAATACACCTTTCTGATCTGACTCATAGCCTAGTAAATCTTGCCAATGTGTCAACAGAATAAAAAAAATACATCGACGGAAAAGCAACATGCAATCAATACCAAGACTTGAAACTAACTTGAAACAAAATCGCAACCAGTAGACTCATGGAGCGGATGATACCTCAACATGCTTTATGCTAGAAACAGCATATTCTGCCAGCACTGCTGATTCCAGCTGAGCGACACAGTGCTGTCAATCGCATTGCGTACGCTAGTGTTGGTGAAAGTTTGTTGTACTCGGTTGTTACACGTCCCGTACTTTCCCTTCCATTCGCACTCTTCGTTTCTCTCGCTCTGTCTGCCATCGACACCGCCTGCTATCTGTCTGGTTGGGCTTCCACCCATAAACATGGTGGGTCTGTTCGCAGCATAGGTGTATCAATCAACAACCAATGCTTTAGATTCTCATAAGTAAGCCTGCGTTGTCCAGGTTCAGTTCGTTGCCACCGCTGCTGCTGCCACCCCGGGATCTCAACGTCATCGACGTAGCTCTTATAAGACTTAAAAGTAGTGAAGTAAGAAAACAGTTCAGCAAAAATGGTGAAACGTCAGAACTCTCGATACGCCAACGGAAATGGAAACGGGAATGCTTATCACCGACAAGAGCTGCCTCCTCGAGGACCAGGTATTTAATCCGTGTTCAAACAAAGAAAAGATCTTCGGTTTATCATCGTCGCCATAGGGCTGATCTTACACGGGGGGGAATTGGTGCTGCTCTAGTTGGCAACGTGTCATGATGTGGAAGAGATTGCAAACAATTTCTTCGATTCGATGGATATTCAAAGTGAACGTGGAACCGTTTCGGGCCGTGATTAAGTGCTAATTTCATTACAAATTTGAATATAATTTATCTCGTTAGCGTTACAGTTGGCTTGCGGTGCAAATGGAAGTGTTTACCAGATTTACAGGGCTTCGAAAGATCACGTCTGTATTGGGGCTAGTGAATGGAGTTTTGGTTTTTATTTTTTGAACCGCTCAAATTTTATTCCGAACGAGAGATGTTTTTTCAATGCCTTGAAGCGTAAAGAAGATGCCGTAATTTGGCAGCTTTCTGAGCCAGAAAGTGTATGAGCTCTACATCTACTTATTTCTCGTAGCGAAATGTTTCTCTCCACATTAGTATGCGATCAGCGTGCTATTTTTTATGTCAATATTTAAATTTTGGCTCTGACTGGTTGGTTGGCATCGAGTGCGTTGCTGAATTGAATGCGGGCGATTGGGAAACAGGATCGACGATAGTTGTCAAGGTCCTTTGCATAACTCCTCCACGTTGGCAGTCGAACTTACAATTCACACAAAAATAGGTGATGAACTGAATTCATTGATTGCAACAACGTTCCATCATTTTAATATTTACGATCGCCGGTTGGTTGTACGCTAGAAAATAGAAAGGCTCTTTCGTGGACGTACACAGACTTAAAACGAAAGGAAAGTAAAACTGCATTGCGCAAATGAAGATATTATATTTCGTCTTCGCACCGAGCAGTGCTGATGCTGACGACGATGATCATCTTGAAAGACGAATTAAAGTAAGACAAAATTTGGGAAAAACGAAGAAGAAAATAAACGCTCGCTTTCATTCGGTTTCATATTGCACCAGAGCTGTTGATTTAATTTTTATGTCATCGAACTAAATGAGAGCAGTTACGGTGTGAACATAGGCCATTGCCGGAGAGCTACCTGTTGATGAAAGTGAAATGCATTCACTTTTCCACGGGAAGACGTTGGCAAAATTCGTGTCTACTCGGCTTATCTTGGCGAGGTGATAAGGGATTCGGAATGCAACGTGGTAAGGTTTAGGTCTGTGATGAATGCACGCGTGGATGGATTTTAGTGCTGTCGCTATCTGCGCGTGTGAAATAGATTTTTTATTTTGATAAGAAGCACATTTCTAATCGCGAATCAAAAAAGGAAACTTTTCCGAGAAAATAATGTTTTCTCTTACACAATTTAGCCTGTGATCATGTTCCTTGAATTCGGATTCGGAAAACCGGTTCTTTCGAGTTGTGGTATTTAATTTTTTTTCTGAAACCCGTTTTAAATGCATGTCCCCAAGTCTGTAACTTACCTGTATGATGATATTCTTATTGAGAGAAAATAGATGTTATCCGATTATTGGAAGTTTAGTCACTTTTAATTCCCTAAAACTGTTTTGAAATTACAATTTTTTTTTTGAAGAAACTAATGAGGTTTGCCAAAGAAGATATCTTTATACTGCAATCAATTCCTTGTGACTGTTTTACAATTATCGGTCATTTGAATGCTTTATTTTTGACATTTGTTTCATAGAAGGATTATAATTTACTACGAGGAATTAGGGCAAAATGGACAATTACTGAGATCAGTACAAGATTATATCCATTACATTCAAATCTTCAGACATTTTGACAGCTTTGTATTGCATTACAAGATATGTATTATTCTTGAAGCATATTTAACAAAAAATCCCTGTTTTAAACAGGTTTTTGATTACGTTTGGGAAATCGGCCAAAATGAACAACTACAGAAGTCTGCACATGGTGATATCGTCTGCAATCTCTTTTACAGATAATTATACTTTGTTGCAGAACATTCGAATTATGGTACGGTTGGAATGAGCATGACTATTGTGAGGATATTTGATTGTTCTACCAGAAAACGAGAATATCTGTCGAAATAGTACTCTCCACAAGATCTGCGCACATTGAAACTACAACCATTCTCTTACATAAGAAGTTCTTTTTCGGAATCTTTAATTCGGCCTTTAATGAGGTGTCATTAAGTTTCTCTTTTTTCTCACCATGTGATGGTTTCGATTGAGTGCTATAATCATATTTTCTGTCAACACTGCCAGTGTACTGATAAAAATCAGAACCTCCATGTTGATTGAAGTTGCTCACCTTGTCAACTTTGCATCTTCAGCCGAATTATAGAAAAACTCATTGATAGAACGGGAATGTTCGAAGATATTTCAGATTGAAATTAAAAATTCGGTTTTGGTAGAAAAAAAAAAAAAGGATTTAAAACCTTGACCATTTGGCATGTTCCATTGATTATTGAAAAGCTATAACTTTTTTCAGTAGCCTTCTTGCACTTTTCCATCTCCGAAAAAAATGTAATGAACTGTGTACTCCTATTTATGATCTCTACACGCAAAAAAAAACAGCAGGAGAAACTACCATTTCGAGTGTTAAATTAAGCGCAAACACCAACAATCAGCTGACTATAAATGCGTTTGATTTTACCATGCCTGTGATTAGATCAACCATGGTGCGGTTGATATCAATATGAGGTCTGTCAAATATACTGCAAATGTTGAACATTTTACCACAAACGTAGTAAATTTGACTGAATTTTCATGGTAGTTTTGAAGATAGGCATAGTCGGGTAAAATGGTAGTTTTTACTACAAGATTTTTGTCTGTGTAGGCATGAATCCACTCAAAAGTTGTTTCCCGATACTCTTATTTATATATTCGCCTGAATCACGGATTGTAGACTTCTAGGCACGCTTTCGACGTGGTTGTGGAGGTATGCTTCATCGGTGTTCTGCCAGGCTTCATTCAAAACTGCGAACAGTTTGGTTTTGTTCGTCACTTAACCTCTATCAACCTGTCTATTCAAAATCGAGCACAAATCTTATGATTGTGGTGCCATTCCAACAGTTTAATGCGATTTGCGTTGAAGAACGCAGTTGTTTACCGAGCTGTGTGCTTGGGGTCTTTGTCCTGCTAGAAAATGAAGTTTTCCTCGAGCTCCGTTTTAAGCAGCGATTTCTCCAAATTTTCATTGATTATATCAATGTAACGATCAGCAGTCAGAACGCCTTCGATTTGCACGAGATTTCCTACGCCGAAGCGAAGCACCCGCTCACCATAATACTTCCTCCATGCTTCACAGTCTTCGTTCTGCTCCAACAAGCGGTCTCCCGACTTCATCCAAACACGTTTCTTGCCAAATAATTCAAATTTGCTCTCATCAGACCACACCACTTGTTTCCAGAATTCGACGGGCTATTCAATATACTTTTGAGCAAATTTTATCCGTTTAATTTTGTTGACTTTTTACTTGCTCTTCAATCCTGATTCTTGCAGACTGTAGCGAATAATTCTTTCGGATACCTTCAGATTCAAGTTCTCACGTATAGCACGAATCATTATTGATGAACATCTTCTTGTCTCTCGCGCGACATTTATCTGCCACACTTTCATATTTTTCGAATTTCTGTCACACCTTCCTTACACCAGAGTAGCTTAAAGCATACTTAGCAGCAATCTTCCGAAACGATTCATGGTTCTGGCGGTCTTAAACGATGAGATTACGGATTTTTAATGGAACGTGCTTAGTTTCCATCTTAAATCACGAATAATAACCAAAAACGAGTGAAACACGAAAAAAAACCTTCTGGTACACACCGCATGTAAACAATCATGAGAGAAATTTCAATCTCAGCGACTGTGAACGAACAAAACACGGTAAAATATAACTAGGCGGAAATGAGCGCATCACTGTTGATGATGGTTTTACTATCAAAGAATCGTCCTCTAACAGGGATGTTAAAAAACATCCGCGGTGGAACTCAAAATTGGAACGTCTGCGTAAAACTTCTCGTTGATAGTTTAATAAAGCGCCTTAAGAACCTCAGAATGGACCGCCTATAGGAGTGCAGTTACTGAGTACAATAAAGAAATAAGAAAATCTAAACGAAGATCCTGGGTTCAAACGTGTGAAAACATAAGCAATACTCCGGAGGTCGCAAGACTTCAAAGGGCTCTTGGAAACGATTGAACTTCGAAATCTGAAAAACGAGAATGTAGTTTTTACAAAAACTTCTAGTGAAACGTTAACGTTGATTATGGAAACCCAGTTTCCTAGATCGGTTTTGTGTGTAGATTCAAGCAGTGGTAGAGCAAAGGAGTTGGCTGATAAAATCTTTAAGAAAGCCAGGGTAAAATGCATTGAGTTATTTTAAGACTTACAAGGCCACATTGGAGAACCGCACGGAATATTTCCAGCAATGCTTCAAAACGGCGCAGCAGTGTTAATCTCGCCATTAGTTGTGATTTTTAAGGCAAGCCCATCCTCATGGACACAAGTAAAAGTTATCTTCGTACCTGTAATAGGAAAACGGGATTAGACGCTCCCTAAATCATATAGGGCTATTAGTCTTCCATCAGTTTGGTTAAAGACTATCGAAAAAGGGTTGAATGATTATATCAATTCAAATTACATCAACGAGCATCCACTGAGTTTCAGTTTGCTTACCAGTCAGGTAAGTCAACAGTTACGGCACTCCATACTGTGGTATCCAAGGTAGGAAAGGTCTGCCGATAAATAAAGTAGCAATTTGTTCTCTCTTAGGTATTGAAGGAGCTTTTGACAACGCTTGAGCCATGAAGAAGAGGAATGTTGACATGAGCATAATCCATTTGGTGCACACCATGCGCAAAAAGAGAAATCACTTCAGAGCCGGGAAGTTCGTCTATTACAGTACGGGCAATGAAAGGTTGTCCCCAAGGAGGAGTCCTCTCACCACTAATGTGGTCCTTTGTTGAAGACGGTCTTCTAAGAAGCATAGAGGAAATAGGTTTCAAGGTTGTAGGCTTTGCAGACGATATAATCATCATAGTGAGTGGAAAGTTTAACTCCAGCATCAATGAAAACAGGCGGCATTTTCAAACCTTTGGACGCCACCAAGCCAAACATCATGAGATTTGAATTTCACTTTTTCCGAAACGTTCTCCATTTTCTGCGGTGAAATGAACCGGTCCGTGCCGCTGTTGGCCACAGCATCTATGCTGAAAAGCTTTTCGTCGGAGAACAAGATTATCATTTTTTCCTTCTTCAACAAGGAAAGCAATCTCTTGGAACGAGTCACTCGTAGTTCCTTGTCCCGGTCCGTAATCAAGTGGCGTTTCACTCTGGCTCTGGAAGATGCATGCAGGTTTTCTTTGATGATTCTCCGCATGGATTTCTCCGAAATATTGGCTTCCTTTGCAAGTTTTCTTATGGAACGCACCGGGTTGCGAACAATTTTTGCACGGGCCGATTTGATCACGTTCGGCGTGCGTGCAAACCGCGGACGTCCGCCTACCGGCTTCCGCTGCTTAGGACCATCCTGCAGGGACTTTTTTATGCGGTAAACTGTTGCCAAATGGCACCCTACCACCTTGGCAACAAACTGGTGATCACTTCTTTCGCGAACATTTTGACGAATTTGCAATAAAACAAATAGAATGTTTGGATGCAGCACATGAAAGTAAACATAAACAAATACACTTTCGACAGAAATTAGTCACTAGCTATACGAATTAACCCAATAGTCAAGTTTGAACATTTTCGCATTATTTTCTGCCGCACCCTGTATCACGCATACGGTACGTGATCAGAGATTTTTCGTCTCAGAAAATCCCAACGCCACCGTCTCAATTCGTCACTATTCATTGGTCGCAATTTGCCTGTAATTTTGCAATCACCGAGACGCGAAAGCGATGGTCATAATTGCTCCAGTCATGTGACCTGCAAATGGTAAATGAGTTATGAGTGGAGCCTGCAATAATATCTTATACCCTATTATTATATTCTTACACTAATATTTCTGTACTTATGTATTCAGAAAAGTCTCTAACGTAATTTTCCTCCAACTTATTCTCCAAAGATTTGGTTTAAACTCATCCAACCGGAACACAAAAATATGTATAATCGCTTCGGTCCAGCAATCGTCAGCTGTAAAGAATAACTTCCCTGCTCACTTGAACATATTTTTTCTGCATGCAAGATACACAACACCGTTTCATTAAATCAATTTTCTTCTTGTAATTCCAGTGGAATCGCTGATCTATTGGCGCGATGTAAAAAAATCCGGCGTCGTGTTTGGCGCTGGTCTGACCATCCTGATTGCCATGTCACTGTTCTCGTTGATCAGTGTATTCTCCTACGTTTCCCTGTTGGCCCTGTTCGGTACCGTCTCGTTCCGAATCTACAAGAACGTACTGCAGGCAGTGCAAAAGACCTCCGAGGGACATCCCTTCAAGTATGTATTTTCATCATATGCATAAGCCCAATAGTTATCTCAAATTTGCTCTTCTTTCCTTTAGAGAATTCCTAGATACTGATCTGACCTTGTCCCAGGAAAAGGTACAACAGCTGAGTACAGTGGCCGTGGCACACGTCAACGCCCTGCTGACGGAACTGCGCCGTCTGTTCCTGGTGGAAGATTTGGTTGATTCCATTAAATTTGGTGTTGTCCTGTACTGCTTAACCTATGTCGGTGCCATCTTCAATGGAATGACGTGCGTCATCATTGGTAAGACAATATCGGCAAAACAACCAAAACAAAAATAAACCTTTCCAACTAACGTTCCCCTATCTTTCTAGCATTCGTCGCGCTATTCACCTTGCCAAAGGTCTACGAAAACAACAAGCAGTCCATTGATGCTTACTTGGAACTGGTCAGAAGCAAAATTCTGGAGGTTTCCGAAAAGTAAGTTACCTTAAACCATCCCATCCCATATCAAACCTCCGTCTAACGAAAGTTTCTACTTTTCCAGAATAAAGGCAGCCGTTCCCATTGGCAAGAAGGCCGAAACCGAGAAGGATAAATAAGATGGTGTAGATTATATTCGTAAAAGATTCACTCTTTATTTTTTTATTTATTGACCTATTAACAGAAAAACAATGGAGAAAGATTGAAAACTAAACTAAACGAAAAATTCGAACGTTTTATTCCCACGCAAATTTATTGTTTATAATATATTCGTTTTAACGCCAAGTACTACTGATATGAACCATGAAATCTAAATACTGAACGATTTAAAGTTAAGCAGATTACCTAGATTGCGATAAGAAGAATAAACAAATAAAAATTAAGATTAACTTTCCGTTGCCTTTATTTTGTCCTCGTGATTATTAAATGGATCAAAACAAAAACTCTCACACACTGATAGCAAAAGATATGCGTAGTAGTAATAGCTGTAATAATCCAAACCAAGTCCTCTAAATAGAAGGAAGTCGGAAACAAAGCTGAGATTGACACTCAATAAACAAGTTTAAAACAATTCAAATCCTTTTCGGAGTATTATTTTGTCTGAAAAAAAAAAAAAAAACAGTAGCAAAGTAAACTCACTCATTCGGAGCACTCGCCTGAAAAGTTCACTCATCAATCGAAGTCAACACCACAAAACTCGGTTTAAATGTTCATCAAAACAGTCTTAAGTATTACCAGTACAGAATGAAGCAGATTGAAGTAAAGATTGAATTTTCTTTTATTCAACCATTGTTAAGATATTCTATTTACAGTCCCTGCCTCCGCTATCGGTTCCGTTTTCTATTTTGAGGTTGTGATCATTGTTTCGTGCGTGTGATGTATTTCTTCAACGAATCCAGTCTAGAATCCGAACAGGAGAAGTAAATTCTAGCTCGCATTTGACTCCCACCTTTGTATTGGTTGTACCAATTTGAATTGGGTATTTTAGATTCACGCTTTTAATCGGGATTGTGACATTGTTTGTGCAAGAGACATAAAATTCGCTTGAATCGGTGTAAAGTGATTGAAATCAGCAAGAAAAGCCGCTATATTCATATTTGTAATTGTAATTCGTAAGATTAAGAGCTTGTTTGGAGTGGAGCGAAGCAAAGCAAAGCAAGAAACCTAAATGCAACAAAACACGCGCCGTCGAATCGCTAAGCTAATTCTGTTGAAATAAAAGAAATCCTGTGCATTATTTAAGCAAAATATTAAAAAACAAAAATTAAATATCGAATATTTTTCGTTACTCGTTATTGTAAGAGTTTGTTTTAGCCTAAATAAACCATTTTTCGATTCACCTTTTTCTAGAAGTAAATTGGAGAAGCAAAGCAAAACGTAGCATGTACATGGATATGCTTCATAACAAGCACATACACGAAGAAACAAAACAAAACAAAAAAACAAAATGCTTAAAAACTTTATTATTATATCTCATTATTGATGCGAAAGTAAGAGGAAAAACAACAAAACAAAACAACTATATAAGAACACTGTCATCAATGCAAAAGAATGAAATAATAAAGTGGAAATTGAGAAACTGAACGACAGAAACTAAATCAATTGAATGAATATATCTTTGCGAAATGTCATTGTTTTGGATAGCAGCTGGAACATTTTCTGTTTCCAGCTTTGGGGCTTTGAAAGATGATTTAACGTTCAAACGATCATTTGAGGGTATGAAAAGGGTCAAAAAGTATGGTTTTCTGATATTTTTTTTATGTAGGACTACGTTTCTCTTTTCTATACCGGGGGTCATTTGAAAATATCGAAAAATGAGAGCGTTTCGCTAAAGTGAAAGGTTACTAAACGCTTATATAACTCTCGTTCGACTGAACAGAATGACATGCACAATTTGATCAGAAAAAATTACAAATTTTGTGCAATAAAATTTCAACTAAGTTCAAGTTTTTACTCAAAAATGACCTACTTTTGCTCCCATACAAATTTGCATATGAACAGGTTCCCTTTCCTGGGTCCTCAAAAATGGATTACAAGTGGTTCAAATTATTTTCTTCTTTTATTTCCTTAAGTTTCATTCCATGTTTAACACAGCAATAGCCACATCCCTCAGCTGCAGAATTATTTTGCCTTGTTGTCGGTGTCTAATTTAAGGACTAAAGCCCGCCCGCTCTTATGAAATTTGCTTCGTACTGCATTTTCGTGCCTCTCTTCTTTCTAGGCTATGCTGTTCAACGCAGTATATTGTACGCGAGACGAACCGAACTGATTCCAGTGTTCGACACTAGCTCTCAGCTGATGGTACGGACAGGGCTTTGCCCTCCCGCCACAGTCCACCCGGTCCGACCGGCTAGTCGGGTAGGTGACGGTGTCCTTGCCTACCCACTGCAGTGATGAAATTTCGAGCCACTAAAATCTCAAGAGCAGGAAACGATGCTTTTGACAACTTAAGTACCAGAATCTTGCCATCGCTATACGCAGTGACGAGGAGTTTAATTAGCTTTTATACGGGGTGAATTTAGAACGATCATAATTACCGTCCTTTTCAGGACGACCAATCAAATTTTTTCAATAAAAGAGTTTGTGTTAACATGCTTAATATAACCCACCAATATTTGTTTTAGGTAAAGCGAAACGAAACAGATGAGGTCGTCCGGCACAAGGCCCGGATCGTGGCACAAGGATTTACGAAGTATTCCGACGTGGATTATCAGGAAGTGATCGCTCCTGTGACCAAACATGCTGAGAGTTTTGCTAACATTGAAGCATCTTGATGTTCGAACAGTGTATCTTTGAAGGGACATCGTGGAGGTTTTTTTTATGCGGCAGCCAGCCGAATATGAAGAATAGCCAGATGCTGGAATCTCAAATTGTTCAGCGTGATGGGCGGTCTGGGATTCGAGGCAACTTCGGCCGATCTTCGCCTACATACAGCGACTTTCAGGGTTGCCTGAGTTTCGCGAAGCATATCTAGACGAAGCATCACTTCGTCAAAGATCTCTGCGATCGGGAAGTAGTTAAGCTGCAGTATTGCCCGACAGCTCAAATGAGTGTAGACATTCTAACGAAGTCGCTGGGAATATTGAAGCATTATCAATTCGCCGACAGATTGGGGATGGTTGGAGAGAAGCTTGAGGCCAACCATTGAGGAGGAGTGATGATACTTAGCACTGGGTTGTCCTTCGCCACAAAGCGATGGTAACCCCTCACACGGAACGCTTTGCCACGGAGGTAGCTGTCATTCCAACGATAGAAGAGACGGAGTGAAAGCAAACAGAAAGGGAGGCAACATTTTACTATCATTCCATTCCTTTCCAAGTTTGTTACTCGAACCAAGAACACGCGAGTTATACTTTGTTTAACGTAAAGTTCCGGTGCTGATTAAAAGACGATACGCGGATTTCCACTGTGTGTTGTGTCTTCTGCTGTCCGAAGACTGATCACTAAAACGCATCTTGTTTACTAGGAACTAAGTTGTGGCACGAATTTTAAAGTGTTTAAGAAAACCATTGCCGAATTCGCGGGAGGAGATGCCGTAGAAGACTCCAGCGCGGACTGCTTTGATCAACGTTCTGTAGTTTATTTACATTCGTGTCATACAATATTTACCTCGTCGCGCTTGGTATGGAATAACATGCGACACGGATTCAAAAAAAAAGTTTGTGTGTGTGTGTGGCATCTTTTTCTTTTAATTTTTTACAAACAGGCCTGCAGTTGGTCATCGTGCACTGCGTCAGAGTGTGTTCAGGGTCGACTTTTGAGAAAAGGTCGACTTCTGATCCCACTAAAACCCGTTTCCTTGTTGCACAATCGGAACCCCCTCTCCCCCCCCCCCATCCCCCATGGGACTGCCCTATGGTATTATGGCGTGGAGGGTCTCTGTCATTTGGCCACTATAGAGCCGTCTTACACCTTGCCCGAGCCATTTGGCTCTCACCCAACTTGGCCATTCAGCTACCACCCTCTACGTTATCGGACTGAGCAGTCCCCGACGGCGGATCCACTCCACTCCGACGGAGAATTACCCGGCAGTGGATCCCGACAGCGAATCACGGTGAGCCATTCAGCCCCCACACACTAAAGCAATTGACTCGAGTAGTCCCCGACTGGGCATCTACCATGCAATGACGGAGAGATCCCCGACTTTGGAAAATCACCCGAGATAGACAACCCGCTACTCCACTTAACCAATCGCCTCTTGATTCTCCCGCCATTTATTTTCGCTGTAGAGCAGACATGATTTGCGCAATGGCTCCATTAATCGCATTCCACTCACTTTAGTCACGACACATCATATCGACGACGTTAACTGGGCTGGTATCTGCCCCGCTGATGGCAAGCATCTCGCTTCGCAATGGGCCGAATCGTGGGCAGTCAAAGACCACGTGCTCCGGTGTCTCTTGGACGTCTGCGCACTCCGGACAAAAGGGTGACGCTGCGTGTCCGAATCGATGCAGGTATTGCCTGAAGCAACCATGGCCAGACAGAAACTGCGTAAGGTAGAAGTTTACCTCTCCGTGCTTTCTTTTCATCCAGATCTACAGATTCAGGTGCAGGAGCAGGTGCGTCCATCAACCGTTTTCGTCCGTGTCCCATTCTTGTTGCTATTTGGCCATCGACTCCGCTCTCACTTGCTTTCGAACTCCTGTGACATTTCTCCGCTGATAACATTCATTGATGGTCCTCGCCGCCTTCCCACAGGGATATTGTACGTGGCTGTTGAAATTTAGTCGGTCGTCGATCATCACACCCAGATACTTCAGCACGCGCTTCGAGGCTATGGCAAGCTCTTATATAACGATTTCTGCTCGCTGCACCGCTTTGTAGTTGCTGACCGTCAGCACCCCCGTTTTGTGGTGGGCTATCTGCAGCTTTGACCTCTGCATCCTGTTTTCAGTTATGCCGATTGCTTCGGTCGCCTGCATTTTAACTTCTTCCAGTGTTTTGTCTGTCACTGACAATACGATGTCATCCGCAATGTCAACGATCACAATGCCTTTGGGAGGCTTCAGCGTCAGCATCCCGTTCCAAAGTGTTGGGCCAAGGATGCGAAACTCGTAGATCAGCACCCGGTACTGTTGGTAACTCTTCAGAATTCTGCACAGTTAATCAGGGACCCTCATTCTGTGCAGCGACTCGGCAATAGCCTCCCAGCTGGCGCTATTGAAGGCGTTCTTAACGTCAATCATTAAAACAACGAAATATCGATCGTCTCTCCGCTTCTGTTTGGACGCCTTGACGGCTGTCTCGACCACTATCCGAATGGCATCCACAGTAGACTTCCCTTTCCGAAAACCGAATTGCATCCTCGATAGCCCGTGCTCGCTCTCAGTAAATTTCGTCAGCCTGTTGAGGATGATCCTCTCGAGAAGTTTACCGAGCATCTCCCACAAGCATATTGGCCTACACTCAGTAGCATAAAAAAGCCGAGCAAAATTTTGCTTAATTTGCTATAAATAATGTATTGACCTTAAGTGACGCAAAAAAGAAGTAACGTGTGTGAAAAAGAGAAATACTCATGTTGGTGCGTCAACTTTGACGCCAGCTCTGGTCCAAACCCCTTGATGGAAACAGTTCAAATTTCGTCCACATTATTTCCTATACTTTTTTATGCTGTGCTGAAATTTTTATTATGCTACCTAAATTTTTCACAAAAGCACGTATTTTTGAAATTGGTATGCCCAAAAACGACTTTTTTGACATATGTTATCAAAACTTCAAATTTATAAATTTTATAAACATTTGTCACATAAGGTCAATACATTATTCATAGTTCTGTCAAAAATTCAGTCAAAAATATTGATAATTGACAACGTTACAGAAGGTTGAAAATGACGGTTTATGGGGCAAAATTTTGCTCGGTTTTTTTTTGCTACTGAGTGTATACGATGCAGGATCCTCCGGATCCTCGTTGTTGGATCGTGTGTCGGGAAAAGTTTATCTACGATAACCTTCAGTTTTGCTGGACATAACTCTGCAGCCATTGTTGGGCCTTTGATTTTCGCCATGACAATACGGTACGCCTCGCCCCAAGGGTTAACATCAGCGTCTCGGCACAGCTCTTTGTAGCAGTTCGTCTTGCTCAGTCTTATCTCTCGTTTCAATTCCATCCTAGTCGCTCGGAACACCACCCTATGCACCTCTGTCTGCTGTGGTCTTAACTCTCTGGACACATCTTCTGGCTCTGAGACAACTAATGCGAAGGATGCTGAGTTCCTCATTCCACCAGTAAGCTGGGCGCCACTTGTTCCTTGGCTCCAGTTTTCTCGGCATGGTTCGATAGTTCGTTGTCGAACCAAAGTGCCTCAACAAAGAGTTCTTCGTCGAAGACCTTCGACTTCCACTTCCGCTGGCAACTATTTGTCCTTCGTATTGCGACAGGATTTCGCTGGCCGATGCTATACCGAATCGCCAGATGATCGCTATGGGTATACTCGTCACACACTCTCCAGTTCATATTTGTCATCAGCGACGGACTACAGAAGGTAACATCGATGACGGATTACCAACCGTCCTTGCAAAAAGTGCTGGCGGAACCTACGTTCGATAGTCTAACTTCCAGCTTTGCCAGAGCCTCATAGCAGGCCGCACCCTCTAGCGTTGGTACCTCTGCTGCCCCACTCCTCAGCCCAAACATTGAATTCTCCTCCGATAACAACCGGTCTTCTTCCAATGAGCTTCTCGGTAAGTGCATCCAGCATCTGGTGGAACTACTCCATGGTCCACCTTGGGGATGCATAGCAGCTGCATACAAAGATCCCGTTGATTTTGGCGATCACGTTCCCTCGCATGAACTAGACACTACTTCTTGGATAGGGAATCTGCCCATGACTTGTATCCATGCCATCGCCGCTCTATCTGCTACTCAGTTTCCGTTATCGGGAGGTACACGATACGGTTCCGCCATCACACTTTGTTTCTGTTGTCAACTGCCACAATAGTTGCTGTGCTATGTCGCAATGAGTGAGGTTTATTTAGGTTACCTCCATTACTGCCGACTTGCTGTCGCCTTTTTATATACTGGGCATCTGATATGCAACCAACATATCTAAAATCTGTTCACCACTTAGTGAGTGCATTTGAAATGATGTGCCAGCCTTTCACGCGCACATGTTCGTTGCTTCTAACCATAAAATGGCCGTTCTCTACATTGCACTGGTTTTTCCTGTTTTTTTTTCATCAATATCAAAATCCCCCGCTATAAAACTGCTAATAATGATCGAATCACTTGCGACAAATCGGAAAAAAAACTCTAACTCACTAATTTATGTCCGGGTGGCACAATACTAGCACTAACAAACAAAACTAATATGATGTAGAAGGAAATGTTCGCTCATTACCATGGGGACCCCAAGAGTGGACAGTAATGTTTGATAGAATGAAAGATATGAAGAGAAAGTGTTAATAGTTCCGTCAGTGTACGACAGGTTGTGAAAATTGAATAGAAGTATTAAAAATTGAGCGAAGGGCTTGGATACTTAGTAGTACTCGAACCCATTCCTTTGCCTCACATGTAGGTAGCAAAACAGAGTGTGTATAAACAACCGCTAGACCTATCACAAGCCATTGTAGTAACCATGAGCACGATCAGGCGCGCATTATTTTGCCTGTCAAAGTGGCGAATTTTGGAAGGGACATTTTGGAAGGGAATCGATTACACTCACTGCGTCCTACACAAAGCGCGCGGAGATGTTATGATTTTACTGTTTGTTTTAATTGAAATTCGCGAAAACAACGCAACGAAAACTAAACACGTCAGTTTCAAAGCGCGGCTTGCTGCATGCCAAGTCTGGCGAGGCGATCCATTGTTCTCTAAAAATAAATCAATCCGATCACTTCCTGGGAAATTTTCCAAGGACACTTTAGATCTCAACAAATGTGCCTGGTCAGGGCCACCAAATTTCTTAGAAGAGTTAGTTTTGAAGATATACCTATGAATAATATATTACCAACTAGCTGAACCCGGTGCGAGCTTTAAAACGCTTGCAACTAAATGAATAAAAATTTAATAGAACTGGTGCTTTTGTAGTTTTTTTTAGGAATGAGTCTTGTTAAAATATTTGTGTTTGCTGATGTGTGTAATTTCTGCAACATAAGGCCAGTATTGACTTAAAAAGTAAAGAAGTTACGGAATTTTGTTCAATATTACCAAGCGGAATTTTGACAATTGATCTGTATGGAACGAAATGTCACCTTCACTTACGGAATAAGCGAGCGGAATATTTTTCCGAAAGTAATATTGACAGCTTCCCTTAGTTTGCGTGGAAACCTTACAAATTCCAATTTTATTTATACTGCTGCAGAAATTTCTTTTCGATTCTTAACTTTTCCGTTTCAGTAAACGGAATTTAACATGGGTTTGGGATAGAAAAAGGAATTTCTTTCGAACACGATACCGACCTATAGACAAAACATTTATCTTCAAATTTCGTCGTATCCTATCTGTTTGAACCTAATTTTATCTTCCATAACCTTATATTAACTTCTTGTGCATAATGGAGCACTGAGAGTAACTCAAGCATCACCCATTCTTGACTAAGAAGGAGCTCAAACTTCTATCAGAACACTGCTCATGAGATCTTGGGCGAGGCTTTGTCCACCTTCCTTACACAATTTCTCCCAGTTTTTCTTCAAAGCTTCATCGGTTTTGAATGTTTTTCCGCTTTTCTTCAACTTCTTCTTCATTATCGCCCAAAACTTTTCGATCGGACGAAGTTCTGGTGCATTTGGCGAGTTCGCCTCCTTCGGGACCACATTAACGCCCTTCGCTTCGTACGAATCCATTACAGGCTTGGCGTAATGGCACGAAGCGAGATCCGGCCAGAACAGCGTGGGACCACGGTCAGACCGGAGGAAGGGCAGCAAGCGCTTCTGAAAGCATTCCTCTCGATAAATCTGCCCGTTTATGGTGCCGGTTGTAACGAACGGCTTGCTGTACCGTCCGCACTCGCAGATCGCCTGCCACAACAGGTACTTCTTCGCGAATTTGTCCATCTTTCTCTTCCGGAACTTTTCCGGAACCTCCATGCGGGACGTACCGACAAAAAACTCGACGCCGGGGATTTGTTTGGTGTCCGCATTGATATATGTCTCGTCGTCCATGACGAGACAGCCTGGCTTGACCAGCCACTCACGGTACAGCTTCCGCGCACGCAATTTGGCCACCGTGTTTTGCTTGTCAGTCCGGTTTGGCGCCTTCCTGACCCTAAGAACACGTAGCCCAGCCCGCTTCATGGTCTGCTGGACGAACCACTTCGACGAATTGACCTTTTTGGCCACGTCTCGGGGGGAAAAGTTCGGGTTATTCTTAAAGTACTGCCTTATCTTCCGCGCCTTCTCTGGGTATTCCGTTTTCGGTTTTCGGCCGCTTTCAGCGCGCCGCTCGATGGTCTTCGCCTCCTGGAACATCTTCACAACGCGGGACACTGTGGAATGGTGGATTCCAAGCCTTTTGCCGATCCATCTGTGCGACTGACCAGGATTATCGATCACAGCGCCCAAGATTTGCTGGCGTAGCTCTTCTTGTTTCGAATGCATCTTGAAAACTACTTGACAGATCGCGATAAAATTTTGCACACATTAACGTAACACTCTAAACTAGTATTACCCAAAATTTCATTAATACCCACGCGATAAAAAGTTATACCCAAAACAAAGTGTCGCATTTTTTCCGAGTCCAATCTTCAATTATTTATCTTCACATTTTGGCAGGAAATAGAGCCTACTCCCAAGGTCGTTCCGGTTAAGCAAAATTCGCAGCGCCACGAAGTTGACCATCTACAAGACGCTGATTAGACAGGTGGTTCTCTACGGTCATGAGACATGGACTATGCTCGCGAAAGACCAATGTCAGCACAATCATTTATTTGATTAGATATTGTGTCGGCGGCAGACCGCTGAAAAATCAGTTGACCGAAAATGGATTTTTCTGCCATGATCATGATCTGCTGCCTAAAGCTAACGTCGGAAGTTGTGCGCTGTATAGTCTGATCAACTGATTTCCCAGTAATTTGCAACGAGAATATATCGTTGAGAATCTATATATCTATCTACAAATTATAATAAATTGGGTTTAAATTTGCATTAGAAAAACTATCGGAGGCAGAGGCAGCAACTTGCCATGTCGTCAGAACTGAGAAACTTTTGTACGATAAGAATTAAGCTTTTTGACGTTTAATCACCTCTCCCTTTCTGGCACATGCAGAGGAATGATGGTTTGTTTTCCTCCAAATGATTTTCCTTCTTACTTGCACTCCTTTGATCTAAATGGCGCTGTAGAGGGCGTACGGTAAACGTCACTAAGCCTAATATGCCTGGTAGGCTGACAGTATGAAATGTGTGCTCAAAAATATTGTGTTCAAACAATAAATTAACCATATGAGTTTAAAAATAAATGTAATTGTTTTTAAACAATTATTATTTGAATGAATATAACACAGCAGTGATTACTTTAAATAATTTGGTTGATTTTATTTGAATGAAATTTTGAATTGATTTGCAAATTTTTTATGAATTGAAACAAATAGAAACCTTGTATTGAATAGCAACAAAACATATTGTTGATTCAAAACAGAGTGATTTTTTTGCGTGAAGAAGGTGTTCAGACATCTATTAGAACATGCTTCATATCCGAGAAATACCCATTTTGTGCCTGGATAAGTCTCATGTTTGGTTGAAATTACTGTTTAATTTGTATGAGAGCACCACCCCCCACCCCCTCCAAAGAGGGGAGGGTTCTCAAACCACCATAGAAAAAATCCTGCCTTCACAAAAACCCCACATACTAAACATGATTCCGTTTGCTTGATAAGTTCTCGAGTTATGCAGAAATTTGTGTTTAATTTGTATGGGAGCCCCCCCCCCCATCCTTTCCAGGCAGGGGAGGAGTCTTGAACCATCATAAGAACCTTCTTCGGCCCCAAAAACCCATAACAGTAGGCATAATTCTCATGTTTGGTTTTAATTTGTGTGTCATTTGTATGATACCCCCCCCCCCCTCAGACAGAGGAGGGGTCTCGAACCACAGTAGAAACATTTCTTGCCTCCAAAATCCCCACATGCGAAATTTGGTTCCATTTGCTTAATTAATTCTCGAGTTACACACTTAAAAATTATTCACCGCTCGGTTAAACATTTAGCTGAATTCACTCGGCATTTTCATATTTAACTGATAGCTCGGCAAACAATCGAATGATGCTGAGTCTCTAGCTTGCTGTGTTACACGCCTTTTTTATCAGCCGGATTCGGCGCAAACATCATCTTTGCAGGGTATTGCCTGTAGGCATGAAATGAACCGATGTATCAGTTAGCTCGTGCCGAGATTCCCAGCTAACTATATGAGTTTTCAGTTTGACCCAAACCGAGATTATCGGTCAACATAAAAAAAGCCGAGATCGAAACCAGGAGGTGGTCGGCTGTGCGGATCTCGGTTTTAGAAAGCCTAGACTCGGCATATAATTCCAAGCGTGTATGCAGAAATTTCAGTTTCATTTGTATGAGAGTCCTTACAATTTGATTAAAAAAAAAATTTTGTTCTACTATGCGCCGTTCTTGAGTTTCGTACTTTTCAAATAGATGATGTTCCGGAAAATCTTAAAATCCGGGAACACGCGAACACTGATTTTCTATAAATATTATTATTTGTTCATAAATTCATTGACTCTAATCGTGGACATAATTTAAAAAAAAATGTACCCCTCTTGTCCCATTTTGTACGATCATAAAAAAAATCGCCATATCTCAGATTTGCTGAAAACATCGATAATCACATACATACAATTAGATAAGATTAGACTCTCTATTAACAGCTCAACTAACAGAATCGTACCTTTCTCATTGCAAGCCTTTTTCTTAAATCTCAAAGAGAATGCAAATCACTATGATTAGCCATTGAGCTGTTTTGTGGACGGTGAAAATAATTTCCTTCCTGAGTTGAAGGTATTTAAATTAACTTTTAGTAATAATCCATGCGATTTCAACACGTGTGATACCAGAGCGCTATGAGCTATTTCCATGTAGAACTTAAGCTATCAACTATTACATCCAACCAAAAAAAGCTATCGTGACTTCAAGAGTTTTCTAAGGCTAAACTAACACCAGTTAACCCCAAGTGGGACTCTGACAGCTCACACGAGTCTATCCATATTCGCCCTCACGGCTCACTGTTCTCTCACAAGATACTATGCCTCAGCCGACGATCAACATCCATTCGCTATAAACCACCCAGCCGCACATGCAAGTATACTGTGACTATTTGGTGGAAAAAAGTGATAAGAGGGCGAAAATATTACAAGTCAAGATGACAGCCTGCCGTGTTCGAACTCCGCCTGACTATAAAAGACAGATGCATGGTAGTCAAACAACAACTGAACGGCGCATGTTTGACCTTCCACAAGGTGACCGCATCTGAGTTGGAGAATCGCTGTTTTCACTTGTAGTGCAGCTGTGGTTCCGACCGGATCGCACTTGAGTATACTCCGCCAAACTGATTGGTGAATTAAACGGTGTCCAGTAGTTGTTGAGTGATTTTGTGAATTAAGTGTTTGTCGAAATCTACAAACAAAATGTCCAAACCGCAATCGGATGAGCAGAAGAGGAAGCAGATTAGTGTTCGCGGCATTTCTGTGCTGGAGGATGTGAACGAAATTAAGAGAGGATTCAACCGTCACCTCCATTACACCCTGGTAAAGGATCGTAATGTCGCCACTGTGCGCGATTATTACTTTGCCTTGGCCCACACCGTAAAGGATCATCTTGTCTCACGCTGGATCCGGACGCAGCAGCATTACTATGAAAAAGACCCTAAGGTAAGCTTGAGAGCGATGCATCGCAAATCCATTACTACCAATTGTGCTTGATATGGTTATTTCTATCAGCAGTTTGGGCTAATGGACAACCAGTATGAGTTTGACCTTTAATTGTCTTTTTGTCGCTCCGGCTGATTTGTAATTTTTCAACACATGATAGCGCCGTGACACAGTTTTACCCACTTCCCACTGTACAGGCTCAGAAACGAGTTGGCCTACTTTGATAAGGATGCCGGGTTGCATTTTTAAGGCAGAGATTTCGCCTTATTGAAAGGAATTGAAAAGTGAAAGTAGAATTAGGTAACGCCAATCGTATTTTTTTTTATCTGAATAAAACTATTCTCTAAACGATGGGAGCGAGAGTAATAAGCCAGAAGAGAGAACAAAATCCCAATCGACAACATACACTAGTAGCGAAAGTAATTTCAGAATAGAAAAGAGAGTCTTCGCTCCGTCTCGAGAGAAAGACCGGTCGATCTACAGATTCGTTGACCTGCGTTTGGCTTTTATCCCGCGCGATAGACGACAATTTTCTAATCAAAAAGCAGTAAAACTAATATTACCCTTATGTAAGATCAAATTCCATGAATCCGGGTAAACATACTTTTTTGGATGCAATTCATACATTAGAAGAAGTAAACCACCTGATGAGTAAATCAATCAAACACATTAGTAGCTCTTATCGTCGAGTGGTGGTCTCTATTTTTACCAACTGTAACATTTGGGAGTTTACCTCCTTTACACCCCCTTTCCCCCTCCTCTTGCATTTTCCGCTCTGAAAAAGATGACGGTTCATTTCACGCCCAAGTGAGATGATCCATATGATTATTTTCAAGACGGCCCTACGATAGACAATGTCATATTAAAACCGTTCCATGTTATTTGTCCGACTTTTTCCGACTTTATTTTCCTTCTGACGGAATGGAAACAGCCAGAGGGCAAAAGGGCAAACCAACAAGAGAGACAACCACTCCGGATCGTAATCTAATTTCCATAAACATTGATTACAGTATGGAACTCGGACGGTTTTTCGTTTTGATGTAATTGATAGCATTAACAGTGGGTGGATATTCGACGTTATAATTGGCTGCGTAGGATTCGATTAGATTGAAAACAGTGAAGTATTAACTCTACTAAAATAAAAAATGGGCTAAGCGCTGAACAGATTGCCCTTCAAAACGCTCCTGCGATATAGAATGCTACGGCAAATCGAGCAATCCCATGTGATACTCAACAAAAAAAACAGCAATGTCAACCACTACGTCTCCCGTTATGCACTCCATGCTTCTCAAACTTTGCCAGTGCCTGCTTAACTTCTTGCAGCTGAAATATCTCCACCACTACAGGAGAGTTTCGAATCGCGCCGATGCCTATGCATCTCAGCTGGCTGAGGCTGATACGCATCGAGCTACGAGCGAAACAAGCATCGCGTGCGCCTTCAATCATCAGTATGGCGCGTGTCACGTGATCACTCATTCACTAACCACCGTAGTTCTGAAACTGGTTATTGATTCTATTTATTATTCGAACAATCGGTCAGGTCCACCAAACATATTTCAATATTCAGAGCACCATTCGTTCCCAATCGATGTCAAAATTTACTGTAATCACTTCAACTCCCCCTCGCAACAGAAAAAAAAACATCCACACACACACAAACGCATACACGAGCAACATAGGCAAACAAGAAAATATGGCCTATAAATAGAAGGTCTGACACATTGTCCGTTTGGAAAAGTCTTTCAAAAGACCTCTGCGCGAATGAAATTTTAGTGGCGGCAAAAAGGCACATTAAAAAAAAACCGCGTCAGAAAAAGAAAAATTACGGCCTATTCGCCGGCAAGCTTAACTCATCCACAATACGAATGCGCGAGAGGGCAAGCCATGCCGGTACTAATTGAGGACACAATTGCCCAAACAATAGGTCACCCCGAGTGGGAAGGTTAAACGGAATGAAACTGATAATCCGCTCGATTGCCCAACCCAGCCATGCGTATGAACTTGGATGCATTTCGGATGCGGACACACTCCATTTCTCCATGAAAAGTTGGGATGTAAAAGATGACAGCAAGTGCAATCGGGTGACAAGTTAGCGCGTGCGCCAATCTATTCAGTGGATGTTGGCCGTCTCAAGGAAACAAAAACATAGTGATCAAGCATGTTTTCAATCGAACACTAGTTTATATAGATTGATTGCCAATGTTTATGTAGAGCCGCGATAAGATGTGTGATGATCCTTTGGCCAGGCGTTATCAACTTGACGGCGCACGACTTCCAGATGCCAAGGCTCTGATGTAATGCCAATTTTAATAGATTGGTTATTATTGTCCGTTCGCGGATAGTTTCTGAATGCAGCTGAGGTTCAGGTCACACAAACAGCCGGGATTGTTCAGAAAACGCAACGGTTGTCACCAGGAAGCAAGCTATTCCGCTATTTGAAAATGTTTTCATTTGGTTGTGATTCTGAATGGCGATGTTTTTTTTTATTGAGTGGGGTTGATTGATCGTGATCTTTTTTAAATAATATAGCGGATCGTTAATTATGAAATTATCGATGCTTCCTGATTATTTTAGAATTTCAGTTTTCTTTTTGCGATAACCTGGCGATTAGAGGACTTTTATATCATTGGATTTGCTAATAAATTCACCATTTGAAATATTGACCCAGAGTAACTTTCATTGCTTCCAGATAATTTCGAAACAATTATGGGCGTGGTTATAAGCGATTGTATTGAAAATAAGAGAGTCGAACATTAGTATTTTGATTTCATCAACATAACTTTGGGGCTGTTCATAAACCACGTAGACAATTCAGGGGGGGGGGGGGTTTCAAAAAAAGTCTACGTTTGTCTACGATGGGGGAGGGGGGGTATACCAAAAGTCTACGTAGACCTTTGTTTTTTTTTCTCTTCAAAACGGATATTCATACACTTCGACGTTATGCACCAAGGATTAAAACAATTGTTAAGATCTTGCGAATTATCCTCGAGCCACCTTGTGCATTTTCGGAACCCGAAAAAAAAATTTCTCATAGGTTTACAATTACATGCATTGTAACAATACAATAGAATATATAGTATGTATAATTAATAGCATTGTTCACAACGATAAGATGACAATAGGAGTTATTGTTACCACAATAGAATCTTATGTAAACTGAGACATGGACAATAGAAAAGGGGAGTTGTTATGTATCTTAACTATAGAAAAAACCATTTTTTTTCGAACAAATTTGAGTCAATTACTATTAATTGTATTGTTTCACAGTTGTTGAAAATCCTAGCATATGGAGTGAACTGTAAATTTATTGTAATGACAATATGCATTATTCATTTATCTGATTCATGAACGATAAGATTTATGGTCGGAAATAGATTTTAATGTTATTTTATTTTATTTTATTTATTTTAATTGTATGGTTATTTTTATCCGGGAATCCATTATTGAGCCAAGTATGCTCGAGCTTTCACACAAAAAAAAAGCGTTCCCGAAAATGAAAACGGACCGCGAACTATTTCAAGTTTTCAGGATTTTTCCCTTTAAACGTTATTTAGTTCATGATTACGTGATTCAGTTCACGGTGTATTTTTTCTTGTTCTCGAATTCATGACTGCAGTTCACGGATCTGGGCACGGATTTTTTTTCCATGCACGGCTTGAATGAAGAAACAAGTACGTTGTCTACTTGTTTAGCAAAAGTAAGTTTTAAGGCAATTGTTAACCAATCTGAGTAATGAAATCTGTGCTGGTTTGTTAGCTTCCAATACATAGCATGTTTGTTTGTGCTTACAATTCAAAACTTGCTACGAAAAAATATAGTTGACAACTACACACAGTGGCAGAAGTACCTAATATTGAGTTCAATTCGCCCAGGTCGACACTATGGAAGCGATTTTCATTCCTCGTGTCGTTCACTCGCATGTAAACAGAATTACTGACAATCGGTTTATGTTTGATAATGCGGGTATCTCTGATGGGAACTATACAAATAATGTATTATGTCCCAGCTCTTCTACATACAGTTCTATTATTTAGTAGCCTAAGTACCGGATGGAATAAACAATTATTTTCATAGCTATACGTACGTATCAAAATAACCCACATTATTCAAGATATTCCATGTTCAGACAACTCAGTGAGTTGTACACTCATTGTTTATTTCTAACCTTTCTATACGCGTGCACAATTTGCAGAAAGAGCAACCAAGCGAGGTTTTCTCACGTGTGTTGTGTTCTTTACACCAGCGCGTTGCCCGAAAGGTTAAGATGATTCAGAAAAAGGTTCTTATTTGGCCACCATATTTAAGGATAGACTATCATTTTCCAAACCACACGACTTAAAAACTACTGCGATTCCGTGATGGAGATTGTTTACAATCTGTGTGCTGCATTGCACACAGATTTCAAGCTCTGTACTTTGAAAAAAAAAAATCAAGCAATACATCAAATCAGTATAATATGGCATCTAATTAAGGAATTTAGCATAACATCCCGTTCACACTACAACTTATAATACGTAATATAGACTATCTTGATAGTAGCATCTATACATCTAGTTTTCATTGGAAATAATTTGCATGGCATTTGATATCAAGATACTCTATATCACATAATGTAGGTTGTACCCAAGCAACACCAAACCATCATAATTAGTTACAGCAACTTGATTGTGATGTCATTGAGCCAAGTGTGCTACTAGGGTAATGTGAACGGGGTTTAATGTTACACGCTAAAATTACTGTCTCTAACTTTCTTTTCGAAAGGATAAAAGATACAAAAAGAGAAAGTAATTACACGGCCATCCATTTTAACTCAGTCTTGAGTCGTTTTTGACTCACTTGCATCACAAGTGGAGTCACTCAAATCTGAGTAAATGTAACAGGGATAGTCAAGTCTACAAATCAAAAACATCCATCTGGTTTGAGTCCATGTCAAATTTAAGTGACTTCATTTTTGACGAAAGTGAGTCAAAACTGATTTAAAGTGGCTGGCCGTGTAGAGCGTGTTGGTTGTGTTTCTCTTTTTTTAAAAACAATATCGATTGAGCGAATGCAAGGCACCAACTCAATAGTTAGCGTATGATGTCAACCATTTAGTATTTTCATTTATACGAGTAATTCTCGCTGGAACCAGGCCGCCATTGGCACATATCTTTTGATTTCAAATTTTTCATCGCTATTAGTTAGAATATATTGAAACAAGATAAAAAACGCTTTGGTTGAGCCAAATTGATGGACCCCTCGTTTTCTAAGGGACTAAACATGTTGTAAAAAAGTCGATTTTTGGATAATTTCAAGGTAAGTAAACAAGTTATATCACAAAATTTTACATTGAAACATCTTCAAAACTCGTTGCTGTTGTACAGAGGATAAATAAAGCTTTCAATTGATGTTAAAAAAAATGTGGCGGCCATATTGGATTTGGCCGCCATCTTGAATTTTATCAATAATATCGATGTTTCACTATGAGCGCACCGCTCAATCCGAATTCTGAGCACACCATCTGAAAGCTGAGAAAAAAATACATAAGATGCAGTCAAGAAACTAGGTGTGCATTGACATTTACCCGATAAAAAAATATTTTTTCTAAAAAGAGTTTGACGTTTTTTTGCGTGTATTGCGCAATATCAATATGTATCATATTTCTATACGCAACAAAGCAAAATTTTGCAATCACTGTTTTTTTTTGTGTTCTGTAGAGTAAAGAACAATCATTTTAACAATTTAACAATTTAATTTTAACAATCAATTCGGTGCATAAGTATGAAAATTCCGAGGAAAAAATGATTCTATTCATGGCTGTCAATGCGCAACAGGGAATATAGTTTCATTCACTGGCTCACCATGACAATTTGATGTTTCGAACCAAATAGAAGAAGAAGACTCGTTTACGATAGCGGAAGTTTGTTTGTTTTGTACATCCGATTAGTTCAAAGTTCTTGAAAATGGCGAAGAACCGTACTGTACGGGTACCCAAAAAGGAATTTTGTTGCAACCCGTTTGCCAAAGCTGATCATAAAAGCTGGAGAAAATCTTCGAAACTGACAAGTGTAACACAAAAAATCGTGAATTTTTTAGAATCTATTGGATCCACGACCGTTCCGGAACTTCATGAGAAAATATGTACGACGTGCCGCTTGCAAGTGACCCGTCAGCAGTCAAACCGTACTTTTCAGCCGAAGGTTTCCCGTCGCAGCTCTCTTCTGTTGACATTCCGGATCCCAATTCGGGATAGAATTTCCGTCATGTTTTGGAAATCATGCTCACTAATGTTTCCAACCTCTTCAACGTAAACCTCATCTCCGTTTTCTACAACTTCCATCGGCTGAGTGGGAAAAAGCAGAAAATACACGAAGAGGCCTGAGAAGATGTCAACTTGCTTTGGAAAACTTTCAAAGAATATAAATTTTACTTGGCATCTAAGGTAAAAGCAAATACAACCGCATTTGCTCTAATTGTGGACTTTTTTTTTTGCGATAAAAGTGAATGCAGATCGTCACCGCAAAAGCATCCACAAGGCAGATATTTTGTTTAAGAAAATAAGGCCACCCAAGATTCTACAGCAACGCTAGGAAAACATTCTTTAAGAGGTCGACGGAGTCCGAGGAGCTACGGAAGTTCTTTGGATAGAATCCCGTTTCGTCGAAATCATTGGACTTAACATCCAAAAAACTATCCCACCAGAACATCCACTGACGAGCTTTAATAACTGGTTCAAGCAACTATGGATTATATTGATTTTTTTTTTCTTTTTTATAATTTTTTTAAAAAAAAAAAAAAAAAAAAAAACAAATAAACTAATTTGTTAGTTTTATTTTTATTATTCATTCCTCAAAATAATATAAAAATTTTCCAACACACAAAAAAATTTTTTTTTTTTTTTTAAAATATATACACATAAAAAAAGAGGGGGGGGTGGGTGTCGACAAAATACTAAAAAATTCTACGGGGGGGGGGGGGGGTTTAAAAATGTCAAATTTCGGTCTACGTGGTTTATGAACAGTCCCTTTGCGATTCAGTAAGTAAACTAGATTTTCAAGACATTAATTACAGGGGATAGACAAAATTATCGGGACAGGCAAATTTTCGATCAACTTTGTAGTGCTCTAACTTCATTGTAATTGTAATTGTAATTTCTCAGTCCCCGCCCTGGCAGACCACTGTCCGCCCATCTGCGTTTGGGCTAGGCGAGAACCTACCAAGCCTGCCCGTTGATATGCCCTAGACCATATAGCACACCGGGATCTTCCACAAGCAGGCGCCGGTTATTAACTAACCAGTCCCAACCTGTGTTAGATTCATTACATAGAGGATAGTAAGAGGCAGAAAGTGAAGAAAGATAGATAGAGGCGTTTGATTGCTGAAACGAAAACGGAATAATGATTTAGTGATCAGTACATTATTGTTATTGATAAGTTCAAGTATGAATAGTTCTCATCGGTTTCTTCTCCTATTGGTTGTTGTTGCACTGTTACTGCAAGTTTTTGTCATCCAACTTGCTCTTTGATTTCATCCACTACCGCTCGGTTATTGTGCGGGACGCATTTAAATACATGTAAAGATAGCAAAGATAGCAAAAATAACAGAGATATTCATTAGTGGTAACATATATAATACGCTTTCTTATCACGTGAAGCTTAAAGATGGATTACACGATAAGCTATCTAGTGAAATATTTTAATATTAGTACCGATTAAAGATTTGAACCGATTTATACCAATAGAAAAGATGCTATTGGGGCCACTCACAAAGTGTGATGGTGGTTTATCATTAGGAAAACAAAGCAATCTATATTAAAGCATGAGAGCCAACTTATATCGGTTTACACCAACAGTACGAACGCGTTGGAGCCACACACAAAAATGGAATAGTAGTTTACTTGTTCCAAGATCGAGCCCATCGAGTATGGCAAACGAATAATATGGATCACAATTCATTATGATCCCCACCAACAACCCCACCACATCTCACCGGAAAGCAGCTGTATTGCTCTTCTTTGTTCACTCGATCACTCGCGCCACCAAACGACCGTAACCGTAACCGAAACAATAGAAAACGCAATATGCCCGATAACAAAATATTACGCAACAAACCCTCGACACAACCGTTCACAGCCGATGCCCGTCGTAGGCTGTTTGATTTTCGTAAACTTTCAATTTGTACAACTACATTCTAAAAACTACTTTACAACTGGAACTGATATCTGCAACAAGCAAGTTGAACGTCTTAAAGAGCAATCTACACTTTGAATTACGATTGAAGGATTTTGCGAAATAAGCGAAATAATAAAGCTAAATGACATATTCTAGGTCATCCAAACTATCTATGAGGTTAGAACATAGGACCAACAGTTGTAATAAAAGCTTTCTGGGCTATGCAAAGCTACGACGTGCATTGAAACATATTTATTGAATATTTTTAAAGAACAACAGACATTATGAGATAATCTTCGGATGTTCTTGGTTATCCAAACTTTCCTGGAATTTAAAACTTAAAATCTACAGCTTTTTTGAGTAAACAAAGTAATAATATGTATTTAACCAAATTAGGTGAGTCTTTTGGAAGGTCAACCGATATAATGAGATATCTTGGGATGTTCTACCAATGAATTCAGAATGTCTATATTATAGAGGATCTATATTCGTAAAGTTAGCTTTATAATCTATGAAAGGTGACGATATGCATTCAAGCACATTCAGTGAAGCTTCTGTAAGCTCACCAGTCAATATCAGATTATCTCGGGATGTTCAAGTTCGTAAAAACTGGCCTTGAGTTCACAACTTAAGATATACAGTAGTAACTGTAACCTTTTGTGCTATACAAAGCTACGATAAATATTCAAACATATTCAATGAATATTCTGAAACGTCCACAGACATCATAGCATAACCTTGTTAGTTTCAGGTCATTCAAACTGTCCGTCAAAACTTAAGGTCTACAATTGTAACAATATCTTTATGGGTTATACAAAGTGAAGTTAGTTTGCTTGGCAAAGAATATCCCAAGATTATCTCTTAATGTCAATTGGTCTTCAAGGACATTTATTTAATATGTTTGAATACATATCATAACATTGTATAGCGGAGAAAGCTACTGTTACAACTGCAGATCTTAAGTTCTGAACTCCTTGGTAATTTGGAGGACCCAGCACATCTAAAAAAAATATTTCCTACTTTTTTCAATCATTTCTATGTTATAGAGCACCACATCAATCAGAGTTCACCAAATTGCTTGTATAAATTAGGCCTGAAAGGGTTAATTAAAAGAACATTGCATTATATCATCTAAATAGCTTACATTTAGTATCGTAGTCCTACGTCATCATTTCGAACAACCCAAACGGGCTGTACCTTGTAGTTTTTGATTACGTGCTTACCAGCAGCAACGTAATGCTTATTTGCATTGTTGAAACAGTGGAGTTTGTCGATCTTCTTTATTTTGACCAGCTCTACCATTGCTTCATCCCCAACATATACTTTTTCCACAGGTGGCAAGTTCTCAATATTGTCCAAAATTTACTCTGGAAGTGAAGTATTCGCAAGCCACACATTGGGCTTACAAACTCGACCGACGGTGGTTCGCACCAACCTTTCCAGATCAGCATCCATTAGATGTATGAGTGGTTCTTCGCTCTAGAAGAAACCTTAGAAAATAGCATTGAAATAGATCAGTATGCCTATCAATAGCTCATAAACTTTATGAAAAACAAATATTCGGTTTAACAGCAGTCAATCAAAGTTAGAATAAACTTTAATAATTGATAAATTATGAATTTATTAAATCTACTGTCTCATAAACTAAGAATAATTGTCCCAGAAATTTCCTAGAAAAAAATAATAAATGTACGAGTTTTAATGGAATTTTGAAATCATAACGCTTTTATAAACTGGTCAAATTGCACTGTATCCCGATTTAACCTACCTACCAATGATCGAATTGAGTTCGCTTGACTGTCGGGATACGAACAATCAAATCTAGATTCAGAATTACTAAGTGAGTAACCGAAAATAAGTCCTCCATCTGATTTACAATTCGTTCCCACTTTTCTCGACTATTTGGATACCAAAAGAGTAGTCCGCTTTTGAAAACTTGAACCTAACAAAATATTTTGAAAAAAAAGAGAGTGTAAATAAAAAATGACTTGATTCTTATATGTAGTTTCCTCAATGGACATTTTATTTGCATATTGGATGAACGTTTTAGGTGTTTTACTCAAAGCCCGTTCGATTCGTCATGGGGTTCACTGGGTTTATATGTATAAAAATATGAAAAAACATTATGAAATAGCTGGAAAATTGTAAACATAATGGTAAAGATGATGTAATATGGGACCACGTGCTTCATTCAACTAATCTAGAGTGCTGTGACCGACCAGCGCTCTGCATTTGACAAGTTTTTCTTGTATATTTCTCGACTTTTATTTAGTCTGGCCAAATAGCTTAATTTGGATGACTATTGTAGAGTAGGTACAAGTGATTTTTTTAAACTTTTTACAATCGGCGGTGCGAAAATAGTGACTTTAGTGACCATTTTTCGAAAAATAGTGACTTTTGGATGCAAATAGTGACTTTTTAGTGACTAGACACAAAATAGTGACCAAGTCACTAAAAAGTGACCTGCTACCAGCCCTGCATTTAACCCTAGCAAAGGAAAATAACAAGCTGGTATCATATAAGTAACAAGTTCTGTTATCCCAGATATCGTTTTGATTTCCGCTGTTATCACATAACAAATTTAGTTATCACCATTGGCTAGTTTTGTTATCACATGTTATCATTTTAAACATACAATTTTTGACGAACGTTACTTATTGAATGAAAAACTATAAATATTACCAGCATATTTGAACAAGAAATTTTGCTTTTTATTAAAAAAATTTTTTTTTCAGATATTAGCGTGAGAGTTTGATTTCAAATTGATAACATAATTTGAAACTATTTCAATAAATTTGCTTAAAATACAGGATTTGTTATCAAGATGTTCTCACTGATAATAAAATAAGCTATTATTATGATATTCAACGAGTATTTTTTTTGTTATTCATTCTGTTATTTTGGCTGTTTATTCAGCCTCAATGATAACATATTCAGTGATCAAACAATGATAACCAGGTATTAGAATTTGTTATCAATTTGGTATAATCCTTTGCTCGGGTAAAAACACAATTTCAATATTAATCAACTTATAGTTGTTCACTTCCTCGTAATTTTCGATTTCTTGAACTTTGGGGGCATCATGATTTCACTGGTTAAGCTGAACAGATGATCTAGACGATCTTCAAGTGATCTAAATTTGGCTAAATTGAATCTATAAAGTGAGTAATGCAGTTTGGATGTACAGAAAATAGTTACACGTTACAAACTAACTGTTCACATAGCTAAAATAACAATGACTTTACAAGAAAATCGTAGACCCAATATTGTGGACATATATTTTTGTATGTTCCCAACTATGGCCTGTAGTATCAATAACGTAGTAAAAAGGTTGTTATTGGTAAAATTTGAAGTGGAAATGCATGAGCTTGCGGTTGTTTATATTCAAGTGGCTCATCTAAATACGAACCGAAGGAACGAAATCATTGTATAGTGAATCAAAATGTTTTCATTATTGAATGGCTGATAAATCATATATGAACATCAATTAAGTGTTTCAAAGCAGTTTTATTTTTTTTTTTTTTTTAAATTTTTTTTAATAAAAAGGAAAACCCCGCCCCCCCCCCAATTTTTAAAAATAAAAAAAAAAAAACCGCACAAAAACCACATTTAAAAAAAAATTCCACAAAGGGGCGAATTTCCCCCCCAAAAAAACCCCAATTTGGTTTTTATAGGCCGATATAAAACCCATATCCCTCCAAAGTCTCACTTCAAAAAAAAGGTGTGTAAATTTTTGCGATACACACACCCCCAATCTCTTCACAATTTTCTCTCACCAAGTATATAACTTTTTAAATCTCGCTTACCGCTTCAAAACTTTATGAGTTATAATAAAAAATGTAATCGATCGTTACTGAGCTGAGTCAAGGGACACTTACCCTAATTTGTTCAAGTGTATCAGTTCTTAATATCTGTTTTAAATCAAACAAGTGAAGTGTTGCTTTAACCCTTTCAGGCCTAAATTTTTCCAAGCGTTATTATACAAGCAATTTGGTGTATTCTGATTGATTTGGTGCTCAATAACATAGAAATGATTGAAAAAAGTAGGAAATATTTTTTTTGAGATGTGCTAGGTCATCCAAACTGTCCTGGAGTTCAGAACTTAAGATCTACTGTTGTAACAGTAGCTTTATCCACTATACAAAGTTACGATATGAATTCAATCATATTCAATGAATGTCCTGGAAGACCAACAGACATTATGAGATAATCTTGGGATATTCTATGTCATCCAAACTGTCCTGGAGTTCAGAACTTAAGATCTACTGTTGTAACAGTAACTTTATCTCAATCATATGTTTTAATAAATATTAATGTATCACTGGAACCAGACATTATGAATAATCTTGGATATTCTATCCAAACACTTCCTGTCTAACTAAAAAAAATATAATAAATATTCCCCCACCCTACCAAATATATCATAACAATTCACAGAATCCTTTGTAATCTCTCCCATTATAACTACTTTACACTTGATTCTACTCTACCGTTTTTACCCCCAAAAAAAATAAACAAACACATGTTTTTTTTTATTTTCCAATTTATCCCTAGACATCCCATATCCATAATTCTTTTTCTTCATTTCAATGAATATGTTGCAAAACACATCGTAGATTTGCATAGCCTAGAAAGCTTTTGTTACAACTGTAGATCTTATGTTCTGATCTCAAGGATAGTTTGGATGACCTAGAGCATGTCATATTTTCTTTTTTTGTCCCTTGTTGGGTATATTCATCACTACAACAATTTCTTAGATCTATTGTGATATATTCCCTGTTTTGATATTGCTATATCAGTATGCCGTATCGCTATTTTGTGAAGCGACCGACATGTACTGACTCAAAGCATTTTCCCAACCAGGTATTACATTTCGTATAAAATGCACTACTTGTCTGGGCTCTGCATTCCGAACATCAAAGGGTTCTGCAAGCCCCTTATCCAGAAATAAAGGGTGTCCACGATGAAATTGCCACACTATGAAATTGCTCTAACTTTCTAACCGTTGGGTAGAATTTAATGAAAATTTGGGTGGATTTAGTTCATAGTGCATTATTTACATCCTGCAACTTTTAAAGTCCTGTGATCAAAACTCGCGGAAATGGAGTCGAAAGAACAGCTCGTGCGTGATAAAATCTTGCGCATTCATCACGAGAACAAGGATCTCTCGCATCGTTCCATCGCTAAAACGTTGGGAATCGCAAATTCCACGGTGTCCCGAGTGATTAAGCGGTTCGAGGAACGGTTGACCACCGATCGGAAGCCCAGAAGTGAAGGAAAAAGTATTCCGTACAACACCAAAAATCACAACCGCGTAGTTGGGGCCTTCAACCGAAATCCGAACGCCTCCGTTCGGGATGTGGCTAAGAAGCTGCACCTAAGCCGAAGTTTTGTCCAGAAGGCCAAAACTAAGGCTGGGCTTCGAACGTTCAAGGTACAAAAGGCCCCTAATCGCGACGAGAAGCAGAACAAGTCCGCCAAAACCCGTGCCAGGAAGTTGTACCTCAACATGCTGACGAAAGTTGAATGCTGCATCATGGACGACGAAACATATGTGAAGGCCGACTTCAAACAGATCCCCGGCAACCTGTTTTTCACGGCCAAGGATAAGTTCAGCGTTCCGGAGCATGTCCGCACTCAGAAGATGTCCAAATTTGCGAAGAAATTCCTGGTTTGGCAAGCCATCTGCACGTGCGGGAAGCGGAGTGCACCTTTCGTGACCCAGGACACGATGAACGGACAGGTGTACATAAAAGAGTGCCTCCAGAAGCGGCTGCTTCCTCTCCTGAAGGCCCACAACGTCCCAACAATCTTCTGGCCGGATTTGGCCTCATGCCACTACTCCAAGGACGTGCTGAAGTGGTATGCGGACAATAAGGTCAATTTCGTGCCGAAAATGTTCAACCTTCCCAACACTCCGGAGCTCCGCCCCATCGAGAAGTACTGGGCGATTATGATGCAGCACCTTCTTAAACGACCTAAGGTAGTGAAGACAGTCGAGGAACTGAAGAAAGTATGGGTTTACATGCAAAAAACGGTTGATTCACAGGTTGTGCAGAATCTTATGGCCGGGGTTAAGGCCAAGGTGCGGGCATTTGCGTATGGACTGTAAATAAAATACGAGTAAAATGGTAAAATGAAGTTTAATAGTTATTTCTCAATCCCTGAAAATTTGATGGCAATCGGATGAAAACTCGAATTTTGCGAATCAATTTTGTGTGTGGCAATTTCATCGTGGACACCCTTTATACGCCTTTTATTAAAGATTGCTACAGTACAGTAACATACAGGTGTTGAGAGTCTTCCTTTTATATGCCACACAATCGACACATATCCTCTTGGGTTTTCCTATTAGCTTCAGGTGATATTTACTTGGACAATGTCCTGTTATTAACCCTGTTATTAAGTACTGAGATCATTTTTTGATAATTCAAGAATTTTGCGAGTCATTGAAATGTTATGAACAGGTTCGCTTGCCTAGCACTGTGAGTGTTGTTCCAGTTGGTCTCCATTTTTATTTTTTCCCATCTCTTGATCACCATTCTAAGAGAACAAGCAGACACTCCACAGAATGGTTTTGGTCCTATGAATTGTTGAGATGATCCAAGTCTTGCTAACATGTCGGCTTTTTCATTCCCCTGGAATTCCGCAGTGGCCGGGAACCCAATATACGTTAACTTGGTTTCGACAGGCATGTCATATTACTTCATAATGTTTGTTGATCTTTAAGAATATTAATTGAATATGTTTGAAAATTTATTGTAACTTTGTATTAAATAAAAATTACTGTTACAACTGTAAATCTTAAGTTCTGAACGCCAGAACAGTTTGGATGACCTAGACCATCCCAAGATTATTTTCTTAATGTATGTTTACGTTCGAAAATATTCACTGAATATGCTTGAATACGTGACGTAACTTTGAACAGGCCCAAAAGCTACTCTTACTACCGTTGATTTCATGTTCTTAACTTCAGGACAGTTTGGATTACCTAGAGGATCACAAAGTTATAAAATTGACCTTCCAGAAGATTCATTGAATATGTTTGAATACATATCGTCACGTAATATAGCCCAAAAACTGTTTAAATTGTAGATCTTATGTACACGGTGTTCAATAAGTTCGGATACACTTTCAAAATTTGTTAAAAAAATGAAAACATGTTTTTTTATTTTTTGGATTTATGTTATTGAAAGCTATGTTTACAAGGAACGTTTACAACATTTCTCTTGGAATGACCCCCCTTTGTACTCCTTAACGAGCTTCAAACGTTTCTCGAACGCGTCGCAGGCGGCACGCACGGACTGCATGGGCATTTCGTCCCAGATTTTGAGAATTACCGTCTTGAAATGATCCAAAGTGCTGACCTTGTATTCGTTCAGCTTCGCCATCATATAGGACCAAACAAAAAAGTCGAGAGGATTCAAGTCCGGGGAGCTGGGAGGCCACAAAGTTTTGTCCAGAAAGTCGGTTAAATTGTCCCGACACCAGGCTTGAACCACATTTGCCGTATGGGCTGGTGCACCGTCCTGCTGGAACACGTAGTGCTCATCGCCGTAGAGGCTTCGGAGACTGGGGGCAACAACCTTTTCCAAAACCTCAGTTTTGTAGTACGCCGCGTTGATTTTGACGTTTTTTTCAATAAACACCAAGGGTAGCTTACCACGTTTGCATACTGCCCCCCAAACCATCACCGACGCGGCACTTTGGAACCGAGGGATGTTTATATTGGATTCAGGAATGCTGTCCCTCGATGGCGCCCACACCCGGTCATTTTGCACATTGTGCGGCTGCTGCAGCACGAACAGTTTCTCGTCCGAAAAAACAAACTCCTGACCAGCGTGCCGAGAGAGGATCCTCTTAGCTCGATCCAACCGCTTTTTGCTGGTAGCCTCCGAAACGCCATGGACCTTACGTTTTTTGTAAGGCCTGAAACCAAGGTCCTTGGTGAGTATGGTGTGAGCGGTTCCAATGGAAACGTTGAGATCTGCAGCCGTTTTCCGGATTGAGCGGTTCTTTTTGCGCCGAATTCGCTCCCTCACGATCTTGATGACCCGTGACGTCCTCGCTGAACGCGGCCGACCGGATCTCGCACGGTCATTGGTCGAGGACGTCTCCCGGTATCGCCTGATGGTCGTGTAGACAAAGTTCCGCTTGACCCCATGCGATTTCAGCAGCCGGAATATATCGCCGGGTCGCTCACCGTTCAAAAAACGCTTAATTACGAAGTCCCGATACTCTTTCATCGCGCGTAACAAACAAACAACAACTAACAGAATGTCAACACCGTGCACATTCGGTAGCGTATGAATGAAGCTAAAGCTGACACCAATACCAATGCAGAATATGTACATGGCGCATACCTACGCAATGATGAAAACTTGTATTCGAACTTATTGAACACCGTGTATTGAAGTTAAGGACAGTTTGGATGACCTAGAATATCCCAAAATTTTCGGATTATGTATGTCGACACCATTCAATGAATATTGTTAAATACATATTGTCTCTTTGCATACTCCAAAAACCTGCTGTTACAACTGGAGATCTTATGTTCTGAACTCAAGGACAGTTTGAATGACATAGATCATCCCAATTTATCGCATAATGATTTTTAATATTCGAAAATAATCACTGAATATGGTTGAATACGTAGCGTCACTTTGTTTAGCCCAAAAAGCTATAGTTCCTCCCCTTCTATTAGATCTTATGTTCTGAACTCAAGGACTGTTAGAATGACCTAGAACATCACAAAATTCTCAAATAATGACTGTTGACCTTCCAAAAGGTTCATTAAATTTGTTTGAATACATATCGTAACCTCAACGAGAATATTTTTAAACATAAATATTCTAAAACAACGCTTTACATTATTAATAAGACATTTATTTTTTCTTTCTGAGTTTTTTCACATTCAGGATGTTCTAGGCCTTAAACTCGTGTATTTTTTTTTCCCCAGATAGAAGAAATAATGCAAAACAAATTTGTCCAAGACCCCTTAGGCTTCCAAATAGGTCACGTTCTTGAAGCGAAAATTCAGAAAACGTGAAGTAGTTCACGTTCCGTTTTTGTTTCGGGAACGGTTTTTTTTTCGTGCGTTTGCTTATCAAAACGAGGGTCACATTTGTCGATTTTAACGACACTCGAATTTAATTTAGAAACGTGTTCTGACACGCAAGCAAAAAAAAAAGGGTTTAAAACACGCTAAAAGATAACTTAATGCGAGAATAAAATTGACCTTTAACTCTTTCCTTGACGCTTCGGTGGACCTGAATGTTTCAACACGTGATAGCGCTATGACCCAGATTAATCATTGTGTTTCGGGCTTCTTCCATTTCGTTGATTCGCTCAAGCACGGGACAAACTGACCTACTTTGATAAGAAAGCAGATTTGCATTATCAGTGGTAAATTTGGGCAAATGTCAAAATGTCAGGGGAAAAGGGTTCTGAAATCTTTTAAAAATTGTGTAAGTAGTTAAGAGAATGTCAGTTCAATACACTGCTAAGTATGGCAAGTCCGTCTTATATCAACAATCTGCCAGCTGAGAGAAAAAAAGGTATGTTTATACCAAAATATATAAATTTATACAAAATTCAAATTATCTTGAAAACGACTAGATTAGTTGCACACAAAGAGACTAGATAGTTGCACACAAAGAGCATTTAGATTTTAAATGATCTGAAGAATCATATGATATGATTTGATGGCATGATATTTCCTACAAAAATCTCAAAATGAAAAAAATCATGATTTTCTTCTTATTTTTCTTGAATCTTTTTTATGTTAAATTGCTGCAATATAAAACAACTTCTGTTATTCTTCATATGAATTTAGGAGTGAAAAATTTAAAAAAAATCGTACTTTACATTCAGTTCATTGTTCACCATTTTCAAATTTTCTTTTTAAATTTTTTGAACAAAAAAATGTTTTTTTTTTACAAACCTGCAACAACCACTTCTCATACACAATTTCATTATAATCAACGGTTTTCGAGTTATGATATTTTAAAGATTACACATATGAAAATACAAAAAAAAAAAATGCTGACCAAGGGAAAAAAAACCAGATTTCTCATACCGAAACCATGTGCAAAGTTTCATCCATGTTGGAGAGGGTTAATTTGAGTCGTTTACTCATTTGGCAGAGAATTGCTCAATTGGTCTAAATGCTAACAAAGTAATGTAATTAAATGGCTTACCGAAATCAAGCCACACGTCTGTGTAGTTGAAGATGTAAAAGCAAATTGGCCTGAAAAAAAGAAAAATTAATAATAATTAAAAGTGTATTCATGTTGAGAACAATGTACAGAAAAGATGGTCGATAGTAGGAATAACAATTTCTTGTTGAGCTTTACATTGATCAATTATACCCGCTTACCCCGGGGTAAGCGGGGCATAAGGAGCAAGTTAAAAATTTCGTCATACAACTAACTCTGTAAGCAATCAAAGCAATGGTACATTTTAATCGTCAACCTTTACACGATCCCTTATCGTCATGCATTAACTGATGAGACGGTGAAAAATTATGAATAAGCTAAAAAAATGTATTTTTCAAAACGTGTTGTGAATCGGAAATTAGTAGTCGGGCATAATGAGCACGTTCGGTGGGGTAAAATGAGCAAGCCAAAATTCTCATTTTTTTGCAGTATGATGCTTGACTAGATGAAGCATTATGTTGCGTAAAATGAGCGTTGTAAGTTATCGTTTACCCCGTGCTTGGATTAGAGTCCCGGGGGGCAGAAGCCGTTCCCTACCCTACTTGTCAATGTCAACTTGAAAAGAAAACAGCAAGTCAATAGTAAAAAAAAACACATCTAAGAAGGATCAGAACAGTAGTTAACAAATTGGACAAGCAGTCCAATAACATTTATGAAATTAAATATGACACTGCTAGCATTTGGCACCACTAAGCATACGCATAAGCATTTGGTACCAATCTCAACCATGGTAAAAGTTGCTGATGGAATTGTTACAAATAAGGTTAGTTCCTCGAGGACACCCTGGCTTTCGTTTAATTCCGGCAAATCTCTGTTTTTTCTGTATCTGATCAATATCCTTCAAAGCTTTCCCTCCCACTCCCCCACAGTTGCAAGAACGTTTCCAGGGTTGGCTTTGTCTACTGTCTGGTATCTAAGGGTTCGAATCATCTCCCAGATTTCTTACCGAATGAAATCCTTTTTTCAAACTATCACTAGAAAACGCGAGCAAATTCCTTTAAATTCCACTACAAAAAGTGTTTCAGTTTATTTTTTTAAATTGATAAAAAGTGAAGTGATATTTTAAATTTTCCTAGTTTTTAAAATTACAATCGTTCTACTAATACGCTCGGAAAAATGTCTTTAAAAAGAGTGTTTTAAAAAAAAGAAAGTGTTTTTTTCGTTTCTTGCCATGAGTGACGGTTGGTGTGTTCGACTTTGGTACAGGATGAATCATCTGTGTGAAAACTTTGAACCCGGATGAGCTCGATGGTTTCGAAACTTTCAATGACCCAGGGTTTTGCATACTGTTCTCAGGTGGCTCTTCATCGGGCAAGATATCGGTGACCTCTGATGCTGCAAAATCAATATCCTTAAAGGCAAAACGATTGAATGGAACAATTACGGTTTTGCGGAATCCATTGACAGCCACTGAAGCACTTTGCCTGGGTTTGCTTTCAAATACTCTCTTGAGAAGCTGCTTTTAAATAACTAACGTCGAGCGGCTGTAGGCGGTACCTACAATGCGGAAAACGGAAGACAAACTATAGTAGACCTGCAATTGCTCTCTCCAGAGACACCTGGTTCTTCGTATGAGAAGCATGTCCTTCTAGTATGAGCAGCATGGGCTAACCAGCAGTCGGGTGCGTATGGTTGAAAAAATATTCGGAGCATGCATTGAAGTTTCCAAGGGTCATCCAACCAGATGAGTTGCACCGGAACACAGTATCTGGTGGTGCGCCTTGCTTGAGAGCTTCAGGTAACTGGGGAAAAATCTCATCTGTGGTAATATGCCTGCAGCGGACATGCACAAAAGCTTCGTACACTTAAATCCTTTTTGAAAATATTACATTAGTTGCTAAGTAGATTAAATCCTTTGAAACCTCCAATAAAATACTCACCAATGATTTCAATTTCGCTTTAACTTCTCTTTCGATACAACATTCAATCTTCAATTCAAATTCTTATCAAACTTTTTCTTCTTGGAGCATGAGCCTGAGCATTATTGACCGCCCGAGGTTGCTCAGCTGTAATTACACAGAGAACCAACAGATGATGCTCGGGACTAACATACATCCTCAATGTGCAATAACGGGTAATTCCAAACTAAGACACCGCCAGAATGCATGTTAAATAAGGATAGGGTAGGAGTATGTTGACGTGAAACTCGCTTTATTGGAAGCCGACGCGTCCTTTGCGCTTCCACGAGAAATCACTGGGATTTTGGATAACAGAATTGGTTGGCATTAGGGATCGTTTTGGTGAACGATAAGCTGTCTAGTGTACTATTCAAACACTAGTACCGATTTCCGATTTGAACCGAATTATACTAACGGTAAGGTTACTATTGAGGCCACTCACAGAGGGTGATGGTGGTTTTACATTAGGAAGACAAGGTGATTTCTATTAAAGCTTAAGAGGAAATTTGGATCTATTTATAACAACAGTGCGGATGCTGTTGGAGCCACTCACAAAATGGGATAAGGGTTTACTTGTTCCAATATATGTTGCCCGGCGAGTAAGGCGAACGACTAAGATGGATCATAATTAATTATGATCCTCACCACCGGCCATACCATACCCTGCACCGGCCATACTATACCCTGCAAACCCCCACATCTCACCGGGAAGCAGCTTTAGTGTTTTTTTTTTGTGCTCGCTAGATCACTCGCGCCACCGAACAATAGGTAACGGAAACAAACAAAAAGGTGATACGCTCTATATCAAAATTTTGAGAAATAAAGCATCGACACAACCGTTCACAGCCGATGCCCGACGCAGACTCTTTGTTGTTCGTACACTTTCAATTCATACAACTATTAACAAGCTATTCTACTACTGGAACTAATATCTGCAACAAGCAAGTTGAACGTTCCAAAGAGCAATCTATACCTTGAATTACGAATGAAGGATTTGGTGCAATTAGAGTCCCTAGAAGAATTTCGTGCCTTCTGTCAACTTTATGCTTCTATTGAATCCTAGCTCATCTGTTTAGTACTAACCGGAGAAGATTTGGTTTAATACCCAAAGATTTCATTATCTCTAATCAACTCAATATAGGGGTCAGGAGTATCATAATCTGAGATAACTCAATACAGACGTCTTCCAAATTTGGCAGATCAACAGGCAATCGGGTTGTAGCCATCTGATACCTCATAGCAAGATTCGATAAGTAAACTCCCCCACTTATCAAACATGTTCTTCTTGGAATTAAAATTTTCTTTGTAATACAAAAAGTATCGGAAATTTGTAAATAAAACCAGTTTATCTACATTTTCTTGTAACTTATTTTTGTCTCAAAATGACGTGCCAACGCCAAACCATTCATCCATGCACTTTTCATAGGCCGCCAAGGGAATGGCCTTTGACTCTTTTGTCGCATTCTCTTTTATAACCTCCATGGACTCGAATCTCGTTCCCCGAAGTGGAATTTTGAGTTTAGACAAAAGTAAAAAGTCACACTGGGCCATATCTGGTGAATACGGGACCAGCATAGGAATAAATGAAAAACCGAATCGGTCGAAGGTGGTTCATTATGATTACAAATTGCCGCTATTAAAATTTTGTCCATAAGAGCATTGCCTCTAACATTTTCGCCAGAAAAATTCCATTCAACGACAATTTATTATTTTCAGGTCTGAATCTGAAGTCAGTTTGGCATCTCAATTACCTAACTACCTGCAGTCAATTCAATGTTTATCAAGATTGATTAATAAGAACGGCAAATAAACTCTGCACGTCACTGGTTTATTATGTATCTGAAAATCAGAATTGAGCTATGCCCAACAAGTTGTAGGTTGGATCAAATACCAAAAATGCACCATACAGGGTGCGGCAGAAAATTATGCGAAAATGTTCAAACTTAAGTTCTGGGTTAATTCGTGTAGCTAGTGACTAATTTCTGTCGAAAGTGTATTTGTTTATGTTTACTTTCAAGTGCTGCATCCAAACATTCTATTTGTTTTATTGCAAATTCGTCAAAATGTTCGCGAAAGAAGTGATCACCAGTTTGTTGCTCGCCCAGAAGAAGCCGAAAGAGATTGCCAAGGTTGTAGGATGCCATTTGGCAACAGGTTATCGCATAAAAAAGTCCCTGCAGGATGGTCCTAAGCAGCGGAAGCCGGGAAGCAGACGTCCGCGCTTTGCACGCACGCCGAACGTGATCAAATCGGTCCGTGCAAAAATTGCTCGCAACCCGGTGCGTTCCATAAGAAAACTTGCAAAGGAAGCCAATATTTCGGAGAAATCCATGCGGAGAATCATCAAAGAAGACCTGCATGCATCTTCCAGAGCCAGAGTGAAACGCCACTTGATTACGGACCGGGTCAAGGAACTACGAGTGACTCGTTCCAAGAGATTGCTTTCCTTGTTGAAGAAGGAAAAAATGATAATCCTGTTCTCCGACGAAAAGATTTTCAGCATCGATGCTGTGGCCAACAGCCGCACGGACCGGTTCATTTCAGCGCAGAAAATGGAGAACGTTCCGGAAAAAGTTAAATTCAAATTTCAAACCAAACATCCGGCTGGTGTCATGATGTTTGGTTTGGTGGCGTCCAACGGTTTGAAAATGCCGCCTGTTTTCACTGATGCTGGAGTTAAAATAAATGCCGAAGTGTATATCGGTATTTTAAAGGACCAAGTGCTTCCCTGGGTGAAGGCCAACTTCTCCGAGGACCAAAACGTTGTCCTACAGCAGGATGGAGCGCCGTGTCACACGTCCAATCGAACCCAACAATGGTTGAACGATAACATGAAGTTTTCGCCGAAGGATTTGTGACCCCCTAGCAGTCCAGATCTTAATCCGTTGGATTATTCGATTTGGGCATATGTTGAAGCACGAGCCTGCAAAACATCACACCCTAGATTGAAAACCCTGAAGTCAACCATAACACGCACATGGCAGTCAATGTCGGAGGACTACGTCCGAAAGGCATGCTCTGGCTTCCGGCGTCGGCTCGAGGATGTTATTAATAAAAATGGAGGACACATTGAATAAATTCGTTTAAAAGGACTTTATAAAGATAACTGCACTCGAAAATGTTGATATTATTGCTTGAATTAGTTGAAAATAGGATTTGAAAGAAATAGAACAAATTTCGCATTATTTTCTGCCGCACCCTGTATATAGTCCCGTTCCTTTTTTTGCTTTCAAAGATGTTCTGCAACGCGTGTTACCTTCTGTTGTTGAATATAATTTCTAGAAAATAACTTGAAAGTTATTCGAGTTATTTCCACATCAAAATTTGTTTACGCCTGCTGTCCAGATGCGTTAAAAATTGTGTCTCTTGGCCATAAATTGCTCAAAAGCAAAACTCCCACGCGCACATTGCTGTTTAATTCAGTAATTTTGTGCTTTTTTCCCACGCAACGTGACACTCAAATTGACCAAATAATTCGGCGTTCATTGACATTACAATCAACAGCGTGCGTCTGCAAACCCAAAATAAATTGGACGAGAAATAAAAGAAGGGAAAATGATCTACGGACTTGTTTTGGTTGGCCTATTTTTAAGTTTGAAATGTAAAACAAACCAAAAGATTCTTGCCGAATGCCGATGCTGCATCGGTCTCAAACCTGTTGATGCACAAATTAGGAGCGCAAATGCGCAAACGTGCAGCATGCGAGCCATTCATATGCCTGTTTGAAATTAATAGGTTTCGAGCTCGTATTTCAAAATTATGCTCTTTTGTTTATGACTTTTTTCATCTTAGTTAATGACGAACGTACTTGGCTGCTGGTGACCTTCAAGTCTATATCGAATAACACATTGTTTCTATTTCCTTTTTCTCTAAAACAGCGTGTGTACTACCTTTCGCTGGAGTACTACATGGGTCGCTCGCTGCAAAACACCATGATCAACTTGGGAATCCAAACTTCCTGTGATGAAGCAATGTACCAGATGGGTCTGGACATTGAAGAACTCGAGGACCTGGAAGAGGATGCCGGCTTGGGTAACGGAGGTCTCGGCCGTTTGGCGGCTTGCTTCCTCGATTCGATGGCAACCCTTGGAATGCCAGCGTATGGTTACGGTAAGCTATATATTGAAATCAATTGATAACATTATCTTCTTAACCTTAATTTGCAATTCAGGTATCCGTTACGAGTACGGTATCTTTGCTCAAAAGATTAAGAATGGAGAGCAAGTTGAAGAGCCCGACGATTGGCTGCGTTTTGGAAACCCATGGGAGAAGGCTCGTCCAGAGTACATGATTCCGATCCACTTCTATGGACGTGTGATCGATACTGCCGAGGGTAAGAAATGGGTAGATACTCAGACCGTCTTTGCCATGCCTTACGACAACCCCGTTCCCGGATATGGCAACAACGTTGTCAACACTCTGCGTTTGTGGTCGGCCAAGTCGCCAATTGACTTCAACTTGAAATTCTGTAAGTGTAACGCTTAAAAAACAATGAAATTTAAATCCCTATAATCCAAATTACTTGCAGTTAACGATGGTGACTACATCCAGGCCGTGTTGGATCGTAACTTGGCGGAGAACATTTCGCGAGTCCTCTACCCGAACGATAACTTCTTCGAAGGTAAGGAGCTGCGCTTGAAGCAGGAATACTTCATGTGTGCTGCCACGCTCCAGGACATCGTTCGTCGTTACAAATCCGCCAAGTTCGGTTCCCAGGATGAAGTCCGTACTTCATTCGATGACTTCCCGAATAAGGTTGCCGTCCAGCTGAACGATACGCATCCATCGTTGGCTATTCCCGAGCTGATGAGAATTCTTGTTGACGATGAAAAACTTTCCTGGGAAAAGGCTTGGGATATCGTCAATCGCACCTGTGCCTACACTAACCATACCGTTCTTCCGGAAGCCCTGGAACGTTGGCCAGTCTCTTTGCTGCAATCGATTCTGCCACGTCATTTGGAAATCATCTATCATATTAACTTTTTGCATTTACAAGAAGTTGAGAAGCGATTCGGAGGTGATTTCGGTAAGATGCGCTCTCTCTCGCTGGTTGAGGAGGATGGAGATAAGCGTATCAATATGGCGAATCTTTCGATTGTTGGTTCACATGCTGTTAATGGAGTCGCTGCCATTCATTCTGAAATTATCAAGAAGGATATTTTCAAGGACTTTTACGAAATGTGGCCAGAGAAGTTCCAGAACAAGACAAACGGTATAACCCCACGTCGTTGGCTTCTGCTCTGCAATCCAGGCCTATCGGATTTGATTGCCGACAAGATCGGAGACGAATGGCCAGTGCATCTAGATCAGTTGACTAAGCTGAAGGCATTTGCCAAGGATCCAACATTCCAACGGGAAGTAGCCAAGGTTAAACAAGAGAACAAACTGAAACTCGCACAGTTGTTGGAGAAAGACTACGGAGTCAAGATTAACGCGGCTTCCATGTTTGACATCCAGGTTAAACGTATCCATGAGTACAAACGTCAACTGCTTAACTGCCTGCACATTATTACATTGTACAATCGCATCAAGCGTGACCCAACCGCTAACTTTACCCCACGTACCATCATGATCGGAGGTAAAGCTGCACCTGGATACTACATTGCTAAGCAGATCATCAAGCTGATCTGTGCCGTTGGCAATGTAGTCAATAATGATCCAATTGTTGGAGATAAACTGAAGGTTATCTTCTTGGAGAACTACCGCGTAACGCTGGCTGAGAAGATCATGCCAGCTGCCGATCTGTCGGAACAGATCTCTACAGCCGGTACTGAGGCCTCCGGAACTGGTAACATGAAGTTTATGCTGAACGGTGCCTTAACCATTGGTACCCTGGATGGTGCCAACGTCGAGATGGCCGAGGAGATGGGCAACGAAAACATCTTCATCTTCGGTATGACTGTCGACGAGGTCGAGGATCTGAAGCGACGTGGGTACAATGCCTACGACCACTACAACTCCAACCCGGATATCAAGCAATGCATTGACCAGATCCAGAGTGGATTCTTCAGCCCAGGAAACCCACACGAGTTCACCGATATTGCCAACGTACTGATGAAGTACGATCGTTACTATCTGTTTGCTGATTTTGATTCATACATCAAGGCACAGGATGCGGTGTCTGCCACTTATCAGGTAATTTTATATTTAATCGAAACATCCCCTAAGCGATTTCAACACCATACAATTTCAGAATCAATCCAAATGGCTCGAAATGTCCATCCATAATATTGCATCCAGTGGTAAGTTCTCCAGCGATCGCACAATCGCTGAGTATGGACGTGAAATCTGGGGCATTGAGCCATCGTGGGAAAAGCTGCCCAACCCTTCTGAAGCACCTCACAATAAGTAAGGTCCCTCGCAGCACCATGCAGGATCGAAACACGTGCAGCAAACACACTGCCACTGTGTGCAAATTCTATCACAGCAGAATGGGAATGAAACTATGCTTATCGTACTGGCAGAACTGTTAGGACTTTACATGTTTGCTGTCAGTGTATGATTTTTTTCCACGTCAAAAAGCAGAAAAAGTCTCAACGTTTAAATAGTGTTAAGAATACAGGCAACCATGTTCTCGAATGTGTTTGTTTGACTGCAAAAGATAGTGCGGGGAGTAGTGAACAAATGGATGGAGCTAGTTAAAGGAGAATTATAAATCGCAAAAAAAATGTCGTTAGCTGTAATATCGTATGAACCGATCAAATTAGAAAACATCACCACATAGCACACAATCCCAACAACTCAGTAATCATCAGATAAAACAGCATTAAAATTAGGGTGCCATTGTTTAGATATAATGCTTTTCGTTTACCTGTTGATAGCAATGAAGGGGAAGAGAAACAAAACAAGAAAATATGATATTAGGAACTAATCAAAACAAAGAGGGAGTGTGCAACTAGGATCGAACATATATTTCCTAACATCCTAATATATAGTAGATTAGCCAACGCTAAAACTCAGCAAAAACAACCTAACAAACTATTTTGTTGCAAATTTCGAGCATCTTATTGTTATTAATATTAGTTTTCCTTTATATTTTGTATGAAATAAACTTATTAAATTGGAAACGTTAGAAACGTGTTTTATTTCATCGATTGAGAACTGGCACGACAGTTTTAAAAGTATGGTGATTGTCAGATTCTATAATCGAAATTGTGTGCGTTTGGAAATCAAATTGTTGTGCTGATCATTTCCGTAATGCAGGGCTACATTTGATTCCGGGGGCTAGTTTGGACTGTTCGTTGTTTTAATTGATTGTAAACAGAATAACTCATTGCTTAAGTCCTAAATAGTCCTCTAATTGTCTAATTGAGTTCACATTGTGCCATTCCTTCTTAGCTTGTCTAAAGAAGCCCCGCACGACGGTGTCAAAGTATATTATAAGTCACAAAAAAAAAGAAAACAGCAAATCATTGATGATCATATGGAATACATGTATACATTTAGGCGTATTCGAGCTATTTTCGATAGTATCCATGACGATGAGATTTAAGCATCAGCATATTGACCACCCGTGGATTGCTACTCCGTGAATGATCGAAGTCAGCTAAAGTTTCATAGAGGACTAACAAAATGTCACATGGGAGTAGTGTTTGTTTAGTGAAATAACACATATTTGTCTTTTCATCTTTAATTCCTTGGCTAAATTATGTGATTTTTTGACGTAGACTACGTCTTACGGTAAGGGTAGGGTGTCAATTGAAAATCGAAAAATAATCGACCTTCACGAAATATCGTTACAAATTAAACGCTTATAGCTTAATAAATGCTCAATAGGTTTTCAAGATGTTTACATCAATCGGTTGGAAATTTTCCGGCATAGCAATTCAACTATAAAAAATTATCCGTTAACAATTTTAAACAATTGAAAATAACGAAAATAAAAGATGTCTTATATTTTTGCTTTGCAGGCTAAATTTACTAAATGCACAGTACTTTCCTATCACAGATTTCAAATGTGATCAAGGGAGGCCTCATATGCAGCACTGAACGATATAAAAGGGGTATACCTTCGCAAATTTTCTCATGCGTGTTACAGTGGTGGAGCTATGCGGAGCATCGATCCAGTATGGATTGGCAGCTGGCGCATGGAAATGGTATGTACCCTGGAGGGTGCACTAGTTTCATTTGGCAGAGCGGAGCGGTAAGGCGCCAATTTGGATTTGGCAGCTGGTGGTGGCAAGTGTCATAGAAGGTGCACTGGCGATCAACCAATTGGCCAGGTAGTTGATTGCGCTGTAGGCTGTTGCTAGTAATCCGTTAACTACACACATAGAAATTATGAATTTTACACTAAACATAATTCATGTTTGTAAAAAGTCGGAAAACGTAAAGAAAGTTTTCGTGTAAAATCATGTCTCCTGAAACTGCCACATACGCAATTCGACGAAAGATGTGTTTGATTGAATTTATTTTCTCATCTCTTTCAACTCATTCTTATGTGCTAAAGGATGCTTGCATGTGTCGGTCTCAGGGGACAGAAATTTACATGACATTTTGGTAGTGTGTAGGCAACCGTTGCTAGGCAGCCATTAATTATGCTGTGGTGTGCTAGGCAGTCGGTTGCTTGTGCCAGTGATGCTGGTGGGTGCAACCACGAGGAGCGAAAAAAGGTGCTTGTGTGTGTGTGATATTTGCTAGCCATCTTTTGGTAAGGCGCAACGCTCAACGCGCAACGGCTGAAATAATCTGATTCTTCAAAACACCGAGAAGGTCTGAATTCAAATGCGGATCATTTCAAGTCCGTCCTTTTCAGGACGACCAATTTAATTTTTAGAGAGATTGTTTGATTTGAATTTACCTAACACTATACTCCTCAAGTTCTTACCAATTGACAGAGAGCTAAAGGCTAAAACAATTTTTCTTTTGCCGCATACTTTGAGCATTGTGTACAATTTACAAATGGCTGCCGTCACGAAAAATTGAAACACCGGACGCTAATATTTTGATGTTTCTTGATTGATTTATTTTTAAGATTTTTGCTCTAATCTAGAGGTTGATGAAATGATATTTCTCAAAACCTTTTTCACTAAATAATTTCTAAGGAACGAATCATTGAATTTACTAACAAACATACTTAATGACTTACTTATGCGGTTCCAACGTCCCATTAGGATAGCATCTGCGTTGCAATGTTCTACTAGGAAACCAATATAACTTATCTAACATGTTGAACAGAATAATGTATCAAACGAACGATATCGTAGTCTACGTCAACCGGTCGTGTGTTATACACAACCCCACTGATTTTTAAAATTCCCCCCTCCTCCCAGCCGTTTTGGTTGTATTACTACATATTTGTTTTTTTTTTTCCCAGAAAAAAAAAAAAAAAAAAAAAAAAAAAAAAAAAAACAAAAATAATCAACAACCGACAACAAACCAACTACATTAATAATAATGTTGTCCGCACCCCCCCGGGGGGGGGCAACGAGGAGGAATAATTCATAGAAAACATTGCATCCCCCCAAAAAAAAAAACCAGAAGCTAATACGTTTCTTCACACAAAAACCCCCCCTAGAGAACCCCCCGACCCCCCCCCCGCCCCCGCCCACGCACCCGTGGGAAATGGGAGGATTTGGCATCTACCTTAAGAAGACACGGGGAACCCACGTAGCTTTCAGTAGATATCAAAGGAAAGGTGAAATGAATAGTCGGAGAGAATAGTTTAACAGAATGCCCTGTTTATTGTACAGAACAAAAATTTATTAAAAACGGTCGTTGGGAGCATCTTGTCTAAGAAGGATGCTCCATTTCTCTTCAAATGGTTGGGACTTTAGCATCAACTATAGTCCTAGCCCAATATGGCTTATGCTTATAGCGCCATTTCTCGCTCACTGAAAAGAGATGAATGTCTCAGAATATAAGAACGGGTGGTGAGAGAAAATTTATCACATTTCTTTGATTGCAGCAACAAGGATTTACCGATCAGATTTTTTCCAACATTGAAGATATAATTTCACGTCACATTATTACTCTAAACTGTCTCTCTGACGTGTTTTGTTTTGCTGCGTCGTATTCGCGAAAAAAAAATCAAACAATAATTCGTAATTTAACTTGAACTAACAGTGAAATCATAAAATCTCCGCGTGCATTGTGAAAGCCATAGTAAATACAATCGATTTCCTCTCGAAATGTGTGAGTGTCGGTAATATTTCCTCGGTTATTTTTGTTCTTGTTCTTCGCCCCCGCACCCGCAAGAAGAGTTACATCAGCTAAGTTTTGTTTATTAGTGCTAGTATTGTGACACCCGGACATAAATTATTATGTTAGAGTGTTTTTCCGCTTCATCGCGAGTTTTGAAGTTCGATATAGACTATAGAGCCGCCTCATAGCTTGGATTTGCACTATTGGCAGAGTGTGGAGTGAAAAAAAAGAAGACTAGTGCAATGTACTAGTGCAACGGCCATTTGCTGGTCAGAAGCAGCAAATGAAAACAACGCGCATGGGCAGGCGAAATCCTTGTACATAATTTTAGGTGCATTCACCACGGGGTGTACAAAGTTTTGTTATGCAGGTTACATATCTAACAGGCGGTTTGCGCATATTTAATCGCGAGTGCATGAAATTAATTACTAATCAACGTCGAAAATTTTTATTTTTACAAATGAACAAGATAGTGTGATTGAGGAGGCGGACATGGGTGAGATCTATCTGAGTATAACTATATAACAATAATCTTATTTTCAAATAATACTAATTACGTGCCTGGTTTGGAAATTTAAAATTTCCAAACCTGGAAGTGTGTTACAGTGCCCTTATCCAAATGATATCGGTAATGTTTACATGCGGTGCTTATTGTATGTGAAAGTAACCTCGGAATGAGCGTGACTCTCCAGACATTCTGAAATGGGTTGCTGGATCTGCAGTAGAGCTATCACTTTCTAGCTCCCGGATTAAAGCTGCTTCCAATGGTCACTTGAATGATTCTTGTAAACAGATTTCTTCCATAATACCATTGCCGGCCGATGGGTGTTAGATTGGACACACACACACACACACACACACACACACACACACACACACACACACACACACACACACACACACACACACACACACACACACACACACACACACACACACACACACACACACACACACCCCCCCACACCCCCCTCCTTTTTTTTTTTGTTTTTGGTTGAGAAATAATAAGTATTAGTCCCACCAACATATAATTCCGTAACAATTTTTAAAAAATTTACAAAAAAATCCAAAAAAAGAATTCCGAAAAAAAACCAAGGGAAGCAAAAAGGCTGTTCCAATAAAAATATGTTAACTGACTACCAATGAGTGATAATCGCATTGTAAGTGCCACCAAAACTAATTTCATTTACATTCTACTATGTACAACTAATCTACTAAAGACTGTATTCTATGAAATTTGGACACACAAAATAGGTCACCAAAAATTTTCCTTGAGCCCGATTCTTTTCAAACTTTCTGGAAATAAATTACTACTAAATGGTTAAGTTTTGACATCATTGGTTTATTGAACCTCTTCTCCCAACCCAAATGCCCGCACCTTTGCCCCACCCCTTTCATCAAATTTTGGGCAATGATAGGACCGACTTGCTTACTTACTTTTAACCACACTTTCTTTAGTTCAAGTTCATTTTCTATCAGTTTTGGAGTTTTAACGAGCTTTTCCTTCATGATTGCCCAAAATTTTCAATTGGGCGAAGTTCCGGAGTGTTTGGAGGGTTGACGTCTTTTGGTACAAAAACTACATTATTATCTTTGTACCAGTCTAAGGCGGGCCGGGCATAGTGGCAAGATGCCAAATCCGGCCAAAGCAGTGTCGGGCCATCGTAAGATCTCAAGAAGGGCAGAAGTCGTTTTTGGAGGCATTCGTCCTTGTAGATTTGTCCGTTGACGGTCCCAGAGGTGATGAAGGGCTGACTCATTTTGCCACATCCGCAGATCGCTTGCCAGACAAGGAATTTTTTGGCGAATTTCGACAGTTTCTTCTTCCGTACACTCTCCGGAACGGCCAACTAAGAGGTGGCGACGTAGTGTTCCTGTCCTGGCATTTGTTTGGTGTCGGCTTTAATGTAGGTCTCATCGTCCATCACAATGCAGAACGGTTTTGTGAGCCACTCCCTGTACAGTTTTCTTGCACGAGTTTTGGCCACCGAGTTCTGTTTATCGCTCCGGTTCGGTGCCTTCTGGACCTTGTACACATGTAATCCAGAACGTTTCATTGTTTTCTGCACAAAACAAACTGAAACTTTCGCCTTTTTTGCAACATCCCTGATCGAAATGTTGGGATAACGCTTAAATTGGTTCAATACCATCCTGGCCTTCTTCTTCGGATTTGATGTGCCACGTTTTTTGCCACTACCATTTTTCCGCTTGGTTGTCTTACGGTCCTTGAATGTTTTGATCACATGAGATACGGTTGAATGTGCGATTCCGGGCTGTTTTCCGATCCATCGATGAGAAGCGTTTGGGTTTTCGAAGTGAGTGCCCAAAATTTGTTGGCGCACTTTTTCTTCATTCGAAGCCATCACTGAAATCACTCGACCGATTTTCACGAAACTCATTACACAATTGACACAACACAATGAAATACATTCAGTTAAAATTTCAATAATTTTTACCCACACGCTAAAAAGTTACGAACAATTGCGTGTGTCCAAATTTCATCGAATACAGTCTTTATACAAAAATTTCTAATCAAAGCATGTTCTGAAGTATTATATATTTTGCACAAATTTGTTCCCAATTTCATCAATTGTATAATCTATTTTCGGAATGTTCGCCTCACGATTAAGGTCAGATAGATAGTGTCGAATAGACGTCCTGTTTTGTCCTGTGTTACCTGAATTTTTTTCCCATGAGTTTGGGCACATTGTCCACGCTGGTGCTGCAAAAAACCCCAGGGGCTATATTTTTTTTTTAAAAACCGGGTTATTACCCCCCCAAAAACCCCAAAGGAAGCCCACTTGACTAACTTCCCCCCCACACGCGCCCAAAAGAAAAGCTTTTCTTCAAACAATAACACTAGACATGCTACTTTGGCGAACCACTCAACCCTTATGTCATCCACGATAACAGTGCAAGGCGGGGGTGGTTTTAGTTTAGAGAACGTCTGTGAAGGAACATGATTGTTTGGGTTTAAGATTTAAATCTGAATTATCCACGTAGTAGCTTAATCAGCAACGGTGTTAAGGCATCTTTGAAGTTTGTTATTTCGCAAGGCATGCTTCCCTTGACGCCTAGCGCGGTATCATCTGCGAACCATCACCAAGGGGAGGAATGTCGGAAGTGTAGATGCTATTATGGTTTCAGTTGAAAACCGAATTTATCGACTAGCGACAATTGATTTTGCTCTCGTTCTGTACGTTATACCTTATATCGGAAGTAGTGCGCTGATAGCGCATCTGATGCGCTATACAGCGCACTACTTCCGACATAAGGTATAACGTACAGAACGAGAGTAACATCGATTGTCGCTAGTCGATAAATTCGGGTTTCAACTGAAATGATAATATAAAGCAAAGGTCCCAGCAGGCTATAGCTGAACTTACTGAACTCCTGCAGGGATGACGAAAGTGCTTGAAAGACAATCGTTCAACGATACCCTAAACAACCTTTGTTGGAGGTAGTTACGAGTGATTTTAACCAGATGGGCAGGAAAGTTGATGGTACAAAGCTTGTATACAAGCGCCTTATGCCAGACATTGCCAAACAATATTCAACGTCTAACAATGCAATGGCTGTGGACTTGGATACAGCTTTGTTCCTCCTGGTATTGTTCATCTACCATACTAACTGATAAATAGTAGAATACCCCTTCCTAAACTCAAACTGTTCCGGTAGAAGAATGTTATGCTCCTCAACAAAGTTGAGCAAACGGTTGAGAATCAGCTATTCAAACAATTTGTTCAGCTCTGAAAGCAGGTTGATCGGCCTGTAGCTTGAAGTCGGGTTTGCGGATCGGTATAATTTTGGCAACCTTCCAGTTGCTTGGAAATTAGTGCAGCTACAAGCATCTGTTGAAAATAGCACTCAAAAGCAAGTCGACTTTTGTGTTGAGTCTTTTTAGGATCAAGTGGAAGATTGAAGTTTTCGCTGTGTTTCAGAACTGAATAAATCTATTCAACCATAATCCTATCCTCCTGAGGCACGACGTCTAGGTTGTGGACGCATTGCACAACCTGATCTTCGACTTGGACTTTGGATGTTCGAGTCAAACAAATACGACGAAACAATGAGAAGCGAATCAACAACTTTTAGAGGAGGAACGGCTTTGGGATGTATCTTCATGACTTAGGCTACCTTCTAGAAGGGTTTAGAACGATCATACAAATCTTGGAAAAAAATTCCCGTTCTAGAACGCACATTTCTGAATCTGGTGTCTATGAACATTGCTTAAGCGAATCAAAAGTTTAATGTAGGAATCAAATACAAAATCTTATCATTCACAGGAACTCGTCGGACGCACGCCTCGTCAGCAACGGCATTGGCTTGGTGTAATCCTTCTCACTCACTCGGTCGATGTCCTCTACGGTGGATTTCCGTCGATGTTTCAGTTCACCATTCGACCGAACTGAGACCAGTTCGGTAATCCTTTTGCAAGCAGCCTGTCACGTTGGGACCGACCTCAGCCATCACCTGTTGGCGAGCGGAACTGAGCTCGTTGTGCGTCATCGACTTCAATAATGCGATGTTCGACAGGAAAAAGTCCAGGGTGGAGGGATTTCCCGCCGGTGACAAGAAAGTCGGTTAGTCCGGAAACTAAACCGTGTACAGACCAAGTTGAGCGTCACAGGTCTGGTTTCGCTGGTAATCTCCCCAATCTGCGAGCCGGGCGTTCAGGTCTCCTGCCACGACGAAATGGAAGCTAATCCGAGTGATGGTGGTCAAGTCGCTTTTGGTCAAAACAACGGTTTTTGATCGTGCCGTCTCAAAAACCGCAACAGCCGTTTTGGAAGCACTAAGTTTTATAAATCTCACCGTTAATGCTGCCTTTGGTAACGAATGGTTTACTCCTTTTGCCACAAGTGCATATGGCCTGACAAATCAGGTATTTTAAAGCGTTGTTTGAAAGCAGAGACACTTTCGCTCGCGAATTTATGGAAGAGAATCTCCTCCAAAAGCAAGTTTAAGTAAAATTAAAATTAATTCGCGAATTGGTACATAGCCTTAGTACATTTGCCGTGGTCATTTAATTGCTCACCTTGTTTTAGACAAAATTGCTGAATGTGATATTGGCACAGAGAACAGACATCCAGGCTTGAACATATTTTTTCAAATTTACTGTGTAAATTTTCAGAAGCAAACCGTTGGAAAAACAACGCCGCCTAGTCTAGGTTTCACCAAACTAAAATTGACAGACTATCAAGCGAACGAAAGCAAGCGAGGAAGACATTCTCTTGCTCAAGCTTTCTCCCCACAGCAGAATTTGCAGCTTAAGCATCAATGAAATTCAATGAAACCTCATAAATTAACGTTTAGTTTGATGCAGCTTCATTTCCCGAACGGCAAAAGAAATGCCAATGGAACTTGGAATATTCCAATTGCCGTCACTCCGCCGGATGAAGAGTGGCAGGAAATGGAGGTGGTTGAGAATTATACTTTCTGGAAAAATAAAGATCAAAAATAAGCTTAAGAAGATTCAAAAGTAACGCGTAGTATTTTTTTGAATTTTTGATATCATCCTTTTCTTCCAGTTTTGTATTCTTAGAGTTTGCAGTTTTGTATTCTTAGAGCCTTAAACTCTTGGACCTCTCCATGTAAAATATTGACAATTTTCGAACGTTCACTTTATTGAATATTACCAAGTATTTAAAAAATATCGACAAATTTTGTTTATTTTTTTCATTACTTTATTTTCAATGGGATTTCTGTGTAAACATATCTGGCAACACTGGAGCGACCCCCGTATCATAGCAATCATAAATTTATAAGAAGGTCATCTCTCTCTGAGCTGGCAGGTCCTGTCCTAGGACAGCGTTCGCCAGGGCATCTAGTTTTTTTGTGTACATTTTTCGACTTTTATATAATGTGGCCAGATCGCTAAATTTGGTTGACTATTGTACAATAGGTACAAGTGATTTTTTTATAAACTTTTTACAATTTTCGGTGCGAAAATAGTGACTTTAGTGACCATTTTCCGAAAAATAGTGACTTTTTTTGGATGCAAATAGTGACTTTTAAGTGACTAGACTCAAAATAGTGATCAAGGGCTTCAAATGGTGAGTTGACAACTTCGAAGGAAGGTGCAACCGACCTCTGATCTTCACAAGTTCTTACCTCACGCCTCCACGAGTCATCTGATCACAAAAAACTGCCCGCTGAAACATGGAGACGCTGGTTGGCGTAGCTTTGACATTTTGACAATAGCGAAGTGAGGGGGTGCGACCTGTAAACACAGAGAACAGACATCCAAGTCAAATTCAAAAAGTGTGTAATAAATTTAACTGCCATTTCATAATCATTGTAACTGGCAATACGGTGGTGGCGCTGCCATCGCCACCTATTCACATCACCGACCGTCGCGCATCTTAGTAGCCCAAATGTCAAAAAATTTCATTAGCAAAACATTGTTTATCGGAAACGACATGGGCCGTAAGTGTGAATTTTATTGGTGTGCAAATAGGCAAGGTATTATCCGGGGATAATCTTTTTACAGTTTTCCCAAGGATGCAGAGTTCAATTCAATTTTGTGAATTCACTCCTAATGCTCCTGAAAAATAATTTTAGATGCAGCCGCTGGGTATCTTGCTGCGAGTCGCCCGAACTGCAGAAAATTTTGTCCTTCCAGGGAGTTCAAGCTTTCACAGTAAAAAAATATGCTCCGACCACTTCTCTCCTGAAGATTTTCGAGTTCCTGGTAGAACGGATGTGGGGTAAGTACTGAAAATTATGCCGGGATTCATAAAAATTAAATTATTGTCTAAATAGGCTTTTGTTCGGTTGCATTCCCCGCGGCAGTGGTCATTGGAGCAACGATCGAAACAACAACCCTCTGAAAGCGTATTTAGATGCTAAGTGCAATACTGTACTGCAATACGATCTGCCAGAAATAGAGTTTATTGAAAAAGATTCTGATTTCTTGGAATGGCTGGAAATAACTTCGAACCAACATGCGAGACATGAGCGCCAAGCAGGCGAATCCGTCGTTTTAACTGAGCCTGCAAAATGTGTTGGGGAAGAAGATCATGGGTATGTTTACGACAAGTGGGTGAAAATGTTTCTGTTTTCAAGAAAATATTAATTTCAGGCAATCGATTACAACTCGTGCTATGCACACGGAAAATGTAACCACAGTTCACCCCTCCGTGAATTCCACTGGAAATGTTTCATCCAGTTTTGATGCAACTGCATACCAGTTTTGTTCAACTGATGACAGCGTGTTGACTGATTTCAACACATTCATTCAAAGATTTTTGGGAGAGGTGCGGTTCCAGCACAAAATTGCTTTGAAAAGTAAACGTGGCAATAAACGGAACCGAAAAGCATTCCGCATGAATTTATCTGTAAATAAATGATACATATATAAATAGAATCATTTACCCAGTGAACAAGCAAACGGTGAAGTTCTTTTTCCGCGCTCCGTTGCTTTCAAAGAGTTTCACATCTATTTGGTTCCAAAACCAATTGATTTTTTCTCGAAAGTGTTACTACGAAGTTGTAATCGAGTTTTTTTTTTACATGAAGACGAAAAGTTTGATTTAAACAGTGCAATAACGGTTGATTTTGGTTGCAATTGGCAAGAGGCAAGCCATCTTGCATCGCATCTCTGCGTGTTTACGCACACAAGCAGCAGTCCATCAAGTGTTAACGTTCATTTGTTCATCTGCCAACTACCACCGACCATCATCATCATCATCATCGTTGAGCTCCCTTCTAACCGTCACACGCGACCACACATCGTCGCCCGGCTGCAGCAGAACAGTGATACATATAAGATAAGTTTTTTTTCTGTGTCTCCTGAATACATTATAATTTAATTTTGAGTGAGTGCGTGTGTGTGAGAGTGTGTTTTTAGCTTTAGTTTGTTTTTCTGTGTTCGATTATTTTTAATTGCGTGAGGGTTTGAGCGTCATAAACTCCCACGTGAGAGCCATGGATGATTTGTCGGAAGACGAATCATCTATGGCGCGAAATGATGGGGTAGCTCATAAGGTTACCCGATCACGTGCTTATCCAGATGGTTCAGCTGGTCCATGGGTTGTATTCTTTCAGCCCAAAACGAAACCTCTTAACGTTTATCAGATCAGTAATGATCTGACGAAACGATTCTCGGCCGTGACCGAGATAATTAAAGTAAGACCCAATAAACTTCGGGTCGTTGTGTCCAACCTCAAGCAAGCTAATGAGATTGCTGTCTCCCAGCTCTTTACACTAGAATATAGAGTGTATATCCCGGCTCGGGGTATTGAAATTGAAGGTGTGGTCACCGAAACGAGTCTGACCCCTGAGATCCTGCTGAAGCGGGGGTTGGTCGATTTAAGAACCCCCTGCTTCCCCCAGTTCAGATACTGGATGTGCGCCAACTAGGCTCAGTATCGACCAAAAAAGTTCACACCGTCAGACTCGTTTCGCGTGATCTTCTCTGGCTCAGCCCTCCCTCAATACGTCGAGTTAGGAAAACTTCGACTACCTGTGCGATTGTTTGTACCTCGGGTCATGATCTGCCAAAAATGCCAGCAGATGGGACATACGACCTCCCATTGCGGCAATAAGGCACGCTGCTCCAACTGCGGGGAGAAGCACGAGGATGGCGCTTGCGCAGACAGCACACCAAAATGCGCTTTCTGTAAAGGAACTCCTCCTCATGCTCTCTCGTCGTGCCCGGCGTACAAACAACGCGGGGAGAAATTAGAACGCTCGCTAAAACAGCGTTCCAGGCAATCTTTTGCCGAAATGGTGAAAAAAGCCTCACCATCACCCGATGCCAATACAAATCCCTTTGCTCCTCTGTCAGATGACGAGTCTGACTTTGACTTGGCTGAAGAGGGAACATCATTCAGCTTTCCGGAAGGTGCTTCACGGAAGCGAAGACGCGTCCGCCCACGGAAAGTTACTGAACAGGAGCCCCAAAACAGCTTGCCCATTTCAAGGATTTTGGGAGAAGGGCTTCCACCGCTGGAGGAATATAACTTCCTCTTCAGCCTGTCTTAGACAGCGCGCTTCAAGCTCAAACTCGACCAGTTGCAGGAACGTCATTTCGCAGGAAACTTCATCCTCCATGGTGAGATCAGCCGTGCACCGAGGTTTACCGTAAAAAGTCCGATGCGTTTAAAGTTTTCCGTAGACGTGGAACACCAGAGCACTTCGAAAAATACACGGCTCTCGAACGCGAATTTAAGAGCCTCATCAAGGCCAAGAAACGCGGTTACTGGCAAAAATTCGTGGATGGGCTATAGCGCGAAACGTCGATGAGTACTCTTTGGAACACGGCGCGAAGATTGCGTAACCGAACTACGAATAACGAAAGCGAGGAGTACTAGGACCAATAGATCCTCAAGTTCGCGCGAAAAGTTCGTCCAGATTCTGTGCCGGCACGGATCATTCCTCGCGAAACCGACACAGCTCGAAAACGTAGTGTGAATTTCTGTTCAATATCATGCACATAAATGGAGCGTCACAAAACATAGACATTTGCGGTACACATAGTGTAAAGTTCTAGGACATTTCATACATTACCGATATTATTGTATGCAAAAGCTCATCTTTGCTAGAAGTATTTCATGCAAGTTGCGGCTTCGTGTGGAATGAAATACAATTTTACATGCTGTGGAGTATTCGATAGATGAGATCAGCCAACCTTTTTCAATGGTAGAACTCTCTCTCACACTCTTTTCGTGTGGCAATACGGCTCCAGGAGATTATAGAATCAAGTTCAACTTGCTTAAAAACCTCCCTGAACTTGTTGAACTTGTTTAATCAGTTTCTGGAACTCAACATTATACCGGATGATTGAAGACGGGTGAAAGTTATTGCCATTCAAAAACCTGGTAAACCCGCGTCCGACCACAACTCCTATCGACCCATCGCGATGTTATCCTGTATTGGAAAGTTGTTGGAGAAAATGATCCTCTTCCGCCTGGACAAATGGATTGAGACCTGCTTTCAGATACTTAATATGGTTTCCGCAGGGGTAACGGAACGGACGACTGTCTCGCGTTATATCACAGATATTCAGTTAGTTTTTGCTAAAAAAAAAAGAGCAAATGGCTTCTGTATTCTTGGATATCAAGGAGGCTTCTGATTCAGTATCTGTTGAAGTTCTTTCAGATAAACTCCACGCTTGTGGCCTTTCTCCATTAATGAATATTTTTTGTACCATTTGCTGTCCGAGAAACATATTTCTCATGCCTTTCACATGGAAACTCTACAGCTTCCCGATTTAGCTAGATGGGTCTCCCCCAGGGATCCTGTTTAAGCTCCTATTTGTATAATTTTTATGTCAAATACATTCATGGTTGTCTGAGTGACAACTGTACCTTGAAATAACTTGCAGATGACGGCGTAGTGTCTGTCGCGGGACCTTATGGGGTCGAACTGCAAGGACCCTTACAGGATACCTTAGACAATTTGTCTACTTGGGCTTTAGAGCTAGGTATTGAATTCTCTAAGGAGAAAACTGAGTTGGTATTTTTTTCTAGGAAGCATAACCCAGCACAACCGAAGCTTCAAATTTGGGGTGAACCGATAACTCTTTCTATGTCATTTAAATATCTTGGGATCTGGTTCGATTCAAAGTGCACCTGGAGATCCCACATTTAGTATCTGAAGCGAAAGTGCCAGCAAATGATCAACTTTCTTTGAACAATTACCGGAACCTGGTGGGGAGCGCATCCGCAAGATCTTCTAACGTTGTACCGGACAACGATTTTGTCGGTTATGGAATACGGTAGTTTTTGTTTTCAGTCAGCGGCTCGGTCGCACATCATTAAACTGGAACGTATTCAGTATCGGTGTCTTCGTATCGCGTTAGGTTGCATGCACTCGACTCATACCATGAGTCTTGAAGTGCATGTTGCCACACTCGGATCGGTTTACAGAATTATCTCTCCGGCTCCTCACCAGGTGTGAAGTTATGAACCCTCAAGTAATCGAAAATTTTGAGAAGCTCCTTGAATTGAATTCTCAAACTCGCTTCATGACTTTGTACCATTTGTACGTAACACAGGATGTCAGCCCTTCGCCGAATATTTCCAATAGTGTTTGCTTCTCCGACTTCAGCAGTTCGGTTCATTTTGATTTATCCAGCTTCATGGAATCCCAGAGCATCATCGTTTTATGATTGCTCCTGTGATATTTGCTGCAAAGTTTGGCCAAGTTGATTCCACTAAATCGTTTTTCACTGACGGGTCATTGATAGAGGAGTCACCAGGCTTTGGTATATACAACGAAATCCATAGCCCCAATCGTAAACTTCAAGCTCCCTGCATTAGCGGCAATACACTTTACGCTAGAAATTATTGCCTCACTTACACCGGATCAGTATTTCATTTTCACGGATAGTTTCAGTTTTTAGAGGCTATTCGCTCATTGAGGCCGGTAAAGCACTCCTCGTATTTTCTCATGAAAATACAGGATCTTCTAAGTGCTTTATCTTCGCGGTATTTTATCAACACCATTGTATGGGTCCCATCTCATTGTTCGATTCTGGGCAATGAGAGAGCGGACTCGCTTGCAAAAGTGGGCGCTATGGAAGGCGATATTTATGATCGACAAATCGCCTTCAATGATTTTTTTCCTATTTCCGTCAACAGTCACTCCTTTAAATGGAGTAAAGGAGATTTGAGGCGATGGGAACATTCTATCATCCCAAAGGTGTCGAAGAAATCTTGGTTTGGGGGTATGGATATGGGTCGAGATTTCGTTCGTGTGATGTCTCGTCTCATATCCAATCATTATTCTTTGAACGCTTATTTATACCGTGTTGGGCTGAGCGACAGCAATCTCTGTAAATGTGGACAAGGTTACCAGGACGCAGATCACGTAATTTGGTCATGTGCTGAGCATCGTGGAGTCAGATCTGAGCTTTATGATTCCCTTCGGGCTCGAGGTAGACTGGATTTGGAGTTTATGAATCCCATTTATGTGTTCTTGACTAACATTAGCCATTGTAGTTTGCTTAATCTGTATGTTTACCAATAGTTTTTTTTGTATCTGTATTTGTGTGTGTTTTTTTTTCTTTCTCAAAAATGTTCAAGTTAAGAGAAACCCAAAAGTTGTATAGTTATAAGATTTTAGACAATTGAGAATTTAAAATAAATGTGTTAGGTAAACCATATTTAAAATTCCCGCCTATTTTCCCATCCGTTAGATTTTTGTTCCTATTAACCTCGAGACGGCCGCGAGTAATCGGTTGTGTCCCCCTAACTTTAGTTTTAAGATGATTGATGTATATAAATATGAAAACTTGTAAAGTTGATTCGATTGAGCCTGTACAAATAAATGATTTGAAGTCAAAAAAGAAATGGCACACACTTAGCTCCTCTTAGCTCAGTCGGCAAAGGCGCACAAAGCACCCACAAAGCAACACCATGCTGGAGGTGCCGGGGTTTGATTTCCGGTCTGGTCTAGGATTTTTTTGGCATAGGGAATGATTGTTCTTGCCACACAATCATACTAATGCAAAAATGGTACCTGGCATCGAAAACTCTCAATTAATAACTGTGGAAGTTCATTTAGAACATTAAGTTGAGAGCAAGCAATAAGCGAATTGTGAAAGCAATAATCTTGAGATGCTAAACAGAGAGAGGCACACACATATTTACTCACCAAAATTCAACCGATTATCGGATTTTATTGAAATTTTCAGGGAATGAAAAACTACTATTAAGTTAGGATTGACAACATTTGTTTCATTCAATTTCATCTCTCATCCCGAATGCCCGCACCTTCCTTTTCAGTCGACCCATCAAATTTTGTACAACCGATTTTCACAGTGTTTTGGCTGTTTTTACCCTAATTTTCTTCAACTCCAGCTCTGTTTTAATAGTTGCGAGATGTTTGCGAAGTTCTGTCTTCATAATTGCCCACAATTTTTCAATTCGGCGAAGTTCTGGTGAATTTTTTGGGTTCATATCTTTTGGCACAAAACGTGCTTCGTTGGCTCGGTACACTCCAATACGTTTCGAGCGTAGTGGTAGGATGCTAGATCAGGCCAAAACATAGTTGATCCTTTGTGCTTCCTTATGAATGGCAAAAGACGCTTCTTAAGGCATTCTTTCGTGTAAATCTCACCGTTGATTGTTCCGGAAGTTATGAAGGGAGCGTTTATTTCACCACATCCGCGAATCGCCTGTCAGATCAGGAAAGCAAGTATTTCCTCTTCGTGTCAGGGATTCAAAGCCTTTACTCGCATATTAAATCAACTTACGAACTCGTGAAAATGTACAGAGTTAATCATTAGCAGGAATCGTTATTCGGCACCGATGAGTTGTTTTCAACATCGTTTGAGCCTACCAAATGAATAAATTAAAAAAACATGTTCTAATTTCCGACTAGGAGGAATGAAATTTTTATTTTCTAAGCGAAGATCACACACAGGGTGTAAAATGTAAAGTGAGTTCTGCTATAAATCGCTGAAAAGCTGCAACTAGAACGCACTGATCAGAACCGGTTGGAAAAAAGAACTACACCATTTAATGTATTCTATCGCATTTTGCACGAAACAAAAGTAAAATCGGCTCGTGCAACTTGTCTATTCGCAATTTCAGCTACTAGGAAAACGCCACTGCAGTAGAAGATTTAAATGAAGATTGCAATCAAAGTAACGATGATGTCACTAATGTTGGGTGGCGGCATTTCAAAAGTGAAATCTCACATTCTGGATCATCTAACACCTAACGTTCTACAGAAGTGTAGCTTCAATTCAGTCGAAGGCAATTCCATCCACACAGCGATGAAGCGACTCGAAAGTTGTAATAGACATTAAACTAACTGTAGGAACACGCTTGATTGACCATAGGTAGTCGTTTATCTCCGAAAACTTTCGGCAGCTAGGCCGGACAGCGGTTGGCGTGTCGATGCAATTTAGTCTCGGTTACGAACTTGACACGGCTATTGCTGCTGTTGGCACATGGTGTTACATTGTATTCAGATTTGATTTACGTGTGAACGCCGAGAAAATGGTTTTCCCCCCAAGGCGTTCGATCGGGTCATGGCTGGCTGAGAACTACGATGCGCTTGATTGAGGGTAATTAGAACTAATAGTTTTTTAAGCGTTCTTGAACTTGTTGGCCAAGGTGGATGTTGGGTTTTGAGCATAGTGATCGATGAGATTAATAATTGAGTCAAATGTGGAGGAAGCTTCTGATCGAATATGAACGTCCATTTTTTTTTTGACGTAGGACTACATCTTTGTTTTCTATACTGGATTACAATTTAAAAAACTTTTGCGATTGTCACGACAAGCGGTCAGATTTTGAGCGTTAATATCTCAGTGGTTTTACCAAAAATATTTTCAAAATGTTTGCCCCAATCGATCGTTAATATTTCTACGTGTCAATTCCAATATTGAAAAATATTGATTTTCAACATTAAACTATTGAAAATAAGGCAAATATAACGTGAAGTCTTATAATTTCGTTTTGCAGAGTAAATTTACTAAATGCCAAGTATTTTCCTATCACAGACTTCAGATTTAAGTATGGGAGATCTCATATTCAGCAGTGAACGATATAGAAGGGGTACACCTTCGTAAAATGCTCATTCGCTCGGCAGCCTTGGAGCTGTTCAGAGCGGCAATGAGCCAGTATTGAATAAGCAGCAGGCAGTGACAAGTACTCTGCAGGATCGGAGGGTTGGTACTTGGAGGCTTGAGTGGTATGAAGTGGAATGTGGAATGAATTTTTACAAATGGTGATCGTCCCGCAATTTTGCAACAAGTCATTATAACATTCATAACACATTGCTACGAAGTCCAATGTCACCTTTGCGTACAACCTCATTGGGCTATGCCCTTGTAGTTTTTGATATTAAGGGATCGATGTCTCGGAGGCCTTGATTTTGTTTGTGTTAATACATGCACATATGATTACAATATTGTCCATCTCTTTTTAATTTAAAGAAACATATATAAATTTTCTTCTGTTAATCTGTTATGCAACCCAACAGAACAAAACGGCATACGACAAATAACACCAACGGTGCGCTGCACGACCCAGCAGAACCGTTCAAGCTATTTTGGAGCGAAAATAACTGTCGTGTGATAACGAATTAAAATCATTAAATCACCCATTTGTACGAATCACGTTCCCACGAAAGCCGTGAATGGCAGCAATACAAAGCTGTCCCTTGTCGCCGTTGTTACAGCGACTATTCCCAGTTTCTACAATTCTGAAACTTACTTCATCTCATTCCCCGACTATACATCGGGTACAATGATTTCCCAGTTGCTTCAATGCGGAGAAAAGTACACTCATAATGTGAAACAGCACTTTAATTATAGTAGCTAGGTTAGGAGGAAATGCCGGCCTGCGTGGCGTGGAGATCGCTTTGCCGGTTCCCCGAGAGCGCATACATGAAAGGTCGTAGTGCAATCCATTGTTCGGTGATAGTGGAAGGTGGCAAGCAAAGTGGAAGCAGCACATTCACACACAGAGAGTTAAAGACGCGTCCGTCAAGTCATTTTGATTGGAATATACACGAAGGAAGAGCCGAAAAGTGCGAAGGGTCTCCGGCGGTGAGCCACAGAGCCGCTTCAGATGATATGTATGTTGACTACACCGTGCGTGGAAAGTAGAGCAACTGCTGTCAACTTGTCAGAAGGTATGTTCCAATAAACACGGCGACTACATGCATACGGGACGTTACACAAATAGCTTAATTGGGTGGAAAGCGGTGACGACTTTTCGCTGTTCCATACCTTCTGGGTGAAGTTTATATCAATACATTGCAGCTCACAGCACGTTCTAATCGAGAATATTGCTACTACGAACAAGATTATTTCGACTCATTTACGATGTTTCCTCAACACTACATAGGCTTTTTTCGTAATTAGTGCGAAAAAACTGATGTGTCAAGATGAGCATGTTCGTGTCTCATCGTTTGTAGTCGTTTGTCAACGTGTCTCATTAAATTTGACCAAACTTTCTCATTTGAATGCGATCACGATTCGGTGAACTGCAAAGAAGTCCCAACTGATTTGACCGTGAAAAGAACACTTTCGCACAATGGTGCCGTTGGTTTCTTGTGGCTCTCAATTGAAACCAATCAAACTTTATAAATGCACCATAACTTTTAATGGCACCTCCACGAACGCGAAAAGCAACAAATTCGGTCCCAATCAAGCTTAATGATCATTGCTAAGGTACGGTCCACAAAGTGAAATCAAAATTTGCATATTTACTACTGCACGGCATTCGACGAGAACACCAGTCTTTATTGGCATTTCAAAGAAAAAGTAGCATATCTGGTTGTCCCAAAATAACGACTTTTTGGCATTTCAAATAAAAAGTAGCATATCTGACTGCCCTGAAATGTCAACCAGGGCAAATAAATGTGCAATAAACGCTAATCTAGATTCATCTTCAGTAAATTTTGTTCGCGACGACTTGTGTTTTGTCGGGTTTCATATCGATGGTTCCGAGATAACTGACTCGGTCAAACTGTTTAGCAGTTTGTCAAGGTTTGATTGATCTAAGCGGACTGCAGACTGGATTGTTGTTAATCTCTTAATCAAAAGCAAGTTGTTTTATGGGACGGCATAATGTTCAAATGTTTCGAAGCAAATGTAATGAAAAAATGTTGATAGCCTTGGAGATATCTTCAGACCGTCAAAAACACAATTAAAATATGCTACTTAAATAAAGACTGCCCACACACTTAGACATTATTATTTTTACACGAGACGTAATATATCTTTGTAAAAAGTCGGGGAACGTAAAGAAAGATTTCGTGTAAAATTATGTCTCCTGAAACTGACACATACACATACGACACATAGGGTATGCGTCCCTTGACTCAGCCTAATATGCAACAATCGATTACATTATTTGTTATAACTCATAAAAATTTGAGCTGGAAGCAATATTTAACTAGTAATACACTTGTCTAGATATATTTACACTTGTTTGGTAATATGTATCACGAAATAATACACAACTCATTTTATAAAGTTCGAATCTTTCGAGAAATATGGATGTAATGTCGGTGTATAAGCACCAAGTTGGATCTATTTATGGATGCTTCGTCCCATTCGATAGGTTTGTTATTCAATGTTAACTACGTATGGGTTTTTTTCTGATTTAATGCGTTGCCAGCTGTATTCGCTGTATAATTTCTCAAAACAAACTATTATAAAACTGCTTAGAAACACTTACGTAATTTTCACATATGATTTATCGGCCATAATCAAAACATTATAATTCACTCTACACAGATTTTGTTCCTCTGGTTTGTGTTTTGTTGAGCCATTTGAACAACATTCAACCGAAACTAACACATTTTTATTGAAATTTTACCTATAACAACATTTTTAAAGGGTGTTTCGATCAAAATTTGGTCGACTTAAACTTGACGCATTTCCTTTCATCGTGCATAAAATTTTTTTGCACACCCCTCATTTTGAAGATGTATGCGTGTAGCATCATGCGTTTATTTTGATTTTGAGATCAGCGCTTCAGTTATCAAAATGTCGTCGAAGGAAGAGAAGCAACGCATCAAAATTTGGCGAAATTGTTGAATGTGGCTAAATTAACTGCTACCAACGTATTAACAGTGTTTGGTAAACGTTTGTCGACAGCCAGGCAAGCTGGATCGGAGGGAAATCGAAAGCCGGAGGCCACAGCGACGACAAAAAGAGTTGCCCGCTGTTTCGAGCGGAACCCCAACCTCTCCGTCCGAGATGTCGCAAAGAAGCTGAGAGTGGCGCCTTCAACCGTGGATAGAGCTGAAAACGAGCTGGACTGTCGACTTAGAAGAAAGTGGTGACTCCAAATCGCGACGATAAACAAAACACGATCGCGAAAGTTGTACACGACGATGCTGACGAAGTATGATTGCGTGGGACAGGACGCTGAAACTTACGACAAGGCAGACTTTAAGCAGCTTCCTGGACAGGAATTTTGTACGGCAACCGGACGGGGAAAGGTGGCAGATATGTTCAAGCACATTAAACTGTCAAAGTTCGCGAAGAAATATCTGGTGTGGCAGGCCATCTGTATCTTTGGCTTGAAGAGCAACGTTTACATAGCGACCGGAACCGTCAACCAGGAAATTTATCTGAGCGAGTGCCTACAAAAACGTCTACTGCCTTTCCTGAAGCGACATAATTGTTCCGTTCTATTTTGGGCGGATTTGGCATCTTGCCAATACGGAAAAAAGGCCATGGTATATGCTTCCAACAACGTTCAAGTGCTGCCCAAGGACAAGACCCTCCCAACACGCCAGAGCTCCACCCAATCGAACAATATTGGGCCATCGTCAAGCGGTACCTTATGAAGACTCAAAAAGTCTTTGTGAGCGAGAAACAGTTCAAGGCAAACTGGCGTTCTGCGGCGAATAAAGTGGACAAGGAGACTGTATAAAATCTTATGGCAGGTGTTAAACGAAAGACCCGGCAATTTGCATTCGGTAAAATGGAAGCTTAGCTGAATATTGCTCCTGTATTCTGTATTAACTGAACTTGAAAAAGAAAAATAATTTGACTTAATAATAAAAACTTTGATCGACTCACACACATTACTGTTTGACCAAATTTTGATTAGAACACCCTGTATTATGCTTTTTATACGACACATGATAGAGAAGAGAGAAGAAGAAAATATGTTTCTCATTTTTTTGGTAAAATTATGGTTGTTTTTTTATTTTGATGATTAGTTTAAAAACTGGTGACTATTTTCTATAGATCTTGGCTGTATAACTTGATTTATCGGTTCAATTTAGCCAAATTTAGATCATTCGAAGATCGTGTAGATAATCTGTTCAGCTTGACCAGTCAAATCATGGTGTCTCAAAAGGTAAGGAAATCGTAAATTACATGGAAGTGGACAACTATAAATTGTTTAATAATGTCTCAATTGCTTTGAAATAAATTGGTCATCCTGATAGCAACATAAACATAATTCAACTGCCGAGACATGTTTCCTAAGATGAACCTTCGACAATGCCTAACATATTTCAATTGGTCGGATTTTAATAATAGATGCTTTTTTGTGAAAAAGTTCAGTTTAGTTGTTATAAAGGGTGATACGGTCAAAATTTGGTCAAGGGAAAACGCGTGTAAATTTGTGAAATCGTTTATTTAAAAAATCAAATTAAATTTCTTTTTCAAGTTCAATTAGTATAAAATTCAGGAAAAATATTCAGTTAGGCTTCCGCTTTTCCAAATCCGAATTGCCGGGCCTTACGCTTGACCCCTGCCATCAGATTTTGTATAGCCACCGTGTCCACCTTCTTCACCGCAGAAAGCCAGTTTGCCTTGAACTGCTGCTCGTCCTTAGCAGTTTTTTTTTGTCTTCTTTAGGTTCCGCTTGACAATAGCCCAGTATTTCTCAATTGGGCGGAGCTCTGACGTGTTGGGAGGGTTCTTGTCCTTGGGAACCACCTGCACGGCACCAGACGTTTATTCAAACACTCTTTCACGTAAATTTCTTGGTTGACAGTCCCGGAAGCTATGCAAATGCTGCTTTTCAAGCCATAGGTACAGATGGCTTGCCAAACCAGATATTTCTTTGCGAACTTTGACAGTTTCGTGTGCTTGAAAATATCTGCTACCTTTCCCCTTCCTTTTGCCGTATAAAACTCCTGTCCCGGAAGCTGCTTGTAGTCGGCTTTGACGTAGGTTTCGTCGTCCATTACCACGCAGTCAAACTTCGTCAGCATCGTCGTGTACAGCCTCCGGGATCGCGCTTTGGCCGTCGTATTTTGTTTATCATCGCGATTTGGAGTCACTACCTTCTTGTAAGTCGATAGTCCGGCTCGTTTTTTGGCTCGATGCACGGTTGTAGACGATACACCCAGCTTATTTGCGGCATCTCGGAGAGATGGGTTAGGGTTTCGCTTGAAACTACCGGCAACTCTCTTTGTCGTCTCAGCGGCTTCCGGTTTTCGATTTCCCCCCGATCCAGACTTCCTGGCTGTCGACAAACGTTCCCCAAACACTTTAATTACATTTGTAACGGTTGATTTGGCAACTTTTAGCGATTTTGCCAACTTTGCGTGCGAGTAGCTCGGATTTTCGCGATGCGTGAGCAAAATTTTGATACGCTGCTCTTCTTGCTTGGACGGCATTTTGACAACTGAAGAGTGAATTCCAAAATCAAAATAGGAGCAACATTCTACACAAACACACCTTCAAAATGAGGGGTGTTCAAGTTTTTTAAATGCAAAATTGAGAGAAATACGTCAAGTTGATATTGACCAAATTTTGACCGTATCGCCCTTTAGAGTGTGAATCGATGTTTTTTTAGACGATTGGTTGCTGTTTTCACTAAAAATTGTTTCAAGTTGCCGAAAGTATCTGATAGAAAAAGGATTAAATTTCTAGCGTGATAGTAGGATGGGCCTTTTAGATGGGAACTTTTAGACGAATCCGTGTTGTATTAGTGTTTATGAGAAACTGCCTTCATGAGTAACAATGTTGCATCCCGGATGATGATCCATTGCTTCACGCATCGACCAGCTAAGTATTTTTCCGTATCCACACAACTACAGTATGTACCATAAAAAAATGCGAAAGCTTTCAATACTTATTTTTGGGTAGCTTTAAACATTATTTTTACTGTTTTAATGCGTGTGTGTAATCATCTGACTGCATACTCTGAGACGATGTAAACAAAACAGTGGTTCGCGAGTAACAAAATTGAGACAAATGTACGCAAAGGAGGTTGTGACTAGTTTGCTGCTCGCCCAAAAGCCCGTAAAACAAATTGCAACGATTGTGGGATGCCACCTGGCTACCGTTTACCGTATCCAACGTTCAATCCTTGATGGACCACGTCCACGGAAGCCGGGAAGTGGCCGTTCAAGGTTCGCTCGCACACCGTAGGATCGATCCAAAAATTGGCTAAGGAAGCCGATATTTCAAAAACTACCATGCAACGGTTGGTCAAAGATGACTTGAAATGTTCGTCCAGGGTAAGAGTAAAGCGCCACCTTGTAACGGACCGAATCAAACAACTACGGCTGGGGCGCTCGAAACGCTTGGTGTCAGCATTACAAAAGAAGCATACCATCATCATATTCTCCGATGAGAAAATGTTCACCATTGATCCCGTATCTAACACATGTACAGACAGGTTTATTTCGCCGAAGAAGATTGAGGATGTTCCAGAGAACGTGAAATTCAAGTTTACAACCAAACATCCGGCCGGAGTCATGGTTTTCGGGGCAGTTGCGTCCAATGGCTTGAAAATGCCTCCAGTATTTATCAAAGTTGGATTAAAAGTTAATACCGAGGTTTACATGAACATTTTGAAGGACCACGTTCTGCCATGGATGAAAGCCAACTTTGGAGCACACCAACACGTCATTTTCCAACAGGACGGAGCACCGTGTCATACCTCAAAAGGACTCAAGCGTGGCTGAAGAAAAACATGGAATTTTGGCCAAAGGACATTTGGCCTCCTAGCAGCCCGGACTTGAATCCGTTGGATTACTCAATATGGGCATATGTTCAGGCTAAGGCCTGTGAACGTTCTCACCCCAGTGATAGCGCCCTGAAAGCTTCCATTGCCAAGGCATGGAACTCGATGGCTGACTCATACACGGAGAAGGTTTGCCTCCCTTCCCTTTTTGGAGAAGGTGATCGAGAAAATTGTAGACATATTGAGAAATGTAATCATGAAAGGGTTAATAAACGATTCCCTAAATAAAATTATGATTTTTTTTTATCATTTTCTATGAAAAAATAACTTATTTGAAACTGAGGTATGGATTTTCGCATGGGACGCAGCTGGGGGACGTTGGACGGGTTCGCCGACTTGGGTACCACATCGAAATTCAGCCACTCCATCTCCTCCAACGATCGCTTCGAGTAGTGAGCCGACGCCAGATCCGGCCAGATCACCGCGTCTTCGCCCTTATGGTATTTCATGATGAACGACGCAACTTCCGGCAGGCATTTCGTACTATAAATTTTCACGTTCGCGGTCAGTCCGAAGCGAAAGAAGAGCGGCTTTGACAACGCCTTCTCGCTGATTTTCAGCCACAGCAGCACCTTCTTAGGGAACTTGGTGTGTGAAATGAACTTCACCTTGGAGCTCACTTTCTTCGTGGGGGAAGTAAAATACGAAGTGCCCTGCCAGTCGGCCATCCAGGGTGAGATAGGTCTCGTCGTCCATCACCACCTCCACGTCGCGATTCACCGGGAAAATCAAGTCCCAACCGTTCGAAGAAAAATGTAGCACTTAACCTTTTTAGACTAGATGCTCCCAACGACCATTTTTAAATAAATTTTTGTTCTGTACACCAAACAGGGCATTCTGTTTAACTGTTCTCTCCGACTATTCATTTCCCTTCTTATTTGATATCTACTGAAAGCTACGTGGGTTCTCCGTGACTTCTTATGGTAGATACCAAATCTTTCTTATCTCCAACGGTTGCATGGACGTGACCAGGAGAGCGATCTCGGAGTGTCTTCGTGGAGATTATTGCGTGAAGAAACGTATCAGTAACTGTGATTTCGTTTCATGGTGACATGCAATGTCTTCAATGAATTACTCCTCATCATAGCTCCATGCACAAGGTGTGTAAACGTCAATGCACTACTCTAAAACTTAGAACTTAAAACTTAAATTAAGAACTGTGGAAGTGCTTCATAGAACACTAATATTGGTGACAAGTGGAGCTCCGTAGGGCGTACAAAGCCAAGTAGAAGAAGAAGAAGAACGACTGCCTTCAAATAGCATTTCAAACCACTTGAGAGCATCGTACAAATTTGCAAGGAAAACATATTATTTTGACTTTCATTCAAAAAATCCCAAAAAGAAAGATCCCTTGGAAGACCGGACTGGGAATCGAACCCACCGCATCAGGCTTGGTAATGCTGTGCTTTTACATACTAGACTATCTGAGATTCTAGCAAAGGGCAGGTATGGTAGATAATTGATGTATTAGTTGACATAGGCATTAAACAAACTGCGATATAACTAGTTGTAAAAACGTTTTGTTTTTTTTTTATACTTATTCTACTGAAAACCCCTTTCAGTGTGGGTTCCAGTTTCTTCCAGAATATTCCATGGAGCACAAACCTGAAAAGAACAAAATAATCTAGTTAGTTTAACCATCAAATTAACTAGTGAAATAATTTTAAGTAAACATGTAATCAAATATTTCTTCTTCATGAGCCGGCTTTACTGCCCCTCCCGAAGGAAAACGGGACCAGAGAATTTTACGCCTCAGAAAAATCTCATCGACCTCTGCTGGGATTGAACTCAGACTCAGTGGGTCGGAATTTATTCAACCTGTTGTGGCGGTCAACCACCATTACCTTTGGAATAGATCAAGTTTATTTTATAGCGCTAATTTCTGCAAATGTTTACATTGAAACCCCAATATTGTCTCAATATCCAAGAGCTATTCCGAATCATTTTATTTTTAAACTCAGAACGAACGATAGATACAATCTTAAAATCTACAGTTTGGGTGTGCTTCATTGGCTGCAGTTTCTCTCAATGCAAACGTAATTAATCTTTATACGACATGCAGATTCCATAAACTTACACCTATTTTCAGCAGCCTTCTCATAAGTTTGGATCTACATAAGAGAGAACGAATAAGAGCAGAAGAAGCAAAATCAAACTAACGGCGCTTCGGCTCGTTATGAATGCATAATTTGTGGCCTCAAGTGGTGTGGGGTAGCTTCCAATAGATCCGGTGCGGTGGAAATAAGGGAGAAGAACGACCAACCAGTCATCCGTAATCTCCATATGGTTCGAATGAATACGCGCCCGCGATTTAGCGCTGAAACGAAAGTGTGTACTTAAGCGGATCGTTGAGTTTCGATTGGGGCCGCCAGATAAGTACGCGCGCGCCAGGTGCGCGCGAAAATCGGTCTTGATGAGTAGGTATTCATCCAGTTATTTTACACCGCACCTTCCGTCGGATTATGCTTGATCGTTGGAAAATCAATCGAAGGTAAATTCTCGTTCGAGAACCGGTTCAAGGCGTCAACTTTTTCTCACGCGTTATGTACAACTAACCACCCAATGCGACGGTATGCAGCACAAGCGCCGGACTAATTTACGAGATTAGCCAAATCCAACTGACACACTAACCGACAGCAACAGTTTTAAACTGTACCGGTTTTTTGATAGTTTTACTGCTGTGTGGTACAGTTTCTCTTGTATTTCAAATAAGGTGCAGAGAGACGAAACATGGCATCATATCGTACATCTTGTCCGGCTTCGAGTAAAATCTGCGCGGGAACGATGATTTATACTGTTCAGAGGTTTAATGCTTGTTTTCTTTGGTTAAGACAATGCCGTTTACTTATTGCTAAGATTTAATATTGTATTTTTGTCATTTTAGTGATCTTTGGGACTAGGAAATGTGGCTATTGCGACTGTTCCAACAATCGATTCGTCCAAACTCTGAACTAAAAACCTTCAACGTGATTTTTTTTCGACGCTAAAATCTGAACACAACCACAAAACGAAAGCACGCTGCAATCTTGTAATAAATCGGCAAACCGTTATATATAAAGAGTTTTCTTCTTCTCTTTGTTTGTTTCTCCACACAGCCAGCTGGTATGTGGAGCTTCAGTTGAGAAACTTGAAAGCTGGCGTCACGTTGGATCTACTTTGTGCATCATCATCATTCTTTCTCAGCGATTCGGTTCTTTTTTTCCAGTTTCTATGTTTTTTGTTTCTTCAGGACCAGCAATTATTTGTATGGGATTTGACAATTACTCTGTGTGAAAAGTATCAAGAGAACCGATTGAGCTGAGAAAAAATATTCGTCAATACTTCTGAAAGTTTTGAGAAATCTCTGTTCATTTCTCTCACAAATTTAATATATAAATTCGAAATCATGAAATAAACGATAGGTAACGTTGAAAGGTGAATAATTTTCTTTAGATGGACCACTTACATCAATAATTTATTTCCAGAAACGTCACGTGGGTTTCAAAAGTGGCTTCTCACTGTTTTGTTATTTTGACTAAAACAATCACAAAACGGTTTCCTATGTTTTGAGTATTTGAAGTTGCAAATTATTCCGGTAAAAACCAGTGAAGACGGACACGACAATTTAGCTGCAACCGAGTTTCCGATTAAACACATATTTTTCCGAACAATTTTAATGAGGTAGGATAATGGAGCAGAGTTTCAAATGCATTTTTTATATTCAGCAATTCCATTGAAAAAATATATAATAAACGATCTCTGAGATTTTCATAATGATTGGTCATTATTGAAAAATATTAGCCACCTGTTTTTATTTTTTATTTTGTCAGTAGGGTACCCATTTCAGCGTTAGGGTGGCCCAAAAAATTGACTTAAAAAATGTTTTGAGCCGATTTTAATACCGAAATAGGCAAATGAAAGGTAATCAAACAGCTTGTGTAATAGAAAGAATGTCTGAAATCGCTCTACTACTTCGAATCAAGGGAAGGAAGAAAGCGTGGACCTCCCGTACCAAACGTTCCATATAGAGTTGAATAATGTCATAATTTGAATTTTATCGTTGAGAGCATGGATGCTAGAAAGATTAGTTTATGCTGCTTTTGCCTGTGGGTGGACTTTTGGCATTTGAAATTTGCCAAGGTTATAGCGCCTTATCTCACTCACTGAAATTTAGATTGAAATTTAAAATTTACAGAAAAATACATTTAGTTATATAATAGTCTAAAAATATAATAATAAGAACAATCTACGCCAATCCATCCAAAACTACGACTGAGGGACCTGGTAAAAATAAGAGTCCGTAGATGCATTTCGTGACTTCTGGCAACTTTGCTTCACAACTCATCGATTTAGCACCACCCGGGGGAGACTTGGTCCTATACCCAATAATTTCATTAGCTCCAATCCGCTCAACCAATCGCAATGTTTTGTGATATAGTGGACGGATTATTATAATTTGAGATAACTCAATGCAGACGTCTTCCAAATTTGGCAGATCGACAGGCAATCGGTGGAGACCCACCTGGTACCTCATAGCAATATGCTTAGAGGCGGACCGGAAGATTTTATGAGCTACCTCCCCCACGGATCTAATTTTTTTTATAAGGAACAAAACTACCGATTATTATGAAATTCTGAGAGATCGTATATAATTTTTCTATGGAATTGCCTATTAATAAACCAAAAATAATGTAAACAAAAAAAGTGAATAGTCAATTTTGTCCAATCAAAATTAACAAAAAAAAGTTGTAGCTTTATAACGGTAAAAGCTAGTGATCTGAAAGTTTTTGACTTTTCTTAACATTTAAAAACGATCATATTACAGCCGGAAAAAGTAAAGTCCAAACATTACGTGGCAGCGTTAAAAAGTTTCTAAATTTCCCTTGGAATCTATCTAAGCATGAATAAAAAAGAATTAAAGCTACACCAAGAGACGTTCCAAGCTTCAATTAGAGAGATTGCAAGTTTTAATTGAAAGCTGCTCTCTATACTTTCAATTGAAAAGTTTAAAACTTTTATTTGGAAGCTTTCCAGTTTTCACATCTAGCATTTCAGACTTCGCTTAAATGCTTTTCGAGCGTCACTACCAAACTATTCAAGCTTCACTCAAATACTATTTAAGCTTCACTGGGAAGCTTTAAAACCTATACTAGAAAACTTTGCAAGCTTAACTTAGGTCTTAACCTCATCCGCCTTTCCGTCGGAAGGGTATTTCTTTAGCTCTAGCTCATTTTTTTTCACCTTCTTTGGCTTACTCCACTGCCTATATCCGTCAGGGAGCCTACCGAAAGGGTCTTAACCTCATCCGCCTTTCCGTCGGAAGGGTTTTTCTTCAGCTCTAGTTCATTTTTTTCACCCTCTTTGGCCTACTCCACTGCCCATATCCGACAGGGAGCCTACCAATAGGGTCTTAACCTCCTCCGCCTTTCCGTCGGAAGGGTTTTTCTTCAGCTCTAGTTCATTTTTTTTCACCCTCTTTGGCCTACTCCACTGCCCATATCCGTCAGGGAGCCTACCAATAGGGTCTTAACCTCCTCCGCCTTTCTGTCGGAAGGGTATTTCTTCAGCTCTAGTTCATTTTTTTCACCCTTTTTTGGCCTACTCCACTGCCCATATCCGCCAGGGAGCCTACCAATAGGGTCTAACCTCCTCCGCCTTTCCGTCGGAAGGGTTTTTCTTCAGCTCTAGTTCATTTTTTTCACCCTCTTTGGCCTACTCCACTGCCCATATCCGTCAGGGAGCCTACCAATAGGGTCTTAACCTCCTCCGCCTTTCCGTCGGAAGGGTTTTTCTTCAGCTCTAGTTCATTTTTTTCACCCTCTTTGGCCTACTCCACTGCCCATATCCGTCAGGGAGCCTACCAATAGGGTCTTAACCTCCTCCGCCTTTCTGTCGGAAGGGTATTTCTTCAGCTCTAGTTCATTTTTTTCACCCTCTGGCCTACTCCACTGCCCATATCCGTCAGGGAGCCTACCAATAGGGTCTTAACCTCCTCCGCCTTTCCGTCGGAGAGGTATTTTTTCAGCTCTAGTTGTTTTTCCACCCTCTTTGGCCTACTCCACTGCCCATCTCCGTCAGGGAGCCTACCGAAAGGGTCTTAACCTCATCCGCCTTTCTGTCGGAAGGGTATTTCTTCAGCTCTAGTTCATTTTGTTTTCACCCTCTTTGGCCTACTCCACTGCCCATCTCCGTCAGGGAGCCTACCGAAAAGGTCTTAACCTCCCCCGCCTTTCTGTCGGAGAGGTATTTTTTCAGCTCTAGTTCATTTTTTTTTCACCATCTTAAGCCTGCTCTACTGCCCATCTCCGTCAGAGAGCCTATTCTCCGGTATTCCGTCGGAAATGATTTTTTTTTACCAATCTAATCTCTATTGGATTTCTACCTACCCGCTGCGCCATTGTCGTGACCTGGTCGAGAAATTGGAGGCTTCGACTCAGCACAACTGTGCTCTGCAAAATCCGTCAAATAACTGAATCGATCATGCACATGAGCACATGCACCTACTACGATGACTGGTATTTCACTTCCACTGGGTCCAGCGATTGTACAGCCATTCTTAAATCACCTGCGACCTACTCCACTGTATATTACCTCATCTTCCTCCGTCATTCTGTCAGAGAGGTTCAATGTGGTAGATATGATAGTTCAATGATTGCCATGGAAAATAAGAATAACAATTATTGTTATTCTTATTTTCCATGGCAATCATTGAACTATCATATCTACCACAGTGGCAATAAAGAAAAAAGTTACACATTGTGCATTAGATTCAAAAACGACCAATGACTCGCTCAACATTTCACCTTACAACCCCCCCCCCAATTACACCTCCCAACTTTTCAATCCAACTATCGAAACTAGTACATCAAAAAGATCGAAGTAGACCGCGCTCCTGAATTGACGTTTTTCAATTTTGCTCTTTGATTTTTTCCGCGAAATAAAATTTAAGTTCCAAAACTTTGAACAAGGAACTGCAAAATATAAGTTGGTGTAATTTTGTGACGGTAAGCAGTTTATGTCACATTTGGTATTGGCGGTAATGAAGTTTCAACGGGCAGTGAAACTGCCGTCAATGAAAATCCCAAACCGAAAAGTTAGTGTCAAGTCCAACCGAAAGTTAGAGTAGCTGTGAAAGTGTTTCTCCTTGTGGAACTTTCAATGATGTAGTTGTGACAAAGAATACAAAGGCAGCAATGTCCACAGAAGCAACAAGAATTAACAGTTCCACCTCCTCTGAGACGGCAACAGTCGGAGTTAGTGTTTACGATGGGGGGGTAGCAAGGGAAAAGCAATTTAGCAGCCAGCATTGATCGTCAGCCTAGTCCAACACAGATGCAACATTCTCCGAATCTCAACCTCGTGATTTGGACTTATCGCAATCGGACAAGGAATTAGGCGAGAAGACTAGAGGCGGATGTAGGAGTGGAAGAAATTGTTCTCCCGGTGAATCGGGACCTTTTCCTACAAGACCACTGGTAACCACTGCAGTCTTCATGAGTGAAGCAAGCACGACAGGTCTAGATGGGCATCATTTAGATCACCCGGATGCCTTGAAGGAAGCAGAACGCTAACCAGTCGGACCCCGCAAAGGGTTTTCGGACAATTGAGAGGTGGTAAGTGCTCTCAATAACTTGGAGCGAGGCAGGTAATTGTTTTCCATTTTGTCCCTATATCACTTTATTTTGAACCTACATCAAATATAATTTAATCTTATTATGAATAATATATATGATCACATCACTTATCAAGGTGAATCCTGATCCATCGAGCCCTACCCTACTAACATAGAAAAACCTCCTTCCTGTGACCTTTGTGAGGATGCAGAGGTAAACACGGTCCCTAAACAGCAAAGGTTACACTAACTTTCCTTCCCTATTCCCACCTGATTGCAAGGACGTGGCCGGCGCCGTTATTGATTATTAAAGAAATTGAGTCACTAAAACGTGTACAGTGAGAATGGTCGGTTAGTCCCATCCCCATTCAGCTGAGTCATTGTGCAATTTTATTGATTCTGATCAATCACGGAGTAGCAACCATTGATACGTGCAGTCAGTCAAGCTAAGGCTAAAGCTACAAAAACTAACAAATACATCCAACAAGAAACCAACAAAAAAAATAATAAATTTTTTATGCTATTAACAACAAAAATAACCCTCCCACAAAAATAAAAATTAATAATTTTTTATTTTTTGGAGAGGAAAAACAAAAAATTTTATTTTTGACAAAATTTCGCATTTAGGTCTACATCAAATAAATCATATAAAAAAACAACAAAATACATATTTGGACCTGGACATACAAACTGTGCTGCAGACTTCTGTGTGTATTGTAATGAGTAATGAATTATTTCACACAGCAATTTGATTTTTTTATCTTCATACACAACACTTCTTTCCCCATCGACTGTGAATACGAAGAAGTGCCAGAATACCACAAAGCAAATTATGAAGAAGCAAAACGTAGACTGCGTGGAATTAATTGGAAAAATATATTAAGTATAGAAGGAAATGTCGACACTGAAGTAGAAAAATTTCATTCAACTATTCAGAAACTGTACCAATGAAAAGAAGAAGACGAAAACTAAGCAACAAATTTCCAGTGTGGTTCAATTCACAACTAAAAACTATATAGAACAGAAAACAAAAAGCACACAAATTATATAAAAATGAAAACACTAGCGGGAATTCACAAAAACTATCTGAACATATGCAGCCAACTTATCACATCCATTAACTCTGCACACGAAGAATATAATCGTAAAGTCGAATTAGAAGTCAAGTTATGTCCTAAAAACTTTTTCAATTACGCATACACCAAATTGAATAGTAACAACTTTCCTTCACGAAGGCATTTTGACGGAACTTTAGGTGAAAATCTTTCTGAAATTTGCAATCTCTTTGCAAAATTCTGTACACCACTTTTTCCGATGAAGAAGACCGTGACCGTAACTCCTTTGCCATCATTCCAGAAACTCTCAACAACTTTGCAATCAATCAATTATGAAGTTTTTACAGCACTTAAAAATTTGAACGCATCTAAGATTTCTCCATAATTTTTTTCTTAAATTTTGTATGGAGCATAGAATTTGGGGCCTTCCCTCAGAAAAAAAAAAACTACATGGTTTGTGAATAGCCCCTAAAGGGCCAGGGCCAGATGGTATTGCACCCACATTCATGAAAAGTATTTCAGAAAAGCTTAATCTCCCCTGAGAACAACTCTTAAATATGTCTTTGATAATTCGCTTTCAAAATAAACTTTCGGAACCCATTTCAATAACTTCTGAAGTCCCGCAAGGTTCTCATTTAAACGCTCTTCTATTTATTTTGTACGTAAACGACATTTCCTATATACTTAACAAATTAAGGTACTTATACATGCAGATGAATTGAAGCTCTTCATGGAAATAAGTAATCCTAGCAACGCAGAAGAATTCCAGTACGAAATAAACCTATTCCACATATGGTGTAGTAAAAGCCTACTTCAACTTGTAATGTAGCTCAATAGTATTCAGCAGGAAAATTTAAACATTAAATATTGGAGTATCCATAAGACACCAAACAGTAGTAAAAATCAAAATTGTAAGGGATATGAGTGTAATCCTAGACTCCAAACTCACTTTCGTAGAATATTATAACACCATCATTAGCAAAGTAAATAGAATGCTGGGTTTTACTAAAAGCTTCAGCTTCAATTTTAAAGACCCATACACAATAAAACTTTTATACATTACATACGTAAGACCAATTCTGGAACACAGTTGCCTAGTCCGTGTTTTGCCATACAGGAAAAACGCATAGAATCAGTCCAAAAACATTTCTTTTTAAATGCCCTACGTAAATTGAATTGGACTGAAATTCCTCTTCTATCATATGAAGCACACTGCATGATCATCGACACACAAACACTCAAAGAACGCCGCGACTTAGCAATGCTCTTCTTCGTCAACGCGTAAAATAAGCAGCATTACTCTCGCAATTAAACTTTTACACTCCCTCTCGGCATCTTAGAACACGAAAATTATTCTCAGAAATACCAAGTAGATCAAATTATGCAAAAAATGAACCCATTAATCGAATGATGCGACAATATAATCTTAACTGTATAATTGACATCACAATGTCTTAAAAACAAATTACAGCTGTAAAAGGAAAACTAAAAGGATCTCGACTAGAAGACAGTAGAAATAATGTATAGCATGTAAGTAAAACATTGTTATTATAGCATGTAGTCTACTTTAATTGACGAAAAAAAAAAATAATAATAAAGGTATTAGGACTGATGCAAGCAAAACTGACACTTTTAGAACCTCGTGATCTGGTACCTTTGGACGGCTCAAAATTCATGATTTTGCACACAGAAGCATATGGACAACATTCCATGGACCAATTTGAACGGATCCTCTTGAACTCTTGAATCCGTCGCGGTAGGGGTCCGGAAATGACACTTTTAGAACCTTATATACTGGAACTGGTATACAGCCTAAAATTCATGAATTCTTATCCAGAAATACATTCAAGTTATGCCTGAACCAACAGAGGGATTTGACCACTTCCAAATACTCCGGCACAGAATACTATAGGGTCCAAAACGGACAATTTCAGAACCTTAAGTAGTGATACTATTCGATGGCTGAAAATTCATGACGATGCATCCAGCAATACATAGACATCATGCTATGGAGCAACAAGGCGATTTGTTCACTTCCGGATACTCTGGAATCGGTTTCTGTAGAGTTCTAAGCGGACACGTAGTGGTACGTATACGAGCTTCACGTACTGGTACCGTTCGACAGCTCAAAAGTTTATTTTTTTACCCAGGTGCCGTTCAACGGCTCAAAATTATAATTGTTTAACCAGAATTACACTCACATCCTACCTTGGACATTCAATAAAGCCCAAAAAACCACACACTTTCACAACCTCATATACCGGCACCCCGTTGAATGGCGCTTAAGGTATGCGCACAGCAAAACCTAGCCACATCTTTTTTATTTGTCAATATAAAGATGGAACCAATTCCGCTAACGTAATGTCATTGTGTGTGTGAACGTTTTGACATACGGTTTGCTGTCAAAAAAAGCATTGTATTGAAAATGGAGTTGAAAGAACAACAAGTGCGTGAAAAAACTTAACACAAAAGTGTGGAAAATCCGTCTATGTCGCATCATGACATAGCAAAATCACTCGGAGTCCCTCGTTCAACAGTAAGTAGCGTTTTGAAACGCTTTCGGGATCGGTTAACTCTCGCTCGGAAACCACGATCTGGCGGCAAGCGGAACGACAACTTCAAATCCCAACGGGATGCAGTGCTTCGGCTGATTAAGCAAAACCCGAATCTTTCCATCAGAGATGTGGCTAACAAGGTCAAAACATCGTATTCTTTCGTACAAAAAGTGAAGAAAGCGGCAGGATATAGGTCGTTCAAGGTAATAAATACCCCAAAAAGGAACGTCAAAGCAGACTTCAAGCAGTTTCCTGGTCGTGAGTTTTATACCGCATTACAACGTGGCAAGGTTGACGATCATTTCAAGGGCAAAAAGTTGTCGAGGTTCTCAAAAGTACATGGTTGGGCAGGCTACTTGTAGCTGTGGTTTGAAGAGCAAAATCTTCATAACTACAGGTACGATTAACCAACAAGTTTACGTCAACGAGTGTCTGCAAAAACGGTTACTGCCATGCATCCAAAAGCACACGAGTTCTGTGTTGTTTTGGCCTGATTTGGCATCTTGCCATTATGGTAAAGCGGCTCAGGAGTGGTATGCAGGAAACAACGTCAACATTGTACCAACGAACACCAGAACTTCGTCCAATTGAAAGATATTGGGCCATTGTGAAGCGAAACCTTGGGAAATCGAAAGGAGAGGCAAATAATGGGAAAGATTTGGCTAAAAAGTGAGAAAATGCATCCAGAACGGTGACTGAGGACACTGTGCAGAACTTATTCGACGATATCAAACGTAAAATTAGAACATACGGATATAACAAGTCCGAATAATAATATTTTGATGTAAATGAGTTATAAATTGACCCTTTGTTACGATGATTTTTTTTTATTTAGAAATATATAAATAATGTCATACTGCGAGTTTTTCTTTGGCTTGATTTTGCTGTGCGCATACCTTAATTTCATTATTAATTCAGAAATACAACGTGTAGTAGACATGTCACGGACCAATAGGTTTCTTCTGTTTACCCGGAACTGATTACAGTAGGACTGAAAAGGGACGCTGTAGTGGTGCATAATAATAATGATAATCCAGCTCGATAAATAAATTTAAAGTCAATGTTTTTCAACATTTGTATAACATAATAACTTAACTTTATTTAAAACACTTTTTATAAAACACTTTTACGAGCGTATTAGTAAAACTACTATAATTGAAAAACTAGAGAAATTTAAATTAACACTTCACTTGACCACTTAAAAAAAATAATAAAGAACTGAAACAATTCGTTCAAACTATTACTAGTAAACGTGAGCAAATTCCGTTAAATTCTACTATAGAAAACTTATCTGTGACAGTTAGGCATATTTCGTCAGCGACTAACAGACTTCTTCAGTGTCGAGTGGTCGACTGGAGCACTCGACACACCACAAGGTTACCAGGACGCAGATCATGTAATTTGGTCATGTGCTGAGCATCGTGGAGTCAGATCAGAGCTTTATGATTCCCTTCGGGCTCGAGGTACACAACCTAATGTACCGGTTAGAGATATTTTGGCTCTACGTGATCTGGAGTTTATGAAACTCATTTATGTGTTTTTGACTAACATTACCTTTAGAGTGTAGTTTGTTGAACCTGTTTGTTAGTTTTTTTTTATCCCTGTGTTTGTGTTTTTTTTTCTTAAAAATGTTCAAGTCAACAGTAAACCAAAAGTTATGAATTGTGATTAGAGGATGATGAATTTAAAATAAATGTGTAATGTAAAACATACTTTAAATTCCCAGCTATCTTCCCATCCGTTAAATTGTTATTCCTATTAACCTCGAGAAGACCGCCAGTAATCGGTTCTCCGCCCCCTAACATTAGTTTTAGTTTTAGCTTTAGTTTACAAACATGACAACTTGGCTCTGTAAAGTTGATTCGATTGAGCCTGTACAAACAAATGAATTTATTGTATCATTATTTTCACATACAAAGCTGATAAATTTAATGAAAATTTTGAGCACTTCCACCCGTCTTCTCCTGTCTCCTCCTGGCAAAGCAGGTCTCACCAAGTCCTCAAAGTAAGTTCGTCTCCATCCAGACGGCAGAAAAACTGTGGATGTGTCAAAAATAGTCAGTAATTCATCCCATCTGGCAGTATCGACGCACAAAGTAACAAGGATGAATGCCTCCATAAGCGTCTCTTGCTCTTCTTTAAGTCACACGCAGGCCAGACGGTTTTTGTTTCTCTAGATTTGTCATCCTGCCATTGCGCCCGACTAGCTGGTACAAAATAAAAGCTTTGTTTTCGTATCCAAAGAGGTCAACCTTCCTAACACACTGGAACTTCGCCCAATCTATACTTATTCGCAAAACTTGAGATGTTTGAAAATGAACTGGATATGAATAAAAAGTGGTTGGAAAAGTATGAACAAGTTGTATTGTCAACGCAAAAGTACGAGCATTTGAATATGGAAAAAAAGTTTAATGAAGAAATGATGTTGAAACCAAACCATAATGCCATTCTTAATTTTGCTAACAGTTTGAAGAGAATCCGAAAAACTGAGTTTTTGGCGACCATTTTTGTGTACATATTTATTTTTTTTTTTTGAATACTTTTTGCTTTGTGTATTTGTGCTGCACTGAAGATTCCTATGTTCATAATTACTTTACGACATTCAAAAGTTTTTCAAAACGAAAATCTTTTCCACGATCCTGCATATAGTGGTGAAATAGGATCAAATCAGATAGGTGTGCAAACTAATGTCGAAAATTTATGATACGGAGCGAAGCCAGGAAATGTCAACACATGATAATATTTATTAAATTTATGTCTCCTTCCCCAAATCACATTCCACCTAAACGAAAAATTATACTCATCATCGGTTTAATACTTAACCTAAGCAAACATCGCAAATATCGCCAACGGACGGTAATTAAAAAGCCATTAAACTTCTGCTTGAACGTTGACATATACCGTTGTCTCAACGCAAAAGACGCACAATGTTAGCATGCAACAAGCCGGCAATTTATTCGTCATCAACACTTTATAACAGCCATTGCCGATACGCCTATTGCTGTTTTGCTGCCGGTGATGGTTGCTCGATTCGGTTGTTTGAGGAACAATCTGCTACAAATCCGAAATCATACCGACATTAGTGCTGATCAAAGCGACCTAGACGTATACCAACCGGAGAAGAGGCGGATATTTTCGGAACAATAAGAACAACTGCTTCGTCAAAGTATCACTATTTCTCGAAGCCGTATCTTAGAAACTCATCCGATGACTCTGTTTACGACTTCTTAGCATGCATCGCCCCGCCTGATTCTCGTGGTTCGTTTTTCGGATCAATCATTGACGCGTATCGCTTCTTGGCATCCATCCGGAATTCATCACCTACGCTAGCACCGTTCGTCGCCGTCGAGTGGCATGTTAAGTTGGAGGAAGCAACCGTAAGCGAAGAAGATCAAGCAGCGAGAGAATCAATTAAGAAGTGTGCAGTGCGCTGACGAAGTCGTCATCGTCATCATCATCAGTAGAAGCTGCTACCGAGCCAACTCGCTAGATGCGTATATTTACCTTTCCGGAGTCAATTTTCGAGTTAGTGTGAAGCGATAAATCTTCGAAATGTTGAGTGCGTTGGGGGGAGTGAGAGGTATTAAATTCATTACCACCATCGTCGTTGTCACCATCAGCAGCATAGCATCGGTTAAACCATGGCCGCTGATGTTGCTTACTTATTAAATGATACGGGCATATTTTTTTATTTATACAAATCATAGCGATCGCATCGAGGCGTGAACGTGAAACTTGACAGTTATGGTGACCTTGAAAAGCGATATCGGTAAGCACCGAGGAGGCACACAGGTGCGCTAGTTTGAAAACTCGCAAATATTAGAGTTCTTTAACCGATAAGTCCCAAATCTATGACAGGTTAATCTCGAGCTAAGAGATTTATGACGACTGTACACTCCCATGCTTTCTTCGGCGGTGAGGAATATCAAAACTGCAAAATCATGTTTTGATGAGACCTCGCCACGACTGCCAGAACTGAGTCAAGGCTGGCCGAGTGCGTGTAAATAATTGTATCGAACAAACTCAAAAGTTCATCTATCTGATACTAGTAGCTGCGAAGCGTTTTATCAATAGTCTACTAATCATATGTGTGTTTATTTGACCGTGAATTTCCGACCAACAAATGGGTACGCACTTTTACAACTTCCTCCTACCACATACCAGCGTTATTCACGAGTAACCATTATACCTTATGTAAGCCTATAGCACAGTACCTACACACGCATTCTTCTTCGAAATCTGATTTCAAAGTAAATTCTCACATTGATGATTGAGTTACGTAGCCTATATAGTGAGGTAACCAAAGCCAGACACGCAGCTTTATCTCTCGTGGTTCGACTCACTGCTGGGGAGAAATGGAAAAAACGTAGGCATAATTAGGCGATATTGGTTCCATGTATTGTTTAACGCGGTTGTAGCATTCTTGCTCAAATCATAGCTGAAAATTGTAAGATCCTTTTACGAAAACGTATCCGAAGCTATCATTTGTGGACATCAACATAGCTTGAAATTCTTGAATATAATTTTAACTTTCAGTTTTAATCAGCAATTTGATTTGTTTTTCGTTCATGGTTAGTGTATGAAAGGTATTATTCCATCCTACACAGTGGCATCGTCTTAAAATCATCTCACCAACTGGTAAGGTGAACGAATGCATTCCTCAATCTTCATCATGACAATTTTACAATCAACAAATGATTATTTTTTTATTAAATCATGTTGATATGTTTTATGTAAGACATAATTTTCCGTTATTAATAGGTTTCAGAAAAGCTACAGACATTAATTTTCGTCATAGTCACAGTAGTTAGTTGACTATTGGTTATGATTTTTATGCTGAATTAAGAATTACAAGACACTCAAAAAACGCGGCACGAGAGAAGAAACAACACTTATCGTTCTTGCAATAAATCAATTGTAAGAACAATAAATTGTTGTAGCTGTTTCGTATTTATGTGACTTTCAGGCTGATCACGCCAGTGAGACGACCTGGATCCTACATACCGAACCTACCAACACATGGGCTGGGATCAACGGCTTTACTTCGCTTTCGAAGGTTAGAGATTAGAGTAGTAAGAGACTATCACACACACTTAGAAATTATGAATTTTACTCGAGACTTAATTCATGTTTGTAAAAAGTCGGGGAACGTAAAGAAAGATTTCGTGTAAAATTATGTCTCCTGAAACTGATACATACACAATTCGACGAAAGCTGTGTTTGATTGAATTTATTATCTCATCTCTTTCAACTCATTCTTATGTGCTAAAGGACGCTTGCATGTGTCGGTCTCAGGGGACAGAAATTTACAACGTTTTGGTAGTGTGCAGTTCGAAAAACACCTGTAAAATTATGAGTACTTGAATGTAACAAATTGACCTCTATCCTAATCAATAGAAATTTACGAGGGATCTTAAATTTACGGCACTGAAAAACGTTGGCTGTGAATATACTCGTCCGGTCTTTATAGGAGTTGTCAATATAAAACATGTTGTAATCTACAGTTCCGATTTTTTTTTAGGTTAGAGATACACACTACCAAAATGACACGTAAATTTCTGTCCCTTGAGACCGACACATGCAAGCGTCCTTTAGCACATAAGAATTAGTTAAAAGAGATGCGAAAATAAATTCAATCAAACATATCTTTCGTCGAATTGCGTAAATGTCAGTCTCAGGAGACATAATTTTACACGAAATCTTTCTTTACGTTTCCCGGCTTTTTACAAACATGAATTACGTCTCGTGTAAGATTCATAATTTTTAAGTGTGTAAAATAGATTTATTTCCTTTCTTTCATTCAAAAATAAATGGAATAATTTATTGATTTCAAAAATCTCCTATTTATTGCCCTCTTAAAACAGTTTAAAAGCTGATTCCATTTAAGTGCAGCTGTTAGATGATTTTTTTTCTGGTTTAAGATTTGCAGACGAGTTCACATTTGTCGACTGGACACTTAAAATCCTTTCGGCTTCGGTGAATTCACAAAATCCTACACATACTCACTACGATCCCACAGTCACTCACAATTTTTTCGAACTTTTAGACAATGTTCTTTACAATTGTCCATGCTCCCGTACAATGCACGCACACAATATGGCGGTGACAACTTTTTAATACTGACTTGACAAACTATTGTATTGTGTTGATATCATGTAAATTTCAAGCGTTCAAGATGCAAAAATAATAGCGTGTATTGAAAATGATATAACTTTCCATGAAGGCAGTCTTTCTCGCTATATACGATATTACAAATTGAAAATTGCAATCAACCGTTAATTATGTCAATATGCTTTCACAGAAGTTTCAGATTAAATCATAAGTGATTTTCATATTTTTTTTCTGTGTAGAATTGATACCAGACCGGCGGGATGAGAGGCAACCATGCTTACCACTACACCACCGGCGCCGTCGGAGAACGATACATGATATTGTCTTGTCTCGCTTCACGTTTTGTGAGTGGTAGTTGACCCTTATTCTAATTCTGCATTGGACTCTTTTATTGTTAAAGTTTGCTTCTAAAGCTTGCTTCAGATAGAATTGGAACAAAAACAATTGCCTGTATTTCAGTTATTTATTATTGAATTCAAGATCTTTTTTTATACAAATGTAGCGTTTTCTTCATACTTTTAAGAAAAAATACGGATAAAATGATTCGTCACGGTTTCGAAGGAATTCTCGAATTTTTCCTGTAACACGGCTCATTAGGCGGCGCACACCTTCTTCGTCCATCGTTTTAGCTATCTTATTCCACCAGGTCTTCATCTGATTGATGTCTTTGACAACCTTTCCCTTTGTCTTGAGTCTCCTCTTTATGATTGCCCAGTATTTCTCAATAGGGCGGAACTGGGGGCAGTTGGGTGGGTTAAGGTTTTTCGGAACAACCTGGACCCCTTTCTCTGCATACCATTCTTGAACGACTTTGCTGTAATGACAGCTTGCCAAATCTGGCCAAAACATTACGGGATGGTCGTGGGATCGAATGAACGGCAAAATTCGTTTTTGGAGACACTCTTTTTGGTATAGTTCCGACGTCATTGTCTTATTTGTAACGAAAACTTTCGTTTTTTTTTGCCACAGCTGCAAATGCCCTGCCAAATCATGAATTTTCGTGCAAATTTGTCGGCAAAAACAAATTTAAATTTGGCTGGAACATCCCCCCGAGCCGTTGCCAAGTAAAATTTTTGACCTGGGATTTGCCCGAAGTCAGCCTTGACATAGGTTTCATCGTCCATCAGAAGACACCCGTCGAACTTGGTCGTATAGCTTCCGAGCACGGATTTTGGCCACACTATTCTGTTTTATGGTCCGATTTGGCTGTTTGCTAGCTCGATACGACTTGATTCCTTCCCGGAGTCGAGTTCTCCTCACGGTACTATGGGCAGCACCGAATTTTCTGGCCAAATCACGGTCCGACAGATTGGGATTCCTCTTAATCGTCTTCAAAATCTTACCACGCAGTTTCCGGTCGACAGTTCCACTCCGACGATTGGCTTGAGGCTTCCGAATCGTCGTCAATTTTTTCTTATACCGTTTGATAACGCGCCATACGGTATTTCTGTGCAATTTCAGCTGTTTAGTGGCCTAGATGCAGACCACAATGGATTTTCCAAATAACTGTGCACAATTTTTTCCCTTCTTTCGGCTTCCATGTTGATTGTTTACAAAGTACAGTCGATTTGCGGAATGTCAAAAATACATACGTGAAGCTGACAAAATTCCCGACACGTGGGCGCCAAGAACTTCCAAACCCGTCCACCAGGAGCGCCACAATATGAGCAAAAGTATGTTCCAATTCTAAATGAAGCAAGCCTTATGAGATTCTATTCCCTTCTAAGTTTCTAGGTTCCTAGGCTATAGTTTCCATTTGTTCACTGTTTTGGTTTGTGCTGTTTCAGAAAGTTTCATTATGATTGCTTCGTTTAATACACCACCGCGTCCCTGGTGATTAGAACAAAAACAAAAGTTTTTCTCGATTGATCGACGCATCTCGAAATTACGGATCAAGAAACTTTAGAAAAGAAAATTAATTGTGCACAAACATCTAGAGAATCCTTCGTGGTCTGCCTCAAAAATAGCAAAAGTGTTGAAATTCCCAAAGTCACGGTGTGTCTTGTAATAAAACGTTACAAGGATACTCGGAGTGTGGATAGAGCACAGCGCATCTATCATAAAAGTGGCACTAGGGACAAAGAGCTGAGGAGAAAGGTGTTGAGGTACGTGAAAGGCAACCCAGGTGTCTCCATACCTGATTTGGCAAAGAAATACGATTCCAACTTTTCCACCGTGCGTAACATCCTTTCAAGAGAAGGATATAAGTCTTTTTGTGTCAGTAAACATCCGAATCGCTCCCTGAAACAAAATTTAGTGGCCAAAAAGCGAGCTGGTATATATAAACGATTACTATACGAACGAGTTTTGGCGAAATTTTATGGCTGTATATTAATGGATGACGAAGCATATGTCAAAATGGATTAAAACAAATCCCCGGAAAAAATTTTTACCTGGAAACTGGTCGTGGGGATGTCCCTTCCAGGTATAAATTTGTTTTTGCTGATAAGTTTGCTCGGAAACTAATGATTTGGCAAGGAATCTGCAGTTGTGGCCTCTAAACCAAGGTTCTCATCACATCTCACACAATGACGTCGAAGGTTTACGTTAAAGAGTGTCTGAAAAAGCAGATTTTACCCTTCATTCGGCAACACAAGACCAACGTTATGTTTTTGCCGGATCTAGCCATCCGCCACTACTCTAAGTCCGCCACTACTCTAAGTCCGCCACTACTCTAAGTCCTAGTCTTGGAGGTAACGTTTGAGAATACGTGTTTTTTTTTTTAGACGAGATGGAAAATTTGCAGCCAGACACCTGAAGAACTCAGGGTGTGGGGATGAGGGTGCCAACTCCTCGACCCACTAAAAACCTACCCGTGCCTTAAGCCCTGGACCCTCCCCGGCACCACTTTTCGGTATTACTACGGGGAGAGCTATTGTGCTTGTTAAGCACCCACTATGTCTAACTACTTAGGACTTTAGTAGTTAGGTGATCCTTGCGACCTGCCGTTGGTCGTTTCGCCATTTTTGTTGGAGATCAAGGACAATCTGGGATGCTGCTATGCATAGCGCGTCCCAGATGTCCTAGTCTTGGCACATCCTCTGGACTAGATTATCCGAAGTCGTGTCGTGACCGCTTACGGCTATCATGCCGGATCTCGCGCCGTCAAAGCGAGGACATATGAAGAACACATGTTCCGCAGTTTCCTCTACTCCCGCAGATTTGTGCAGATATTGTCTGAAACAGCCGTGGCCTGACAAAATCTGCATTAAGTGGAGGTTCACTTCACCGTGTCGCCTACCAATCCACCCGGAGAGTTCCGGGATTAGTTGGTGGGTCCACCGACCTTTAGTGGAGTTATTCCATTCCCTTTGCCACTTAACCATAGATGCGGCTCTAGTCGTCTTTCGAATACCTCTTGTTCCACGTTGTTCGAAGCACTCTACATCCTCTTCTATGACAATGCCTATTGGCATCATCCCCGCTAGGACGCAGACCGCGTCGCGTCATACCGTTCGGTATGCACTAACCACTCTTAGGCACATAAGCCTGTGCGTGCTTTCTAGCTTATTCAGGTAGCTCTTGGTACTCAAGGCGGTGATCCATGCCGGCCTAAGTATGGACAGGGTGACGCTGGCTAGTAGTTTACGCTTACTCCTTTGCACCGCCGAGCTATTCGACATCATGCGGGATAATGCCGATATAGCCATAGAGGCTTTCTTGCAAGCGTAATCGACGTGGCTGATAGAGGACAGCTTATCGTCGATCATGACCCCAAGATGCTTCAAAGACCTCTTCGATTAGATTGTGCAGTTACCTGCACTGATCGTCGCATTTTGCTCCGATTTTCGGTTGTTAACAAGTCTTATGGTGGGCTAGCTCCAGCCTCCTGGAACTCATCCATCTCTCCACAATGCCAATGGAGTGGGAGGCCGTTAGCTTTCAGGTTTTATCGAAACTTTGTCTAGCTGTCGTAAATTATCTTCAAATTATGATAATCGCTTCTTCACATGTCTGAATCAACCGGTACTCATCCTTTCTTAAAGATTTCCTCAAAGTATTTTCTCCGAATGGTTCAAGCTTTAGATATTCACAGAATTTCGTTTTGCAGGGCGCTGCCTTTGCTTTTGTAGATTTCTTTAGATTGTATCATAGAAAATATTAAATGTGACAGTTTTTACACCTTTGAATAAACTTCCACAAAAGCTAAACGAAAATCGCATAACATCAAGGAAATTCACAATAAGTGAGCCCTGAGTAAGAATGGGAAAGCCACTTTTGAAACGCACAAAATTTGATTCGTTACTAGGGTATCGATCAAAGCAACGGTTGAGCTCCACCGCACTCAAACATTCAAATCAGGTCCTAATTCTTCTCCATTTTGAGCTCAATTGATTGAGAACTCGAACTGCTATTATTACTAACTTTATGTTTTTACTTTCCTTGTCATTTGAGTTTCACTTCAAATTCACCAGATTTCAGTATTCAAATTTCTGATTTCTTCCGATGTGTTTGATTTAATTTCGGACTTCCATATCTAAAAGACAAAAAAAAATACATTCGTATGGTAACGCTGACTAGTGCTGAGATATGCCATTGTCAATAACGAGAACATACAGTACTGGCAAGAAAAAAATACACACTCATATGTTATATTTTCTTCGAAAGATTATATTTTTATCTTTATAGTTACAACAATGATTCTTTTGGACGAAAAGGAGGCAATAGTGCGAAGAACAATAAAACGTATATAAAAATTTTTTAGAAGACTTATTGTTTCGGAGTAGTTCGAAATTCTTTTATTCTCTTATTTTCGCCTGGTAAGAAAAAAGTACACAGAGAAGAAGTATAACTAGGTAATCAAATTTAATCAAAACGGACTCGAACTCAGTACTTTGTATGACCTTCTGATGACTGCTTCCAGACGACGTGGCATACTTTCGACGAGATTTCGAAAATAACGCTCGTCAATTGACTCCTAGGTCTCCTGTAGAGCTTCAAAGAGCAGGTTTTTGTTGGTAACATTGGTTTTGTCCATTTTTGAATCCAATATCGACCACAAATTCTCGATAAGATTCAAGTCCGGTGACTGGGGCGGCCATTCCAACACTTTGATACGTGATCCACGGAAAAACGTTTGAGTTTTACGAGCCATATGTTTTGGGTCGTTGTCTTGTTGAAAGAGGAAGTCATGCTCGAGCCCAACCTTCTGCAAGGAAACCTCCAGATTTTCGTAGAGGATGTCGATATAGGGTTACTGCCCCCATATTAATCTCATTGTTCCTATATGCATCCTACGATGAATCAAACAATTGGGCAGTTGAAGGATCGGTTTCGTTTTCTAATAATGTTTGCTTACGTTAAATAACTACAACAAACATTACTAACTAATTCTGTCAGGTGTATATCGTTTTATTGCAAGTAGGATGAATTGCAAAGCGATGAACTTAATATAGGTACATCTTTCATACTTGTCGCCTGTTATAATTCCTTCAATACGGATCAATTCTCCAACTCCTGACCAAGCAAAGCACCCCCACACCATAATGTTGGCTCCACCGTGCTTTACTGTTTTTCTTACATTTTTGTCCAGAAGTTCCTCGCCTGGTTTGATCCATACCAAACAGCTCGAATTTGCTTTCACCTGTCCAAAGAACCGTTTTCCAGAAGGAAATGGGCTTATCCGCATACTTTTTCTCAAATTCCAATCGTTTGATTCTATTACGCTTACTGATGTGAGGACGGCATACGGCAAACTTGTTTTTAAGCCCTTCTTGTTCCAATCGCAGACGAACAGTTCTTGCGGATATATTTAGGGACAAGCTTTCTCTTATCGCACGGCTTGTTATTTTCGGGTTGCTTCTCCCTACTCGTAGTATTCGAGCATCTTGCCTGACTGTTGTCAAACGATTTCTTCCTCGGCCACCTTTATCACTCACATTTCCCCGCTGTTGATATTTTTTCCAAAGCTTATAAACCGCAGAAAAGCTGACTCCGAACTATTTCGCGATGTTCCTGTATGAGAGACCATTTTCACAATCTCTCACAATAAGTTTTCGCACTTCCAACGATATTTTCATGCATTCGATGTACTTCAAACAACAAACTCGAAACTTTGCATCTATGACGCAAACACGATTACAAACGTTTGACACTTGCAATGGTTACGTCCAGTATGAGTGGACAAGAGGAGAGTTTATCGATTTGGTGTTGTCTGTAGTGATAAAAAATAATGTCACTGTGTGTGTACTTTATTTTTGACAGCTTAAATAGTTAAACATTTTCTAAGTATATTTATCACAGGTAAATGAAGCACACCGTCCGCAAACTGACACAATCATTTAAATACATATGGAATATCTATAATTTTCTTCAAACAAACTCATGTGCTATACTTTATCATAGTCAACATACAATCAATTTTCTAAAGGGTTTTATAGTGTGTACTTTTTTCTTGCCAGAACTGTACATGATAATGACTTTTGTATGGCATTGTCACTGGGGGAATTAAAATTTAAAAAAAAAATCTAATATTATCAGTTGGTTTTATCGTAAGTGAGAATGGTTCGCTTAGCGAAAAACTGGTTCTTTCGAGCATTCTGAGTAATCTTCATGTTATGTAAGCAGTTGATGGAGTTGTCTCCATGAAACAATTTTGCATCATTTAATTTGGTAACAAATTTAGTCAATTGAAAAAGCTGAGCATGTGAGTCCCTGACAACATAGTGACTATTGATAAAGCAAACCTTGACTAAGACCTTTAACGAAAATTGTTTTGTCAATATCACCAAGTATGTTCGATGTTTAACAGCTCTGGCGCTGAAACCGATCACAACCACTGGTACATCTTTTGATAGTTGTAGCAATTAGAACCATCATGGTGAGATCATTCCATATTTTATATCGATATGATAATTAGTGGTATTTAGTTAAGAAAATTGATTGTGTATATTAAATATATTTCATTTATTCACACCTTATATATGGTAGAAGTTTTGGTTCCGAGCGCTAATAATAAGCAAAAACTACTAAGAAACTCTAGCTTGGTTCCAATTTTCACGAAATTCTGAGCAAAATTCGTATGTAATTGCAGCAATGAACTTTAACAAAGGTAAATTAAATCTCACGGAACATTATGCTATAAATTCTAGGAATTTCATCAAGGTATGCTTTCAAAATAGAAGACGGTTTCACAACGTGAGTTAGATTTGCTTACACTTTTCAGCTAGTTAGCTAACCTATAATTTCGCAGAATTCTAAACAGAACGCAATCTGAATATTGTACCCAAAATTCTTAGCATAATTCATTTTGACTCCCGAGCATTTTTTTAAATCCTGAGTAGAACCCAGTAAAAATTCGAAAGTATATTTAACAGACACCTCAAGCAGGATGAACAAAGAATCCTGAAAAAATAGCTTCAAAATGATTGTTTTCTGAGTACTGAGTTAGAACGGAGAAGCAATCAGATAACTTTCAAAATCACCTGAAAGACTCAGTCTGAATACTTACTGTGAATGTTTGTCATAAAATTTGAAGAACATTCTGGAAATTCTTTCATCGGAAATCCGTGCCAAGTTTGCTAACAAAACTGAGCAGGATTTGCAAAAACTCATAGCATCATACTAAAAGAAACCCGAAAATTAATAGCTGAGAACCATCAGAAACATTTACTGTGGATTTTGTTCCAAATTCGGTAAATCGGATTACCGAACGTTCAGCTGTTGAAAGTTCGGTAAAAAATTACCGAATACTGTAAAAATTTCTAAGTGTGTATGGTTATGTTTCCTGACGTTTTCGCATATTTTTAATTTCCCGTCTTAGCGTTCATAGAGAAATTTTTTAAGAAAGTAATCATCAAAATACCAGAAATGTAAATAAAGGCAAACATTGTTGCTGATCGACTGACACTTTCATACTCAGTTTTCGGTCAAATTCTCTGGCAAAAAGGATGCAAGCAACTTAGCCGTGTATGATCAACCAGGCTTAATCCAACAGCACTCAAAGCATGCAAGTAATCCCACAAAGTTCCCAAAATCTCACAATGTCACTGTGTGAATGAGACGACGACGGATACTTCAGACTTGCATCCAGCCACCAGCTTGCAAGCAACGAAATGTATGTGACTCAGGAAATTCTAGTAAACAAACAAGAAAACAAAAATAAATACAATTTAATCATCATCACCGTCGTCGTCGTCAAGCACCATCATCTTCACTCATCCCGTCATAAAGTGCTGAGAGTTGTATTTCTCTTTGGTTGGTTTTGTTTTGCACGACGGCTCATTTATGCGTCTGGCGCTGGGTTGTTTCAGTTTAATCCTTTTCATCTGCCATTACTGCGAAGACGATGACCGGCTAGGATTGTGTAAATAAAAATTTCATCAAGATCAAGATCAATATTTACACTTTGACGAAACGATGCCCGAGAAGTAATCAATAACCAATATTTTCGAGGATAATATATTACTTAACCAATTCTCCGCAAATAATGATAAGATTAGTTGACACTGTGAGATACGGATGGCAAGTTACCAAATTCCACTATCGATTGACAGGAAACATCGAAGAGTAAGACACTCGTTTCCAACCATACTAATTACAGAACCCTTGAAGTAGTACCCGACAAGTACGTAAACAACAAATTATCACCTTTACACTCAGTTGTCAGTGACTAAGCGCCAATACAATGCTTTCGCTTGAGTCAACCGACACGTTTTGGAAACCTTTGATACAACTGTGTCACCCCGCTGTGGACATAGTGTTCATTCACCTTGTCTGCACCAATAAAAAAAATAAAAGAACACCGGAATGCCAAGACGAAATTCGATATCTACCATTCCTGTGAAGTTAGAACATGCCCTCAATCATCAATCAAATCCAATTGTGCTCATTGACTTGTAATCAATACGGAGAACGATCGAACGATAAAAAGATATTCAATCCGGAGCAAAAAGTCGGGAATCGATTTGCAAGAGAACAGAAGAAGAAGAAAACACTTGTGGTCCCCAAATCGGATATCCGCGTTGTGTGAGCCAAGCGCGATGGCAACGAAGTAGGTTTTTCAGATTACTTTTATAGCTTTGTAAGCTGACCGCAGTTGCCGGCCATCGTGCATCAGCCAGCCGGTCACAGCCGATGGGCTGTGTAAACGGATCTAAAAGTAGACTGATCGATCAATAAATGTTGATTACTCACGCGTGTACTACCTAGGGTATGGTGGGGTAGTAGTTCTGTATTCAGGGTACCATCCCAACACACGGTTTGAGCTGATGAAAAGCTAAAAAAAGCGCCTTAGTTACATATTTCTATATAATTCTACAATTTATTATGACGTTTTTGTGTTGCTTAGGTGTCAATTTGAGGACTGATCTCAAAAGAGAAGCTCTCATTTGGTGTCAATGCGATTTCTTGTTAAAATTCTACATTCTTTCAACTCCTTTCAATTACGGCTTTAACTTTGTTATATACTTCATGATGACTATTATTTGAAACTGTTCCGAAAATCGATTTATTTGAATTCATAGGGCTTTCCATATTAACAAAATATAACGTTCCATAGGAACCATATTCTTGATTTCAAGAGTTCCTTTTCCAAAACAAAGGGGAGGGGGGCATGACAGGAGACACTTTAGCCTACAAAGACTCTTGCTACCGTCAGTAATCAATTTTGAAGCGGACGCGGATTGCAGTCGTTAGTAGTTGGTAAGTTGAATCGGGGGTCGTACTTGTCTATCACGAAGCGGTTGGTTATTTTTGGGAAAGCGATAATAAGCCACTGATGTTGATCACACCAAGTATTAGATCGATGAATGTTACGCGTTGGAATTAGATTGAGCTTGCAAAAATGTTTAGTGCACAGAATATAGCTAAACGGCGATTAGCCAAAGCTTCATACGCTGCAATTCGTTAGAAACTTTTGACGAGTATAAGGTAAGTTAGATAAATTTCTAAATGTATAATGTTCGGAATTCATCAGTATCATGATTATGTTTGGGATGAGATAAAGATATATTTACCGCCATCATTAGTGTACAAATCAACATTATTAACACATTCTAAGATCTGCAATCTTTAACAAATGAGAAATATAGTTTTCAAAACGAAGGACATGGCTTATAGTGCAAAACAACGAATTGTCCTCAAATACCTTATGAGACGTTATCGCAATTCTTGTCCAGCCCATATAAATCATTCGTTCACGAAACGTTTTTGAATCCACTAATAACAAATCTCAATAGGATAGGTACAGCGTCGTAATCAGCTGTTTCTATTTTATCTAGAAGAAAATTCAATAAATCTGCCAGGTACAAATCAATATAACTGCGTATTTCAATGCGTCTACTTTTAAGCTGGAACACAAAGCCTTTTTGAGTGCATTATCATTGAAAAACAACATTAATTTAGACAAGAAATAGTTTTTGTTAGGAAAACTTTTTTTCCTTGATAGTGGCCATCTTGCAATGTATGAACGGTTGATAGGGAATATCATTACCTATCTTAGGACAAAATTTAATTCATATCATATATGGTATTCTTTTATAAATCGACTTACAATTTAGAAAATCTATTTTTTTCAGTGTAAGGATTTTTTTCAGTATTTTTATTCAAACATTTTACCAATTTTGTACTAGTTCCTCTCGCGGGTCAAATTTTTCACCTTGTCGACGGTGAGAGAGCTTATCTCATACTATAAACATGCATGTGAGACCAAGAATTTGACCAGTAGTGAAAATATCATATATTCTGCAAATTTATTTCACTGCCTCGTCAAAGAACGTTTATATAAAGGCACAAACATCAGGTGTGATACTGGCGGGTTATTCCACGATTCACTCTTAGATTTCTTACTTTCTATCAAAGAGAAACGACTAAAAGTACACTTTTCATTTTCGTGGCAACTTATATTGTTGTTTATCCATTTGTTTTATGGAATCAATAACCAAAATACCTGGTTTGCTCATGGTATAATAAGTGAAAGTAAATGCAAAAATTTCAAAATGGGTGAATATTTTGATCATGGTCAATATCTGACTGTTCAGCACATAGCCACAGAAAAGTCTTACTTTAGACTGACGATGACAAGCATGTTTATTAAAGATAGGACGCGGAAGGCCCGCTTAGGAAGCACGAGCAGTACATTGAACCTTTACAAGTAGTTTATTTCAGCAACGGTGAGGAGGGTCCGCTCAGTGATGGTCTAGTATTTGACTTACTTTAGAAGGGGGGGGTGGAGAGATGTTTTAATCACGGTAGTTCCATTTCAATTCCGGTTCAGTTCCATATCGGTTACGTTTCGATTTCGTTTCGTCCCCATTTCGGTTCTATTTCAGTTCTGTTTCGGTTCCACTTTGGTTTCGTTTCGATTTCATTTCAATTCCATTACAATTCCATTTTGGTTCTATTTCGGTTCCTTTGCGAATCAGTTTTGCTTCCATTTTGATTCCGTTTCGGTTCCATTTCAGTGTAATTTTGATTCCATTTTAATTTAACGCAAGTTCAATTCAATGTCAATCAATTAATCATGGTTTCATTTATTCTTTTTCCTCGGCTGTCAAGGTTAATAAAACTAAATAGCTCGGGGCTGTAAAATGAGCGCCATTGACATAAGACATCTGACTGACTGACCCTTATAACACACTTTAAAATGCAAGCTCATTACAAGCAAACGTTTAGGATTACTATTAGAAGATACCGCAGTGCTGTTAATAGCCAACATAAGCGACATCTGTACTACTAGTTGTCAACATAGACTACATCAAAGGCCTGGATGTCGTCTCTAAGAATTATTGCTTGGCAATTTACATGTCTTTTTGAAATCTAGTTACTACTGCATACGGCCTGGAGATGACTTCAGCACTTAGACGACACTTTGTCCCGGATTATCATCTCCAAAACACATTAGTAATCATTCAAAAAAGCTCGTGACATCTAGAATAGGGTATTAATTTGAGCTTCCATTTTACGACTGCATAACAAAACATCATCGCGCGAATATTGAAACTGAGATTTTGAAAAATACTACGGTTCAATACAAATTACTTCAACTAGTGCTCAAGCGGCCAACATAGGCTAGTGCTTCTAAGGTATTGGTCGTAGCAGAGGTGACGTTGGAAAAGGGTCTTTTCAACCTAGCTGTCACGCAGCTCCAGGTAGATACCCTCAAAAAAAATTTGACTCATTTTGTACTAGTCAACACTATTTTGTAAAATTTTTCATTTTTCGATATCTCTAGATCAATTTTGTGACAAAGTCAACATGTCCAGATGGTTTGAAATCTGAGACGGTGCTGCCAACTCTTAATACGATTTGGCGCGAAATGCGTCTATTCAAAACAGGTGCTGGAATGGTACAAGGAAAATAAGGCCAACCTCGTACTGAAGGACCTTAACCTTCCAAACTGTTAGCAATGGGGAGGTGGCATTCTCACTCTCTCCATGCAGAGTGCTTCAATCGGGTGCCCTGATGGTCCCTCCCGTTTCCACGTATTAAAGGGTGTTCCGATCAAAATTTGGTCAAACAGCAATGTGTGTGAATCGATCAAAGTTTTTATTATTAAGTCAAATTCTTTTTGTTTTTAAAGTTCAGTTAATACAGAATACAGGAGAAATATTCAGCTAAGCTTCCTTTTTACCGAATGCAAATTGCCGGGTCTTTCGTTTAACACCTGCCATAAGATTTTGTACAGTCTCCTTGTCCACTTTATTCGCCGCAGAACGCCAGTTTGCCTTGAACTGTTTCTCGCTCACAACAACTTTTTGAGTCTTCATAAGGTTCCGCTTGACGATGGCCCAATATTGTTCGATTGGGTGGAGCTTTGGCGTGTTGGAAGGGTTCTTGTCCTTGGGCACCACTTGAACGTTGTCGGCAGTTGGCAGCATACCACTCCATGGCCTTTTTTCCGTAATGGCAAGATGCAAAATCCGGCCAAAATAGAACGGAACAATTGTGTCGCTTCAGGAAACGGTAGACGGTTTTGTAGGCACTCGCTCAGATAAATTTCCTGGTTGACGGTTCCGGTTGCATAGAAAATATCTGCCATCTTTCCCCGTCCAGTTGTCGTATAAAATTCCTGTCCAGGAAGCTGTTTAAAGTGTGCCTTGACGTAAGTTTCATCGTCCTGTACCACGCAATCAAACTTCGTCAGCATCGTCGTGTACAACTTTCGCGATCGTGCTTTGGCCGACGTGTTTTGTTTATCGTCACGTCTTGGAGTCACCACTTTCTTGTAAGTCGACAGTCCAGCTCGTTTTTCAGCTCTAGCCACGGTTGAAGGCGCCACTCCCAGCTTCTTGGCGACATCTCGGACGGAGAGGTTGAGGTTCCGCTCGAAACAGCGGGCAACTCTTTTTGTCGTCGCTGTGGCCTCCGGCTTTCGATTTCCCACCGATCCAGCTTTCCTTAGCTGTCGACAAACGTTCACCGAACACTTTTAATACGTTGGTAGCAGTTGATTTAGCCACATTCAACAATCTCGCCAACTTGGCGTGAGAGAAGTTTGTGTTTTCGCCATGCACGTGCAAAATTTTGATGCGTTGCTTCTCTTCCTTCGACGACATTTTGATAACTTAATCTCAAAATCAAAATAGAGGCATGATGCTACACGCACACATCTTCAACTTGAGGGGTGTGCAATTTTTTTTAATGCACGATGAAACGAAATGCGTCAAGTTTAAGTCGACCAAATTTTGATCGAAACACCCTTTAGCATTAATGTTTCCTGAATAGTCCTGGTTTAGTCTAAAAAAGATGTGGTCATTTTCGGTTCACCTCGCAGGCAAGAGTATAACAGAATTTGTCCCAATGGCATGCTGTGTTCTCCAAAGTTTAAAGTCTCCGGAATTCACTCAGTCCTAGGATCTCAAGTTTTATGCAGCGCGCCTGCTGGGCTAGAGTAAATACATTCTACGTTCCAATCATCGTCAGTTGTTTCGCGCTAAAGGTCGTTGCTGTTAAATCAGTCTGTAATTTTTCTCTGTCAGTTTTCAACTTTTATAATGTTTCGGGACTAGTAGGTTGTTAGATCAAGACTCCCTATCCCTGTGATGGAGCTGCCATCTTAGGTATAGCTTCCAAGAAGAGCATTTCTTATTCAGCCGCTGGATGCCAGAACAGACGCTGTTCGAGCCGCTCCTCCATGGTGGACAGACACTCGATTTGCACCTCCCTCACTTAGCTGATGTCAGAAGGACAACAGTGCCCAGGCTATGCTGCCAGCTAAGCGATGCAATTCTTAGCTGGCGGTCGTTTGTCATCGGTAGACCCGTGGAAGCATCACGAAGGAAGTTGTAAGGGCCGTGAGCTTTGTTGGTCGCTCCTTCCAGGTTGTCGACTCACCATATGCAGCCTCTCTTCAGCATGACTAAACAGAATATCGAAATCATACCAAACATAAGCAAGGATGACATCTTCTGGATCAAGTGAGGTAGATACAACAAAATTGGCTATCAAATTTTAATGTGTTATGTACCTATGACGACATCATATAACGGGTTAAGCTTTTCAACGGTTTTAGAACTCTGCGTGAGACAACTGTAATTGACATTTGCTTTCAAACAGCGAGTTCAAAGCCTATTTGAAAAGTTTAAAATGCTAGATTAATTTATCTCATTTCTCATATTTTCTCATATTTATAAGCTCGGGAAAACAATTTTGCCATTAAGAGCAAACTCCAACCAAAAAAAAAAAATTAGATCTCAATTTTGCCGATATTTATCTCTGGTCCTAATAGTCATACCTATACGTTTTAGCTGCACTCGAGACTTAGCTTTCAACTGAATAAACATGGGAGATGAACCAGCCCAGGGCTGGAAATCTCGATAATCAGAAACTAAAAAAAAAAAAAACTATAAATAAACATTTTTTTTTGTGTGTAAAGCTGATTCCGTTAACCCGGAACGTACCAAATAGCACGACCGTTCTATGAACTCAGTTCTCTTGGATCCACAATTTTCAAGAGAAGTCGGACACAACTGATGGCAGAAACGGATGGGGCTTAACGGATTTGGTTAAATTGGCATGGCCATTGTTCTCTGGAGCAGATTCTTAGTGACTACAGATGGCAAAATTATCGCTCATTTCAGGCTAAAAGTATTTAAACCGATCTAGAACTCACTGTCTACAGACGGAAAACCGCCCGAAGGACAGGCGTTTGACTTCATTCAGGGGTACTTCCAATGAGCCGAAAAATCTGTCAATTACTCGAATGTCAAATTTTTAATACAATACGAAGTCACCTAATTTCAGATTTTTATGGATTTGCTTTCGAAGGTCATCGCCGAAATAGCACACATTTTTGAAAAGTGATGCCATAATAATAAGTTTTATATGCAACTTGGTGCATCTAGAAACTGTTTCGTATATTTGTTGTCTGGTTTCGGAATGAATTGGCCTTGACTTTATAATGAAGTAATGTTTTTGGAGCTTCCAATACATTGTCTGGAACACTCGAACCTGTTTCAAGAATTCCACTTGACCAGTCGACTTTAGAGGCTGACAAGTTCTATATTTAATTAAATATTTTTGAACCTTCAAACACGAATTCTAGATAGTTAGAAATACGTACGTTATTGAATTAATCTGTACTCGCTAATGGATACCATTCGACCCATCTTAAAGTAAAGTGACAAAATCAAGTCAAGATCAACACGAAATTATTGCAACACTTACAACTGGCTGTAATTGTAAATTCCCATGGACAAAAATTAACCAAATTTTGCATAGTTCCTCTTTGAAGTGTAATGTTTACATCCTGTAAATGGCGTAGTTGTGTGGTTTGTTCAATATCAATGGTGAAATTTACAAGACGTCTTTTGCTCTTTTTTGGAGCACCACAATCAAAAGCCACTATTTTGGCAAGATTAATCTTCATGCCGGTATTCTAAAAGGGTGCTGGGATTGATATGAGACTAGTTCGGTGTATTTTATACCTAAGGACATGAATCCACCGAACTGCCACGAAATACGTCCAATGAAAATTTCGGGGGCTTCCGGTGTTCCCGCTTCAGAAAGACCAAGGAGAAACTATTTAAAGGATGCAAATTACATGCCTATAGGAAGTGGATAAAATATGAAAAAAGGTACCGGATACTACTGTACAAGCTCTTCTTGATGGCGTGAAGCAAAAGTGTCGAGCATATTACCACACAACCTCCAATAATTGATTCAATGTATGTAAACTGAGCTTACCCGAGCAGAAGCGAATAACTTGATAACTGGCCTTGGTATTTATGAGCTCAGATTAAGAGGTAAAATACCTGAGGATAATACCATCAAATTGTTCCCACAATGTCATGCGAATACCGAATTGAAGTAAGACAATACCAAAATAATACCTCTAAGGTGACCAGATACTTACCCAGGTATCCGGAATATCAAGTTTAGTTATTCTAGAGACATTTTGCTTGCAATTCTTAGGTATTTTGCTTAGGTATTTTACCTCTTAATCTGAGCTCTTTAATACCAAGGCCAGTTATCAAGATCAAAATTAGGTATTCATATGCTTTTGTGTTCTGCTCGGGTAATGCATGAAGAAAACTGCCCTGCAAATTTGGTTTTTATCCGTTAAATACATGAGAGTGTAAATTGATTGTGTTGTAATAATTTCGTGTCCGCCCTTTAAATTTTATCGGAAGATGTTCATGCGATCAACTCTCCCCTTCGTAACAAAAATCTCGTTCAAGTTTTCAACATGACAAAGATTTCCATTAGCAAAACTCGCAAATTTGCAACCTAATTGATCCTTGGAAAAACTACTGCAAATATTGGATGGATGGAGGAGGGATAATGGCGAACTAGTCTATTCAGACCACATGAACTCCATGGGAAGGAACAAGGATAGGTTAGGGTAGGTGGTTAATGTAGGGCGTTTTGGACCGGTTAAAAATTCTTCAAAAAGAAAATCATAAAATCGTTAATTTACAATTCCGTATTCATGATATACGGCACATCCCGAAAAGATAGAGCGAGTCATCCCCTGTAGTTCGTATCAATGTGACCAGGCTATTTGAGATGCCACTGTAAATTTCATGTTGTTTTTATGCTGCAAGATAATTTGAAAGTCGGCTGTCGTATACCGCACATATTTAAATTATAATTAATATTAGAATTAGAATTAGAATTGCAATTGAGGTATACTTGGTGTTTAGTTAATGACAATCAATGAATAAACAACAATGAAAGAATTGCCACGCCAATGAAAAGTGCACTTCCTGTCGTGTCCTTTAACTACTTGATGCCAGGCGTCTACAAACTGTTTCTAGCCTCGTCTAAGCGTAAATTGCGGCAAAGCCCGCCGGTAGCACACCTTTTTTATTCTGAACAAACCCTCCTATGACAAACTCCAGTGATACGATACTCTGAGTTCCTAAACGGGTCCTCCGCATCCCATAAAACCACAACTCTTATGACCACGGTCTAGAAGTCCACTGCATAGGAAATTCTAGGACACAGTTCAAACTTCCACCTCAAATTGAATATTAAACGTTTTCAAAATTGAATAAATCTATCTGTGATTAAATTTTTAGTGATTTGTGGCCCAACCGGCCAATATCACACTCAACTTTAGTGCCCGTATACATGCGTGCTACGACGCGGCTATTAAATAGAAAGAGGAGCGAGTGTGATATTATCACTACTTTGTGTGGCTGGACCTTTGGCTCTCCCATGAATGGTTCATTAGAGAAGAAGGTCATACAATGACATGACCTAGCGACATCTATCATAAATCAGCTATCTCCAATGCATCATTAACCTGAGATTGGGCCATCCCACCAGCGTCCAGGTACAAAATCCAGCCATGGAGAGGGGAAAAACTACTGCAAATATTGGCATATATTTCGTAGAGCAGCTCTGATGCTGCATGTTTGTTTCCAAAAATTGCTCTATGCTGTGAAGCATACTTCAAATTATGAACATCATTGACGCTCAAAATAAGGCATTGATCGAAGCTGTTCCCCATTAGCTTTGTCTGACAAATAGTTGAACACGTTTCTAAGCATACTAAAATGTTGAAACTTTCTCAGTTTTCAGATTGTATTTGTTTATAAAACAAAGGGCAAAAGTTATGTCGACGCATGCTTCAAATTAATCAACTAGCTTACTAACTTCAGACATTGAACAAAAGTTCTCAACTGCGTTAAATTCTAGCTGAATAGAAAACCAAGGCAAGAAGGTTAATCTCAAAACATTCTTTTTTTTTTCAAAACGATTTCCGCTCTTCCTCAACTTAACCTAATGTATTCAGTAAACACATACGAATCGTCTTGTTATTGCTGTCATCGACCGTATATTTATCCAATCATACGGTGTATTTGTAGTTAAACAAACCAGAAGGGCGCGACATATGAATACGTTTGTCAACAATCCATCATGGTGGCATACCGGTGATTGTAGTTCAACTTCCCGTCAAACAAACACGACATATGAAGATGAAATTTCAAGCAGACACTAGAACCACTATGTTGATGTATAGTAGCCATAGGTATGCTGTCATTGTTGACAAATTTAGATCATCGCATTGGTTGTAAAATGACGTCGTCAATGAAACTAACCTGCAATTCTCAGTACGGCACGATCTGCCGGGTCCAGCTGAAGTATGCTGAGGGGCTTATCCTTTGCCCATTCCGCCAAACTCTCCCGGTCCATGCTAAACCCGGGTAGGCTGCTGCTACTCGATTTCCTCGGTATCCTCTTCATTTTGTTTTCTTTCTTGTTGTTGATATCGTACGATTTCAGTAGTTGTTGAAACTTTTTTGTACCTTTTTTACGGTATCCCTTGTGGTATATCACTTGAATTCACTGGTTGCGTGGAACTAATATGTTATCATGTGCTTCCAAACACTTAGACTAAACTTTACGATTTACTAGTTACCATATCCCACTAAATATGATTAATATTACACTTATCCTCGGATGATCAACAATAACTTAACTATAAATTTCTTCTAAGAATTTTTCATTCCTTTCGATGTAAGGAATATTTTCACTTTTCTCACTTTGCTTCGCAGTAATTTTATTGCACGTAGATTCTTTCTGTAAAAGCAGCGCGAGTTGTCAAATCACTTTAGAAAGGAACATTTACTCCACCAGCCACTAGAATGACCACCAACATCATCACAACGAAAACAGACTCGCCAGTTGTTTGCTATTGTTGTGATGGATCTCGCTGGCCTGTGGGTTCATCCGTTCAGTGTGGTCGGACAGCGGCGGTTGCGGTTGTTGGTCAATATTTCCGTGTCACATTTCATGGCCGAAGCCGGCTGGTGTAGGGTTGCACCGTTTTACGATTTCTTCTTCTGCAGCAACTTCGCCTTCACGATTTCGTCGAATAATTTGTAACTGCTTGGTTCTTGGATGGGCGCTCAAAATCTCGAAACTTGCAAATAGCAAACGGTTGCCAGCTACCAGTGCTATTCTGCGCGGCGGGGGGTTTTGGGCACGAAGCGATGCTCTGCCTATTTACTTCTCTTCAAATTCATCGAATTTCGATTTGTAACGGCTTCGTGTTTGGATTTTGCGATTATGAAACTGCCTCGCTCCGCTTCGCCCGTTGGCTCCGTTGAAATGACGATGGCCTAATCAATCAGAAATCTTGCGCTTCGTAAAACCATCCGAATTGTATACGGCAATTATTCTGGTCTTGTGTTTCGACGATGACGGCCACAGTGAGCGAACGGACATTGATCTTCGGCAAGGAGAGGCTCAGTAGTTTCTTTCGCCAGATTTAAGATACTACTGAAACTGCAAACAATCGAGATCTTCCTCCGGTGGCTGCGGGTGGTAGCGGTGGAGGCGGTGGTGATGCTGCTGATGCCATCAACGCAGTGTTCCGGCGAACAAGCAGGCCTCCAATGAAAGGTGTTGCTATCTTAATGCCTGAAAATAAAATGCAGAGAGCAAAAGAAGAGAGCGTAAATGCAGTGTAGTCATTTGAAATATTTTCCTAAGATAGCGAACGGTTAAAAAAAAAGAGGAAAAGGTTTGAGTTTTCATATGGTAATGGAATTTTTGCTCTAGTAGGCACCCGATGGGACTTTCATCGCGTGGAATGGCGCACTTGCGTGGGTTGGAATCAGTTGTAAAATATTTCAAGTACCTCCACTTTCTGACCAGTTAATGTTGCTAGATTGTAAAGAGCAGAAAGCGTTTTGAGCGAGGACAAGGTTGGAGAATTTACAAAAAGAATGATCGCTTCTAAGTGAGGTTTTCAAGAGTACTTTGGTCAAGTGCACCTATTTCATTCCAATTCTAAACATAGTAGTGATCAGCTTATAAATTTGAAACGAACTATCTCACACTTCAACGTCTTTCCTTGAAACTAAGGAATCTAGTGAAATGAGTTATTTGAACAAATGCCCTTGACGAGAACTCATGATTTTAATGAACCGCAAAAACAAATGTTACGATCAGAATTAGGTCAACAAGAATGCGTGTATATCAGTGGCGTCTGGTGATCATAAACCTGTTCAACGAGTGTTATCTTCAAAGAAATGAGCAATATTAAGTAAATATATGTATTTTGTTTGAGAACTCTACGGCACAAATGGCTCGCAAAGCCACTCAAAAAATAAATATGATACAACAAGCAGCAGCAAGCATTTTTTCCCCCAAAAATCCAAAAATATATACGCGTGCATACACAGAAAAATATAATTATTAGTGCGCAACTAAGTTCTCGCTGTTTTTTGGTGAAAAAGGAACTTTAATTTGAAAACAAAGGTTACAAACGAATTATTCAAAGTATTGCCCATCACTAGCTACGACTTTTTCCCATCTTTCTGGTAGAACGTGAATACCATTTCGATAGAACTGTTCGTCTTTTGATGCTATCCAAGAATCAAGCCATTTTGAGATGTCATCATATGAGTGGAATTGCTGACCAGTGAGACCATGTGCCATCGAACGGAACAAGTAATAATCGGACGGGGCAATATCAGGAGAATATGGCGGGTGTGGTAGGACTTCCCATTTGAGCGTTTACATGTAGGTTTTCACGGGTTTGGCAACGTGAGGTCGAGCGTTGTCATGCTGAAGAATCACTTTTTCGTGTCTGTGCTCGTATTGTGGCCGTTTTTCGTGCAGTGCTCGGCTCAATCGCATCAATTGAGTTCGATACCGTTCCCCGGTAATGGTTTCGTTTGGTTTCAACAGCTCATAATAAATAACACCAACTTGGTCCCACCAAATACACAGCATAACCTTCGCAGCGTGAATATTCGGCCTAGGCGACGATGTTGAAGCATGCCCATTGCCCATTTCAGTCCCCATGAAAGTTTCCGTTTTGTGTTACTGTAATGAATCCATTTTTCGTCACCCGTCACAATGCGATGTAGAAAACTCTTCCTTTTTTGCCGCTGGAGCAATTGTTCACAGACGAAAAAACGACGCTCAACATCTCTTGGCTTCAAATCGTAAGGAACCCAAGTTCCTTGCTTTTGAATCATTCCCAACGCATGCAATCGCTTAGAAACGGCTTGGCGGGAAACTCCTAATCCTGAACCAAGCTCTTCTTGCGTTTGATACGGATCCTCATCGAGCAATGCCTCCAATTCAGAGTCTTCGAAGTTTTTTGGCCTTCCTTCACGCGGACGATCATCAACACTGAAATCACCGTTTTTGAAGCGACGAAACCAATCACGACACGTTGTTCCACTCAGAGCAGCATCACCGTAAACTTTTTGGAGCTCTCGATGTGCTTCAGCCGCCGTTTTCTTCGAATGAAAGAAGAAAATCAACACTTCCCGCAAATGACGATTATTTGGCACGAAATCAGACATCTTCAAACAACCAAAATATATAACACTAAACCAAAATCACTGATTTGGCAAAGCGGTTTGTTTACCATATGTCTGAGCTTGGTTTATGATGCTTGAGATGTACAACATTCGACCAGCACTTACTACTGGCGCCATCTATTGCTAAACAGCGGGAACTTAGTTGCGCACCTAATAGTTTTAACAGACGCGTAAAATTTCTCTTCGTCTAATTCCAAGCTAAAGGAGGCGTAAATAACGAAATTATTTGCAATCTTTCAGGCAATGTTTGCAATCTTTCTTACAACAGACTAGATTCAGGTGTTATCTGGCTTAACTTTACATGAAATATCCCATTATTTTCCACCGTTCCCTTTATGTGCAATAGATAACGCAGAAAATTTAATGTTTCTTTTTATCGGTGTAGTTCAAAGAGGTTTCACAAATGTTTGGCTGAAGATTTTTAAAGGGAAAGGAAAAACGTTAATTTCATCGGTTAAATTTGGTGACTCCATTCCCATTTTTGGAAACATGTTCTATCTCATTTTTATCTACAACTATTTTTTGTTTCGTTGACAATTTTAGATTTTCTCTCTACTAGAGTATAATTGAATTTACTATAAGAAAGAAAAAAAAAATGCACGAAAATAAGCATCCACATTTTTTTTTAATTTATTTAATGAGCTATAATTAATTCCTAGAAGGAATCGTTTTAAACAAGCAAAGGGTCCTTGTTTATATTTATTCATGATACTGCCCACGTTTATCCGGCTTATAATATTGGAGCAAATTGAACTTTAGCGTTTTGCTTTGATGGTTAATCCTTGAAGGTGAACACTTTGTGGTTGTGGCTTGTGTAAAATGAAGATGAAGAAATCTTAAATTTTTGTAAAAAAAAAACTGATAACCTATTCAATGCGCAGGTTGAACATGCAAACAAGACACCATTGCCTTTATTTGTTTATTTATTTTTTGTTAAGGATACTCAAATTATTATTTTATTTGAAAATCAATTAGTGTTAAAAACTGTCTGAGTTTGTCGGAATTTTCGTAAAACTCCTGACGTTATCCAACTCGTATACTTCGCTTGCGTAGAACGCCAGTTTGTTTTAAACCGGTACATATTTGCTTCCAACATTTTTTGGGGCTTCTTCAAGTTCCGCTTAACGATGGTTCAATATTTCTCGATTGAGCGGAGCTCTGGCGTGTTTGAAAGGTTCTTCGGCACCACCTGCATATTTTTGGCGACATAGCACTTCGTGGTCTTTTTTCGCCCCTGCCTTTCGGTTCAAAAAGGGGTATGGGCGCGTTCTTCTAATTTGATCGAGGCAAATTTCATGTGTGAACAAGCTTATCGACGTTCAAAAGTGCCTGAACCAAATGAACAGTTTGTAATGATCACTGGAAGATGCGATAGGGGATCATTGCCATGATATTCCAGAATGTAGCAGGTAGTAAAATATCTCTTGTTTTCTACAACGAAACGTGAGGAATTGAGTCAACGCGTGGAAACTTATCGAAAATGATCTCTCATATGCATCCGTCGAACCATTCTGAACGGCCGTTGTGAGAATATCACCATGAATATCTGACATGCGCATTGCATATGACCAATTATTAAAGTCTTCTCTCCTTACTACTGCTATCTTCCCTATCCCATAACCGCGAGCAATGCCATGTGTCACATACATCGTGAGACTAGATCTGCATTCCTGGTTTATGCTCTTCAAAAATCACCAAAAAAAACACCATGATCACCACCCGGAGATCGTGAAGGAGTCTGAATGTGCACCGGATATATCCCACAAAAGGTTTCCAGACACTGGAGAGGTGGTAAGTGCTTTCAAAAATGCGTTGCAAAATAGGTAATTGTTATTTATTTTGACCCTACATCAAAATAAATTTTAATCAGTTAATAAAGAGCGGTATATAACCCTAACTAAGATTACTTTCAGCAAAACTTTCTGACACAAGGTTAGCAATCAAATGACCACGACAAAATATGCAAATTATTCATTACATAACATGCAACGTGGAAACGGAAGGGACCATCAGGGCACCCCAGTTAAACGATTTGGATAGGGAGCATGGGACTGCCTCCTTCCTATAGCAACAGTTCATGGAACGAGGGCGGGCTATTCGAACCCATTTATTGGGTTTATTCTGTCAATCGAGGGCTCGATTCTAGTGCTGTGAGTGTGAACTTACCCTTGGAAGGAGATACTCTTCCCTATATTCGCGAGTTTCGCGTAAGTGCCTCTGCTTACGGGCCCGCCCAAACGGTTTTGGCTGTACATACAAGAGCTTGATGATCACAAACATCAATAGAATCCTGAGCATATTGTTTTTCAGATTATTCCACTGCTATGGAATGTTACCTTGCTACAATATATGGTAGTATTACATCATCATCATCATCATCATCATCATCATCATCATCATAGCACTTCGTGGCCTTTTTTCTCAATCAAAAATCGCCAAACAGCACGGAACAATCGTGTTGATCCAGGAAAGACAGCAGACGTTTTTCCAAACACTTATTGACGTAAATTTCTTGGTTGCTGGTTCCAATTGCTATGAAAATGTCGCTTTTTAAGCCTCAGGTACGATATCTTTCCCCACTTCGTCTAACTATCGCTTCACACCTCTGGTGTTGTTCCACGCGCATTCAAGGCAAATGTCATTTTTGCAGATTTATTGTATTCGTACAATATGTACCGCCCATTGTACCCGTTCAGCATTACCGACATTTAGGATACTATTCTTCTCTTCCGTACTCCGTTTTCTCATACGCCGCCAAAGATGGTCCTCGACGACGATTTTGACGGCATGATTTTGGCAAAGATCGTATTCTCGTTCCAGCCGGGCATTAAAAGTGTCCTAATCGTCATCATCATTTCCTAGGTGAGGGCAGTGCACGTAGATTAACATTGAGGATATGGCCAATTTGCACATTCTGCGGTCAATCAGCCACCCAAACACACCCTTCTGCATTTCACACAGCTCGTATGTATTGCCGCAACTCTGGTGATGGTATGGCCATCCACATACGCATCGATCGTTTCCAGAACAGCTCCAGCAAACCCAAAATAATCCGTAAATGGAGGTTGTCCCAGTAAGTCGAAGCACGATTTGAAAATAACAAATACGAGTTCATTTTTGAGCAAATTTAATTTGTGTTCTTCTACAGTTCAAAGTGGATTTTCTGGAACGGACTTTTGCGCTAACACTGCTCATTAGCTTCAGCACATACTGTTTGCCAAAGACTTTCCATACTAGATTCCAATCTCTTTCTAAAGTTGTAATGGAATCCGCAATGGCTGGCAATCTTGCCTGCTTCGGACTGGGAAGGATGCTAAGATCGAACAAAGTTCCCAAAATACCAACTACAAGACATTAATTATACCGGTAGTGCTCTACGGTCACGAAATATGGACATTACTGGTGTATGACCAACGCGCCCTTGGTGTCTCTGAACGGAATGTGTTGCGTACGATCTACGGTGCAGATGGAAGATGGAAGTGCAGGAGGCGAATCGTTCACACCGCTAAGATCGATCGATTGCGGTGGGATGGGCATGTCGTAAGAATGTCGGACGACAACCCAGTGAAAATGATTCTCGAAAACGAACCGACGGGCACAAGAAGACGAAGCGCGCAACGAGCAAGGTGGATCAATCAAGTAGAAGGCGACCTGCGGACCCTTCGCAGACTGCGAAGCTGGCGAGGTGCAGCCATGGACCGAATACACTTCGTGTAGAGCTTCCTAGTAGGGGTCTTGGCAACAGTTTGCTGTATGTATGTATGTATGCTGTTATGCATGTAATCCAGCTCTTTCCTTGACCTTCTGAACGTAACTTTGCGAAACGCCTGATTTTCTCCCTGCTCTGCACTGGTGATCCAAAGTCAACTGGTGGTTGAACCTTTTAAGTACTTTTGAGACGGTTGAATTACAGATTTACAGCATTTTTTTTTCCCAAAATACGATAGGATAGCTCAGGATGTTCCACGCTCATACCCATTTTTTCACTCGTCTCCATTTAACTCACATTCCTCTTGGGCGCAACAAACCACACAACTACGCAATTCACAGGATGTGAACCATACACTTCAAAGAGGAACGGTGAAAAATTTGTTCTCAAATTTCTGTCCAGTGGGAAAAAAGTTACAGCCAGTTGAAAGTGTTGCAATGATTTCTGAATTCCGATCTTGCATTTTTTACACAAAATGACCAATAAATGCTGAAATTGGTCGAAACGAGTGCTTGCTGAAGGGGTAGCTTGCACTATATCGGAAGCATGAGATTCCTCCTTTCTTCTGGCCGGATCAGGCCTCTGCCAATGAGGCCAGATCAACTCTACAGGGGTTTTCTGATAACAACGTTGATTTCGTTGGAAAAAATATCAAAAAACCAAACTGTCCCCAGCTGCGACCGATCGTATGCTACTGGGCAATCGTCAAGCGGAACCTCAAAATGGCAGGTGTAGTGACATATCATAATTCAAGAAAAACTGGTCAGTAGCGTCCAGGAAGTGATGTGATGTGATAGGAAGCCACCAACCAGTGCAGGACTTGCCATGGCGTACAGTTCCTCCTAATGGCAAGATCAAACTGTAGATACCTGTAATCCTCACTATTCCGTTGTATGTAGGGCCAAAAACGAGGTTGTGGACCCGTAAGCAGAAGCACTTACACGAAACCCACGGAAAGGATAGAGAATCTCCTTCCAACGAAACGCTCTTATTACAGGAAATGAACAGTAAGCAATACACGTTATGATTTCCGTCTGGTGGTTTGTTAAAAATAGGGTTAGCAAACTCACTGTAGACTGTCGGTAGATAATTAGACCTTCGCTGATCTTGATCTGATGATTTCCATCAAAGAATCATCAAAGGCATAATTGTCATCCATGACTTGGGCCAGATAACCACGAATCCCTCATCCAGCCTACACTTCGTCTGGCACCCTGTATTCCCCCCTTACCCTTCGTTAATGATTGTATGTATGTAAAGTACGCAATATAATATAATATATGTTTTTACAAAATATAAATGACAGCCACTGGATTGTTACTGCAAAATAAAAATTGGATATGTATTAATATCTAATAGTCCCGGAAGAGCTGAAAAGCAGAGAAGATCACTCCTTTCAACAATTTCAATGAAAAGATACTTGATTTAATAAGAGAACATAATATGCGTATGTACAAAATATATATGACATCCACTGGAAAAAAAAAAAAAAAAAAAAAATTAATAATATTAAATAAAATCATCCACCCTACAAAAAAAAAAAAAAAAAAAAAATCTTCCAAAAAAATAAAAAAAATTCAAAAAAAAAATATTTTTTTAAAAAATGTGTGTTTTTTTTTTTATATTTTTTTTTATATATTTTTTTTTATATATTTCAAAAATATAAATTGGAGCGATCGAATTTGATGATTTCTGAAATCAATGGCTTATCTTAACATAATACCACTCAACACAATTAATTAAATATAATCCTATACTGCTTATAAGCACATGTCAGTATTTTATGAATGTCGTAAAGATTGGACTCGGAAAAATGCGACACTTTGTTTTGGGTGTAACTTTTTATCGCGTGGGTAAAAATTCATGAAATTTTGAGTAATACTAGAGTGTTATGTTTATGTGTGCAAAATATCGCGATCTGTCAAGTAGTTTTCAAGATGCATTCGAAACAAGAAGAGCTACGCCAGATTTTGCGCGGTGATCGATAATCCTGGTCAGTTGCACAGATGGATCGGCAAAAGGCTTGAAATCCACCATCCCACCGTGTCCCGCGTTGTGAAGATGTTCCAGGAGACGAAGACTATCGAGCGGCGCGCTGGAAGCAGCCGAAAACCGAAAACGGAATACCCAGAGAAGGCGCGGAAGATAAGGCAGTACTTTAAGAATAACCCGAACCTTTCCACCCGAGACGTGGACAAAAAGGTCAATTCGTCGAAGTAGTTCGTCCAGCAGACCATGAAGCGGGCTGGGCTACGTGTTTTGAGGGTCAGGAAGGCGCCAAACCGGACTGACAATCAAAACACGGTGGCCAAATTGCGTGCGCGGAAGCTGTACCGTGAGTGGCTGGTCAAGCCACGCTGTCTCGTCATGGACGACGAGACATATATCAAGGCGGACACCAAACAAATCCCCGGCCTCGAGTTTTTTGTCGGTACGTCCCGCATGGAGGTTCCGGAAAGGTTCCGGATGAGAAAGATGGACAAATTCGCGATGAAGTACCTGTTGTGGCAGGCGATCTGCGAGTGCGGACGGTACAGCAAGCCGTTCGTTACAACCGGCACCATAAACGGGCAGATTTATCGAGAGGAATGCTTGCAGAAGCGCTTGCTGCCCTTCCTCTGCTCTTACCGTGATCCCACGCTGTTCTGGCCGGATCTCGCTTCGTGCCATTACGACAAGCCTGTTAATGTGGTCCCGAAGGAGGCGAACCCGCCAAATACACCAGAACTTCGTCCGATCGAAAAGTTTTGGGCTATAATGAAGAAGTTGAAGAAAAGCGGAAAAACATTCAAAACCGATGAAGCTTTGAAGAAAAACTGGGAGAAATTGTGTAAGGAAGATGGACAAAGCCTCGCCCAAGATCTCATGAGCAGTGTTAAGAGAAATGTACGAGCATTCAGCTTGGGGGAGGAAATTCAATAAATAAATTATGCCAAAACATAGCTAATATATATCCCTGAAAATTTGAAAAGTATCCGATTTAAAATGAATTTTTGGTGATAATTTTTGTATGTCTCATTTTTTCCGAGTCCAGTCTTTAGTTGAAGTTCAGAAGTGCAATTTTAGAGTAAATGTTATGCTGAAATGCTGAAAAACAAATAGAGCCTTTGATGCTTGTGATGTTGCTCCAGGCTCTTGCTATAAATGGTTTTGGCAATGATGATTCCAAAGCGTGCTGAAATTATTAATTAAATGACAATGGACAATACTATGATATGAATTACAGATATGGATATACATTTTGATTTATAGGTACACGATCTTGAGTCGCACCCCGTCACTTCGCTATTGTCAAAATGACAACATTGCCCAGGTTACGCCAACCAGCGTCTCCATGTTTCAGCTGGCAGTCTTTTGTGATCATATGACTCGTGGAGGCGTGAGGTAGGAACTTGTGAGGACCAGAGGTCGGTCGCACCCTCCTTCTAAGTTGTCACTCACCATTTGAAGCCCTGGTCAGTAGCGTCCAGGAAGTGCACAAAAACCAGTGTGCAGAATTTGATGGACGGTATAAAGGCTAAAGTACGAGCATGTAACCGAAATCAGCAATCTGATTAATTTGTTAGTTTGATTGAAATTTTGACATGGTTGTACATGAAATAAAATACATTGCTTTGAATAAGTGTCTTATGTTTTATTTTAATTTTTGAATGTTTATTACTACTTTAAGATAAAAGGTGTGGCCCATTTGGTGTTGGAACAAACATTTTTGATTCTTACAGCGATCCTAGTGGTCGGATTTGTAAACTATGACATCTTATGTGTTCCCTTTAACAATAACAACATCAGAAGTTTTTTTTTCGCGGTGCAGTTCGAACGTGTTTCAGACCCTCTTCGTGGTCTGGGCTAAAACTTGCTAAAGTGTTGGGTTTTCCCAGAAATACCGTGTGGCGTGTTTTGAAAAAGTACAGAGAAACTTTGTCGACGGATCGCAAGCCTCAAAGCAAGCGTCGGGCGGGTACTGTCAACCGTCAACTGCGGAACAAAGTCATCAAGAACATTAAGGCAAACCCCAACATCTCAGACCGCGATTTGGCCAAAAAGTTTCGCGCCGCACGCAGTACCGTGCTACGGATTCGTCTCCGGGAAGGCTTAAAGTCATACCGTGCCTGTAGACAACCAAATAGGGATCAAAAGCAGAATAATGTGGCCAGAATCCGTGCCAGAAAACTGTATGATCAGATGTTGACAAAATTCAATGGCTGTCTCTTCATGGATGATGAAACCAATGTAAAGGCCGATTTCAAACAGTGTGTTTGCAGATAAATTTGCACGTAAATACATGATTTGGTAAGGCATCTGTAGCTGCGTTAGTAAGTCCAAGGATTTCATCACTGATAAGACATTTAATTCAGAGCTGTACAGAACGGAATGTCTCCAAAAGCGAATATTGCCATTCATCAGATCCCACAATGAAGCTGTCATGTTTTGGCCAGATCTTGCAAGCTGTCATTAAAGTAAAACAGTGCTGGATTCAGTTTATACCGAAAAAACTCAACCCACCAAACTGCTCCAGCTCAGGCCGATAGAGAAATTTTGGGCTATTATAAAGAGGAAGCTGAAGGTAAATGGCAGTGTCGTCAAATGCAACAATGAATTGAGAACCAAGTGGAAGAAGATTGCCAAAACGATATGGATGAGAATTATGTGCGCCAGTTGATGAAACGTATTCCGGGAAATCGAAATCGAGATGACTATTTGTTTTTTGTATTTTCCCCAAAGTTCACATAAAGTCGAACATTTTAGTTGAAACAGAATACTATTTTGTTAATGTTTATCCGAAATATGCGCAATAGTCTATGTTCCAATTCTAACTGGGCCACACCTTACTCCTTAAGCATAGTCTTTTCTAAGATTGGACTAGTTTAACAGGTTGAATTTTTGCTCACGAGCGGCTGGACAAACTTTTTCTGAGCGCTGAGGCTACCATGTGTCTCGATTTCGTACTCAATGTGGCTGAACACAGTTAACTTCTATCTAGCCTCAAAACTAAATTAACTTTAACTATATGTTTATGCCACCTCGTGAATACATTTCCTTAAGTGTAAACTTCAAAACGGGTATTTTTCAGTTTTTTTTTCTGATGACAGCAAAAGTTTATATAGTCTCAATACTACTATAAACAAAGAACGGCGCAACTTAGTGGATAAATTGAGCTATTTATTTTTCAATTACCATGTGCGCAGTGTAGTTTAATATAATAGCTTAACCAGCAGTTTTTATACTTAGTTTACAACATGACCTTTCGTGTAGGTATCTAAGAGGGAGGTAGCTCATCAATTCTCCACCGATTGCCTGTCGATCTGCCAAATTTGGAACACGTCTGCATTGAGGTCTCAAATTATAATAATCCGTCCACTATATTTGGGTATAGGACCAAGTTTCCCCGGGTGGTGCTAAATCGATGAGCTTGGATATCAGTGGAAGCAAAGTTGCCGGAAGTTACGAAATGCATCTACGGCTCGTAGTCGTAGTTTTGGCTGGATTGACGTGGATTGTTTTTAATATTGTATTGTAAGAAGTCGTTGTATTGTAAGAAGTCGTCATTTTCCAGGATGCTTTCAAGAATTGGCTGTGTTAGTTAAAGTTAGTGTGAGAATAGATGATCTTTCGTGTAGGTAGGGGAAAGTGCTCTAATATGGGTCTATGGATCTAGAATTCGGCCTATCGTTAAAAATTGCCTGTCTGCTATGTCAGTGAGACAATACTACTGTATATTTTTGATTTTCAGCATAAAAATAGTGAATTAATATTTACTTCGAATTTTAAGCATAGGCCGAATCCTAGATCCATAGACCCACATTAGAGCACCTTCCCCTATCTAATGGCAATCTGAAGCTGCTTCAATGCTGCAATGAAAAACGACCACGTTGAATTGATGTCAGTCGAATTTATACAAAATCACTTCCGGTTAGTTTCGTTTGCTGGACATAAATCGCACGTACGATTGAAGATCGGATGGCGCTTCAGCTGCAGTCAGCCCATACTCCTGAAAATGCATTGAAAATGGCCTGGATCCGTTGGCAATCGTTTGGATGCTAACAGCATTCCGATACTCCTGGGTGCGTTGCAGGTGCAGGTGCAGGTGGCAAATCATTCATCGTCTTACGTAGAGTGTTCAGTGAGGCGCTTAATCGGTGGCCACATTGGGCTAAGTTCAAACCGACTATCTGTGTTTCTTGTTGATTGAATTACTGTTTAAATAGTATATTTTGGGTTTGCTTCAGCGGATAAGTAGGGCCAGATTCTAGTGATGGCTTCACCTTTGATGAAATTGATGAAATTCGGTTTTGTTGAGATGATGGAGAGGACCTGAACGGGGTGTTCAATAGATGAGGTAGAACCGGGACCAGCAAATGGTGTTTGTGCCATAGTCAGCAGAGTTTTGTCTGAAGGTTTGCTCGAGTAGTTGGTACTGTTGTTATTGTTGTGGCTGTTTGTGTTGTACTTGTTGACGCGTTGGTTGCCTTGGTTGTTTTGCTGGCGAAGTTTTTGCTGCTTATGTCTACGTTAAACTTTTTTTTTAATTTTCTCTCCTGAAGACAGTGCGACTGTTTTCTGGCATCAAATTCTAACCAGTCGCGGTTCCAAATAGTCTTATTACCAATCATGCGCCAATTTGAATTTAATTGTTTTGTGATGTTTGGTTCATCGACCAATTGCAAAAGGAGATTTTATTTGGTCAAGTTGCATGGTTGCAGGTGAATTAACTACTTGTTTTTCACTTAACGCTTTTGCTTTGTATCTCAGCATGAAATGTGAGTCTGAAAAATCATTCTTGAGTTAAGATATTTCAAATAACTTTTCAGGTTTTCAAATTCAGCCAATAGAAACTGTGAACTCTTATTATCGTGAAAAAATACTTCACGCATCTACTCTATTCAAGTTCACCTCATTGTTTTGAGCATAAACCACCACAGCCCAAACATTAACACCTAAATCTATTTAGAATTTTCTTGTGAAATATGACGCCACGCCAACATCTGCAGTACAACGATGATGATTCATTCCGATGACTGCACCTTCGACGAAGAAACCGAACAACCGGCTATATGGGTACTAAAGTGGGCTATTTCTTTTTCCCGCTATAGTCTAATGTTTCACTCGCCGGTTTTCCCATCACCCTCTTCCTCGCAAATCCTTTTGGGATCATGTTCGGCTCCTTCTATCGCCTTCCAGCGCGGCCTAAAGTTCCGCTTCAAACATGACTTAATTTCCACGGAGCTTTGGGCACCGTACCAACAACGAATGTTGTTGCAGTACGCAGCAGCATCGATTTGGCTTCCCTTCTGCATATGTACATCTAAGGCAACAGCAGCAGCGGTATGCCTCCCAACCGCCCCTCAAGAAGGTGGGAGCCGGTTTTTATTTTCGCTGCGCCTCTTCAATATGCTCCGGCCTATCTCTTAGCTTTATGATCTTTCTTGCGTTTTTTCCTATACCCTATATTTTTGTTGAGATCTCTCGCTTCAAAGTTGTATATTGTGTCGTGATGTGTAGGCCAGGAGTTCATATTTAAAAACTTCCGACCGAGTTTCGTCTCGACTTTGTGCTTCTGTTGTTTTTCTCTCATTTCTTCCTCTACCATCCACGTATGGTAAATTAGCCATGCATAAGTGTGTTACCCATCCATTGAACGGTACATGGTGTTTGGGGGAGCACAATGATGGCAATTTGGGTATGTGAAAAGATGCACCGAGTCAATGCCCAAGCCGAAAATGATTCAAAAGATGATGATTCAAGAATGATTATTTTTAATTTCATTTGCTGAAATATCTCAACATTTAGAAACTAACGGTGTGTATCGAATTAAAAGATTTTCTAAATATTTCTCAATCGCCATCAAAATTGAATCAAGTTTTCACAATCACAAATGCAATGAGCAATCACAATGCGAATATCTTTAGACTCTTAACTTCCCCATATAAAATAACACAACCATTAGAAAGGGTAATGCATGTTTGCGTAGATGTGTTAACAATTTCGCGGCAGTATCCAATGATAACTTTGCTACATAGGTACATACCTTTGCAAACTTACTCGAGATTTCATGCTTTTACACTTCGCAGAAAATCTCACAGGAAAAAAAGCAGTCCAGAGAGAAAGAAAATATCTACAACTCAAGCAGCCAAGCACCGTTGAATAACAATAATAAACAACAACAAACCATAGCCATAGGAAAGCAAAGCCTACAATAATAAACTCAACTTGCAACAGAAGAACACCCGTCAGCTCTAGCTATAACGACGACGTCGACGAGGACGGTTGAGAAAACTAGCAGTCCAGAAAGCGCACAAGAGCAAAACAAGTTCACTGAACTCCCTCTTCCATGGCTGATGCGCGCCGAGCTGAGCTTGTTCCTCTCTTGTTGGTGATTCTGAGTTTTCTGCCGGATTTTGCTCGGCTTTTCCATTCACCGAGCAGCACAAGTTCCCATTGCTGAAGACCCCCATTCCGACAACAACAACAACAACAACACCGTTTACGTTTACCTTCTACTCTTCCTGTGCCAGTTCGACGGTAATCTCGGCTAAATGCAGTTACAGGAGAATTTGTTTCATGCACCGTTGCACTTCGCAATGCGAGGTGTAAAAACTTGATAGCTGGATAATTGGATTATCGAATTTTTGGTGTGAATATTGTGTCACTGTAGCATGGTACGAGAACCACCTGCAAGTGGCGGTTCATTTTGATCGTATCTAAACCATTTTGGTAAATTGCCTTCTAGAACATGGTTGTTTTTCGTTAGCGAAATCAATGCAGCCCTACGGGGTCAACATCTTCAATCATAATTGACTAGCTGAACCCAGTGCGTGCGCTGCTACGCTTGCAACTAAATGAAGGAGAATTTAATCTAACTGGCACTTTTATGGTTTTTTTTTTCTTGAATAAGCAGGGGTTCAAACTTCTTTCAAAACATGCTTCTTACCCGAGAAATACACGTTTTGTTTTGAAGTATCCTGGATAATTCTCATTTTTGGTAGAAATTTGTGTTTCATTTGTATGGGAACCCTCCGTTCCAGAGGTGGGGTGGTTTCTCAAACTACCATTCAATCATTGCCTTCAAAACCCCCCACATGCCAAATTTGGTTCCATTTGCTTGATTAGTTCTCGAACCATCACACGGGGCTCTTCAATTATAATAAAAATTTGAGTTTCATTTGTTTGAAACCTACCCCCCCCCCCGCCCTTTCAGAAAGGAGGGGGGTCTTGAACCATCATAGAAACATTCTTGCCTTCAAAACTCCCCACATGCCAAATTTGATTCGATTTGCTTGATTAGTTCTCGAGTTATGAAGAAACTTGTGTCTCATATGTATCAGAGCCCCCCTTCCTGAGAGAGTAGGGGTCTCAAACAATCATAAAAACCTTCCCCAGCCCCAAAAACCCTTTCATATTAATTTTCACGTTGGTCGGTTCAGAAATTTCCGAGTCTATAAGGGTCTGACAGGCAGGCGGACAGACAGAGGTTCCTTTTTATGTATATAGAAATCTACCTTCCAAAAACCCCCATATGCTAAAAGCGGTTTCATTTACTTGATTAGTTCTCGAGTTATGCAGAAATTTGCTTTTTATTTTTATGGGAGACCCCCCCCCCCTCAAAATGGCGAGGGGTATTGAACTGCCATAGAAACTTTTCTTGCCTCCAAAAACCTCAACATGCCAATTTTGGTTTCATTTGCTCATTGGCTCTCGAGTTATGCTAAAAATTATGTTTAATTTTTAGTGGAGTTTCCCCTTCCAGCAGGCGGAGGGGTCTCAAACCAACTTAGAAACATTTATTTCTTTCCAACTTAAAACCTCCACATGCCAAATTTGGTTCCATTTGCTTGATTTGTTCTCGAGTTATGCTGAAATTCGTGTTTCATTTGTATGAGAGACCCCTCTTTCAGTGAGCGGAGGAGTCTCAAACCAAACTAGAAACATTTCTTACCTTCAAAAACCTCCACATACCGAATTTGGTCCATTAACTTGATAAGTTCTCGAGTTATTGAGAAATGTGTGTTTCATTTGTATGGAAACCCCCCTCCCGCCCCTTCCAGATAGCGGAGGAGTCTCAAACTTTCATAGAAACATTTATCTCCTCCAAAAACCTCCATATGCCAAATTGGGTTCCATATGCTTGATTAGTTCTCGAGTTATGCACAAATTTGTGTTTCATTTGTATGAGAGGCCCCCTCTTAATTTTGAATCGTTTTTGACTCACTTTCGTCAAAAGTGGAGTCACTCATATATGAGTAAGTGTGCCTGGGATTGACAACTCGACATATTCAAAACATCGATCTGATTTAACTCGGTGTCTTAGATATGTCAATCCCAGAAACATTTACTCATATATGAGTGACTCCACTTTTGACGAAAGTGAGTCAAAAACGATTCAAAATTGAGTTAAATCGTCCCGCCGTGTGGGTAAAGTAGTACTCGAACCAAGGACGTTACCATTGCCTAACAGCCCATCTGATTTTTACTCAATTTTTCAAAAACAGTCATTACTGTCCACTCTTGGTGCCTTATGGTAATGAGCGGACATCTCCTTCTACATCATAATCGTTACTCCACGTACGGAGAATACAGATATAACAATTATAGTCCATATTCCATGTTAACTCCATCTTAGCAACTTTTATATACAATTTCAAATTCAAAAAAGTATTCAGTGACGTCCCTTCTAAAACTTTACACGGGTAGTGCTGATAGATGTTTGTCGATTAATAATTCGTAACAATTCTAGCCAAATTCGTTTTCAAAAGGTATTGATTGTTATAAACCAGTCTATATTTATTTATTTATCATAGACCATTTATCTTAAAACTAGACGCCCACTGTAGAGCACCAGTGATTTCTGAGTGCAACTCAAACCTATCTGATTTGAATTTATTTATTTGTCGTCTCGATTGTAAGGACTGTATACAATAATCCGGACACCTCAAAACAAGGTAAAACACAATTTACGCAAGAATGTTTCAATTGTAGTGTTTCTTATTTCAGATTCATGGGATATTATATATACATAGTTATTGGGTATTTCGGCCTCATCAGAACCCAATATTAATCGATTAGACGTAACTCTGGGCAATTTGGCGGATTTGCGGTTCTTGGTACAATATTCGCTTGATTTGCTTCGTACCACTCCATGGCATGATGTCAAATTGGACCAGATCAAAGATTCTTCTTTGTGGTGTTTGATGAAGGGTAGCAATCGTTTCTGCATGCCCCTTTTTCTGGTAAATCTCCTTGCTGATTGTGCCTGTAGTGACGAAAGATTTACTCTTACTGCCACACGTGCAAATTGCTTGCCAAACAAGTTATTTTTGGGAAATTTTGATACCTTCTTCGTCCTGAAATACTCAGCTGTAGCATTGCTGGCCATAACAGAATAGAAAATCAGCCCTGGAAGCTGTTCGAAATTCTCCAGGACTTAAATTTCAGCGTCCATAACAACGCATGAAAACTTCGTGAAATATTCGCAGTACAAACTTCGAACCCGTGATTTTGCTGTCAAGTTTTTCGTTGTGATTTGGAACTGTTTTTATTTACTTCAGTTCCAAACGTTGTTTTGATTTTTGGACAAAAAAAGGTGACCGTACTATTTTACGAGCCACCGTTTGAACGGAGAGATTCAGGATTTCCTTCAATATCCTCTTCACCTTTCGGTCCATGACAGGATCAGCACGTCCATTGTTTTTATCACTTCTTTGTTTCTGCTCGACCGCCAAACGTTCTGACAATGATTTGAGCACACCGTGAACAGTGGATTTGAGTAAATCCATTTTTTTTACAGGTTATGCAGGATTTGCCTTACGTCCGTACAAAATCCGCTCGCACACGTGCTTTTCATTTGTCACCATCTTGAACACTAAACATGGAATGTAAACATAGTCCAATCACAGTCTTTTTCATCAAAGACCCCCAGGTATACCTCAGCGAAATTTAACACTCCTACGAGCAATATTTCAAAAGTTACACATTTGAGTGTGTCCGGATTATTGTGGATACAGGCCTTATAACCAATCTAATCATTATCATCGTTAGTCCTCGCCAAGTGTCCTCTCGAGCGAAGTAAAACACTGTGAGTGAGTATCTGCCTTAAAATGCACATATATTCAATAAATCTCATTATTTACTTTTGATGGAATAAAGTTTTTAATGGTGGGGTGCTATGCAGATCTATGTTCTTCTTTAGCTCAGCCGGTAAAGGCGCAACTACAAAGCAACACCATACTGGAAGTGGCTGAGTTCGATTCCCGGTCTGATCTAGGAATTTTCTTTAAGAAAAAAAAACCTAAACTTCCTAGGTATAGGGTATGATTGTACTTGCCACACAATTGTACTAATGCAGAAGTAGTACTAGTTAGGTATTGAAAGCTTTCAATTCACAACTGTGGGAGTGCGTTTAAAATACAAATTTAGAGCAACACTCTTATAAATAATTCTAAATACATGGGCTGGAATCGATAAAAGTTCGCAATTTCATGTCATGTAACTCAATGGATACTCTTCACTCAAAGATATCCGAAAACACACCTGGATGCACCCGCATGGCGAAACTTGTAAATAAATAGACCATGTTCTGTTGGACGGCCGACGTTTCTCTGATGTCATCGCTGTGGGACTCGGATAACTATCTCGTTGTCAGTAAGCTTCGAGCGCGGTAGTCAACCGTCAAGAACACGAAAACTCTGCGATCGTTGCGTTTCAATATCCAGCGCTTTTCAGCAGGTGTGGCAGATGAATTCCGCCAGAAGCTTGATTAGCGGATAAGGGGAATCGTCGTAGACCTAAACCTCAACAGTCTGTGGAAGTCAATCCACGGATCGGTGAGCACAACAGCGAGGGAAGTGACAGGTACTGCTCAAAGACGACCCAGATAGGTTCTACGAGGAGTGCCAGCAGGTGAGAAGAAGGTTGCCACTAGCCGGATGTTGGTGTCTGGTACCCGGCGGAACAGAGGGCGGTACAAGGAAGCGAGGGCGGCCGAGAAAAGAATTCCCGCAGATCGTATTCTGTTTAACACCAGGCTGGTTTTCGAGAGCGCCGATCAACGATGGATCAAATGTTTACCCTGCGATAAATCCTTGATAAATTCGAGAGTACAACTTGCAGACCCACCATCTGTTTATTGATTTCAAAGCGGCGTACAATTCAGTGAAGAGAAACGAGTAATGACAGATAAGGATCGAACATGGTTTCCCGACGAAACTAATTAGACTGATTTGTGCTACGCTGGATGGATCGAAATCAAGTGTACGGGTTGCGGATGAGACTTCGACATCTTTCGTAACCTTAGATGGATTGAAGCAGGGAGATGTGCTTTCAAACTTGTTGTTCAACATTGCTCTCGAAGGAGCTATTAGGAGAGCTTGCGTGCAAAGGTGCGGCACCATCGTCACGAAATCGCACATGCTCCTAGGTTTCGCGGACGACATCGATATCATCGAAATTGACCGTCTAGCCGTGGAAGAGGCATTCGTATCTTTTAAAAGGGAGACAGCGAGAATTGGTCTCACAATTAATACCAGCAAGACAAAGTACATGATTGCCGGCAGACAACGTTGGGCCAATAGTGATGTGGGTAGCGAAGCGGTGTTGCGTGGTGTCAGTGGAAGAATTTGTGTACCTTGGAACTCTGGTGACGTGCGATAATGCTGTTACCCGCGAGGTAAGAAGGCGTCTAGCAGCTACGAATAGATCGTTTTACGGTCTCCGGAACCAACTGAAGTCTCGTATTTTGCAGACGAAGAAAAAATTCGCGTTGTATAAGACTCTGATCCTGTCGGTCGCTTTATACAGCCATGAAACCTGGGCGCTAAAGGAAGTCGACCGGAAAGCATTCGGGGTGTTTGAACGTAAAGCGTTCATTAAAAAAAGCGGCTACATGTTCCGATTTTTCATGCGATTACCCTGCCAGCTGGTGGTTGTTTCATTGATCAGTAGTCAATATATACTAGTTGCCTATATACTGTGAAAGTTTGACAGAGCTCCATCAATTTGTTTACGGCAGCTATGGCGAGAACAGTGAAACAACTTCGATCTATGTTTTGCTTGCGCCTGCTTCATCCGGGCCTAAAAAGGTCGGCCATCGTGGCCCACTTCGTGTCGACCGGATACGATCGCGGAAACATCTACAAGATTCTGGCACTTCTTGAGAAGGGAGAGTCCATCGAGAGGAAGCCTGGTTCCGGTCGTCCGCCCGTTTTAAGCGACCGGAGGATTCAACAGAAACTCAAACGGAAGGCAAGATGGCCACTTCTTTCCGTGCGTTGGAAACCCGTTGGAAACCCAGAAACAACGGCTGAAGATACTGGTCAAAGAGATCTACAACATGGCGCTGTGCTGATCACGTTGCACGTATGCCGGAAGAACGACATGCGAAGATAATATTTAGTAGAGTCCCAGGGAGAGGCCGTCGACGCCGTGGCAGACCACGAACACGATGGCTTTTTGCAGTTGAGGAGGGCCTAAGGGCCCTTAACGTCCAGGGCGACTGGAGCCGATTGGCCCAGGACCGTTTCCAGTCGAAGAGAATCATCCATTCGGCGTAGATACAACAGGAGCAGCCGTCGTCCATCAAGTATCAAGTGAGTAAGTAAGTAATTCAATGAAATAGAAAAGCTAAACTTAATAGTTTCGTCACAAATACCAATGTCCCATTGCATAATAGGCATATAAAGCCGAAATTCCTAAATGGGAATTTTAGATTTGTGGAAAAATGTAACGAAATCAGCATATTATCTGCATTTGCATAATAGGAACAGTTTCGATTATTTAGATTCTATATTAGGGGCCTTAGGGACGTCCTTCATACATGACATACTGGGTTAGTCAAAAAGTTTTGAATGCGACATCTATGGAGCAGTAGAAAAACCAAAATTTTAATATTTCATCTTTCACAAGGATGTCCAAAAAGTGCATCAACACCAAAAATCATAGCGAAAATACAGGATGTGGTTTTGGAAGATCGTCGATCGACTGTGGATGGGATAGCTGACACCATGGCTGAAGTTTTGGGTTTCAAAAAACTGCGCATTTGCTAACAATGCAACAAAAACACGTTCGACTTTCTGAGCAACATTTGGAGCAATTTCGAAAGGATAAAAAGGATTTTCTGCGTCGATTCATCACCATGGATGAGACTTGGGTCAACCACCATGATCCTGAATCAAAACAAGAGGCAAGTGGTTTGAACCAGACATTTCGGCTCCGAAGTCGACCAAGAAGGTGTTAGCGTCAGTTTTTTGGGATGCAAAAGGAATTTTATTGTTAAATTATCTCCAAACTGGTAACACAATCCACTCTGATTATAATTGTGACCTTTAGGACCAGTTGGATGAAAAAAAATGTGAAAAAAAAACCGGTTTGCAGAAGAAAAAATCATTTTTCATCAAGATAATGCACCTGCGCACATAGCTCAAAAAAACCATCGCGAAAATCAGTGGATTGGAGTTCGCATTGTAGCAGTATCCACCCTATTCGCCAGATTTAGCTCCCTCTGACTTCTGGCTGTTCTCACACCTCAAAAAAATTCCTTCGTGGAAAGCATTTTTCATCAAACGAAGTGTATTGATCTTATGGCAGATTATACCCAAAAAAAAAAAATATTTTGATTTCCGCTTTCAAAACTTTTTGACTAACCTAGTATTTACGTCTATTTAGTAAACTGGACTGGATTCCTGACTCAAAAGTACTAAATGTATATATCGTTGGAAAGTTTTGAAAAGAGCTAAGCATTATAATAGAAAACAAAAAAAAAAGCTCCGTTCAGAATTTTATTTTAAGTTATTCTTTTTTGTCTGTATTATCGACATTTTCAGCCTCGGGCTGGTTCATCTTCCGTCGTAGTTACTGAAACACCTCTTTGGGTGTTTTTCGTAACTTGTCTGGGGGTGATTTTATTTCGTCGAATGAATGGCCTGCGTCTTCATCTGATTTTAATCCTCTCGACTTCTATGCATGGGGCTACATGCTTGGAAAACTGGGGAATTCTAAAAGACTAACCTTGGAAACTTTTAAAAAACGTTTGGTGAAATTATGGAATGACATGCCTCGAGATATCGTGCGTGTCAGGTGTGACGCTTTCCAACATCGCATGCGGCTGGCAATTAAAAAAACTGTGAGAAAGATTTAAACTGAACTAAATGAAGACAAATGTTAAAGATATACCAAATAGGAATTAGATTGAAAATTTAAACTCACGCAAGCTTCTCATTTTTATGACCATATACTTCAATTTTCTTGTCAAATCGGTGAGTCAAATCGGTCCAAATGAGCTCTCAGCGATATTAAAAATTACCTTGTTTTTCCAATAAAAATCCACTGTCAGACTTTGTTGTTTTTTCTTCCATGAATTTGAGTGAGATATTTATGATTAACAACAAAATTGGTTATTCAAAATCTTAGCTAGGATTTGCTCAGAGTTCTTGATAAGAGCATGAACAAACTACGCTCAGAATCCTGAGCCGAGCACCCAAAAATCTTAGCATCGAATCCTGAAGAAAATGAAATTTTCTGTCAGAATCTTATGAAGAACTCATAATTTTTAATAGATTTTTAATACATAATAGATTTGCTTAGAATTTTGAACAAAAATCATGCGCAATTGTTGTTAAAAGCGCGGTATAACAGAATTGTAAAAAAATCAAAACAATATGAGTTCGGAATTCTCAGGCGAAAGTTTGTGTGAACATTTAGCTGTGGTAGGTTTCAAACACATACAAATAAACTGACGTTTTTCAAAACAACAAATTCAATGTTGATACCAGATCTAGTTTGGAACTGGATCAAAAACGATTTCGTCATAAGATTCGCAAAACACTATGAGAATCATACACCATAGTAGATTGCCCAGAACAGCGGAAATGGTACGCACAATTCCAATCAAGGTTCCCTAATGATACAATAAGATGCATTCAGCGTCCTGGCTGCTTTTTTCTCTCTCTCTCTGTTTTGGCAAATCTTCAAATGAAATATCTACTTAGAAGAAAACAAAACTGTCAAATATTCATTTGAAACATTACATATTTGTGCATCTAGTTCGCTTGGTTTCTGTTTGCCCCGTCAATCATAACTTTCACGAAAGTATCTCAAAACTTGGAGGTCACTTGCACGTTCCACCCACCACCGATTTAAAAAAAAAACAAAATCTATCACATCACAAGCAATCACACTACTATCTAAAGAGCAAAGTGTAGTTTATTTTTATCGGAATCGGTGATGAGGTGTCGACTCGAGTCGAGACACATCGTTTAGTACACCCTCCATCCAATCCCCAATCGGAACGGCACCGAACAGTATGTCATCGTCATGTTATATTATCGATTTTTCCACAGTTTTTCCCTGCTCGCTCTCACTGCTCTTCTCATTTAATTCGACAGCCCACGACGTCACGACGTCGAGGACGACATTTGCACTTGAATATTCTATTCCATCGCTTTTCATTATGTTGTTTTAACCTTAACTCCAGCGGTGAACAATACTTCCTTCACCTCTATTTTTATGTTTCGCTTTTCACTCCCACTTCCGGTGTTGTACGCCAGCCAAGAAGCTATATAGTTATTATACAGTCGCTGCACCAACCGGAACCCACCTTGTTTTCGCTCCGCAGTTGTTACAAAGCACACAAACGGCTGCCTAGGAAGGATGAGTCAATCCTTTTGGTAGGTTCGATCCTTGTTAGTAAAGTGCACGAAACTTTGCCGTCACTCCGGAACAACACAAACTAACGGGTTCTTCAGGCTATTGCCACTTCCACTCCTGTGCAACTAGATAGCGGCCAGTACGGATTTCACTACAATTTTTCCTAATTAATCTTCGAGCACACTGAACTGAACTATGCACATTAAAGGAAAGAAGGGCGTAGAGAACTTTGCACTGAACCAAAAAAAGAAAACCTAGATACCACGGAACGAGGGGAAACTAACAGTACATTGACTGTGTAGTAGAAAGGTAGATAAACGTCAAACAATCTCACTCGTTCCGAATGACGACGGGCGTCGGGTGGAAAATTATACTGTTCACTGGTTTACTCTCGCGGACCAACTGAAACTCCCTTTGAGTCTGAGCACTAGAACCCGATCGACGGCGGTGTTGATGCCGAGCCAAAATCCACGGTATGAGCAAGATACAATTTTTCATGTTTTCTCTCACCGCCACAGCCGGTTCGCTCTCGGTCGGCACCGTTGTTGTTGTTCGCGGTCTTCCTCTCTCTCTTCATATCAGAATCACCGTTCTACCTTATAACATTATAGAGCCAGTATAAAATTTATATCACGCGGTGCAGCAAAATAAAACAAAAGGAAATAAGAGCAAGTAATAGCCATGCTACCAATACGCGCAAGTCTACACAGTATTGAGCAGAAGCAGTAGTCAGCTCTCCGGTGGGATACAAATCAGAGCAAAAGATATAAACACATACAAGGAAACGTCGACCGCACGAGTAAAAACTTCCCCGCGGTTCACGTTTTGTAGGGCATTTTAGCGCTATGCACGATTTCATACGTTGAACGCGAAGCCCTAATGTGGTGGGATAACTAAATGATGTTCAGTTTGGTTGATCAACTGAAGGATCGCGCTTTTGAATGTTTTTTGATGATTTTAAATCTTGCAAACATTATGAATTCCATTCAATTCCTAAAGTAGATAATTACACTGGCCTAATGGGTCATCTTTGGTCCATCGTGCCGAAAAAGTCAAAGATATCTGTGAGCTCATCTTCATAAATTTAACTTAACGTTTGGGACCATACTTCAGTACAAGAGATATAAAATGACAACTAAACATGTGAAACTTTGTTCAATCAAAATCAAAAGACTAGTTCCTACCAAATCGAAAATTTTCATTACTTCGATAGGCCAAAGTGGATCCACCAGGCGTTTCAATGAGTTTTCGGTCGCACGAAATCAGAAAGCCAGTGTTGGGGCTTCAAATGGTGAGTTGACAACTTCGAAGGAGGGTGCGACCGACCTCTCGTCCTCACAAGTTCCTACCTCACGCCTCCACGAGTCATATGATCACAAAAGACTGCCAGCTGAAACATGGAGACGCTGGTTGGCGTAGCCTGGGCAATGTTGTCAATCTGACAATAGCGAAGTGAGGGGGTGCGACCGAAGATTTTATACCTTTTTATCATATTGTATATTTTCTATTCTCATTTTATTAATAATTTCAGCACGCTTTGGAATCATCTTTGCATTCCAAAACTATGCCTGGAGCAACATGCCAGGCATCAAAGGCGGAATTTGTATCTCATCATATCAGCATACCATTTTATTTAAAATTGCACTTCTGAACTTCAACTATTATATTCATAAAAGACTGGCATGTGCTTATACGTAATGTAGGATTATATTTTAATGTTGTGTTTGTGGTATTATGGTAAGATAAGCCATTTCTTTAAGAATTTATCCCACCGGACTCTTCGTTCACTCTATCTTTGAAATGATGCTAGAACAGTATAAAGAAAAATATTACAAATATTACAATGTTATATAAAATAATATCTTTTATTGAAATTTTATCTTTTATATTTCGAATGATCTATTCTGTTTTCAGCTTTCCCAGGACTAGTAGGATATTGATACATATCTAACTTTTATTTATTTTTCAGTAACAATCCATTCAAATTTGAATAAATTAGCAGTTTTGTCTATAATGGTATCTTAATTTGTTGTGTACAAAATATATTATATATTAAATAACATATAACGGGGAAAGGGAGGGACCATCAGGGCACCCAAGTAAAACGATTTGGATAGGGAGCATGGGACTGCCTCCTCCCTATTGTTAACATTTCGTGGAACGAGGGCGGGCTCTTCGACCCCATCTATTGGGTTTATTCTGTCAATCGAGGGCTCGATTCTAGTGCTGTGAGTGTGAACTTGCTTTTGGAAGGAGATTCTCTTCCCTATATTCGCGGGTTTCGCGTAAGTGTCTCTGCTTACGGGCCCGCCCAAACGTTTTTGGCCCTTCATACAGGAGCTTGATGATCACAAACAATAATAGAATCCTGATCAAATCGTTTTTCAGATTATTCCACTGCTATGGAAAGTTGCCTTGCTGCAATAGATGGTAGTATCACATCATCATCATCATCATCACGAAATCAGAAAGCCAGTGTTGAGGCACCGGATTGCCTCAATGGAAGATTCTTTCTCGAAGGCGACGATAATTCGCTTAGTTTTCTTGAGCGTTTTTCTAACTGTTTGCCAGGTCAAAACAAACTAATTCTACGAACTGTTCGTGTGTTGTTTCAGGAGCGACTTTAACCTGTTGGTCATTCGTCCCTTATCCCAGGCGGATTAGAGCTTAGCACTTGGTGTCTTCCAGGAACCTCCTCCAATGTTAAGCGCTCAGAATTATACAATTGGCAATCGATCAGAATATTTCACAACCGGTGCAGTCGGGGGGATCAATTTTCTCTAAAAAAAATTCTACGAACATTGGGTTCGCGCTTGTATACATATCAAATATTTTGCTCGAAATAGAACATTCTGGAAAAATACATCTCTAAGGACTGTTCATTAAAGAAAGTGGACACCTGTTTCTCAAAGGAAAATATTTATTTTCGAACGAATTTATAAGTTTGCTTTATAGGGTAGGGAATGGCTTAAGCTCCCCGGGACCCTATTCCAAGCAAGGGCTGAACGTTAACCTACTACGCTCATTTTTTGCAGTATGATGCTTCACATGATGATGCACCATGATGCACAAAATGAGCGTTGTATGTTATCGTTTACCCCGTGCTTGGAATAGGGTCCCGGGGAGCTGAAGCCGTTCTCTACCCTATATATGAAAATCAACATACATATGACCGAATTCACGTGAGTTTGAAAATTTACTTATCATTTCTGAAGAACGCTCGGACTTTTCTCTTGACGCTTCCCATTAGATTCTGCACAACTCTCTCCGTAACTTTTCGTTGTGTTGCAGACCAATTTTTTTTTGAAGCAGTCAACAGAGCTTGCTTCTCTTCAATCTGTCTTAAGATACCGCTAAATTATTGCCAAGTATCTTCCGATCGGACGCAGTTCAGGGCATTTTGGGGGATTTTGACGATGTGAATCCGCCCTTTTGGGTGCTATCTCTTTCTTGTAGGTTTTTATATGGTTATGTATTTTTATATTCTCCGACGCTAATGTACACTTTTTTGGCAATTTCACGAACGGAACCCGCTTTTTGCGTCCAGATTTCGGTAAATCTTCAAGAGAACACGTTTCTCCAAACTTCTTAACAATCTTGAACACTGCAGATTTAGTGCACTTCACGCTTTTGGCCAATTCTCGAAACGATAACTTTTCAGAAAACCATTTGTGCGAAATTAATCTGCGGGTTGATAAGCTGATCTGACTCATCGTTCGAAATTCCTCACTTTTTTTTTTCGATTTTTCAGGTGTGTTTCCAACGTAAACAATGTTTTTACACACTGAGCGAAAATTCACAATTGTTCGTTAAGTTTTAGCCCTTAACCATTGACAAACAGGCGTCCACTTTCTTTAATGAACAGTCCTTAGATTTCGTCGTGCAACATATGCTGGAACATTCTGGAATGGTCCTGCAAGTCGGACTTCTCTGCTGGTAACTCATTCACTCAGCGTGAGTTACGCTATCGGCAAGTTGTTGATGGTTGACCTACGGTGTATCGCAATGAGATACACATAAAGGAGTGGCACATAAGCATGTTTGGGTTTTCTACTGTTGTTGTTTTGGTCGTCGGTAGTAAAATAGCTATGGGTGTTTTTGTTAATCAGTTCGAGGACGGAATTTATTCGTAAGGGCAAGTGGCGTATTTTACGGTTGAATTGGAATCTCATTTCGTGCAACGTTGTGATTATTTCACTTCTGGGTCGGAGGAATCAGCGGTCGAGAATTCAGGATGGCCTTTACTTGGGTCAGCACCGTCGCATACTCCTCAAAGGTCAGTCTTTCAAGGTTCGCTTCAGATGGTATTTGGTACTCTTGACGGATGCTACAACAATCGGAGCAGCTTTCAATTCTGGGACGACTTCGTCAGGCAAATCTTCCGGAATCTCCACTTCGTAATCACCGCTCTGGAGGAACTTGGGCTTCGTTGGTCCGCAAGGCCTCTGGCAATAGACCTCGAGACACGATGCCTGCTGGGTTCTCCTTCGTCGAGATTTACCTCCACTGTGCTCCCAACGGTTTGGCGAGTTAACGTATTTTGTCGATGCCGTTACGTACAAAGACTTGCAGGGTTGCAAGCGGCTTCTTCATCCAGGCGAAGGCCATCTGACTGTCCAGCCAGGCGACGACGTTACTGATGTTGAGGTCGGTCGGTCCCAGGACCTTGGAGATCAGTTTCGCCAGAAGGTAAGCTCCTAACAGCTCCATGCGCGAAATTGTAACTTGCTGCGCTAGGACCACCTTCAATTAAAATTGCTATGTGTGTTTTTGTTCTGCAGTTCTAGGCTGGTTTGGAATGGAATTTCTTCGTAAGGACAAGTGGCATGTTTTACGGCCGAATCGGAATCTTATATACGGTAACTTTGTAATCATTTCACTCCGGGAGCGAACACTTTGGGCACGCACAGCCAGGTTTGGAAATAAGAAAGTATACAACTTTCAACAAAATCTCAGCAATTTGGTGCTCAACTTTTGATCTAATACATATAGGAAGGAAAATACATTTGAAATCCATCTTCAATCTTTGTTTTTTAAAGTTTCGTTTGAGTAAAAGAGGGAGAGTGTTAGTTATACTTTGTAGGCAAGTAATCGCCTCCGAAGAATGCCGAATTCTCGGAAGAATTCGAATTGTTTGAAAATGATACTTAACAAAAGATCACCTCAAAAAGATTACCTCTACACTATGCTCAAAAAGTACCGGGAATTCAAAAACTAAAACTATTTCTTACAATTATCATGCAATTATCAACCCATTTGAAATTAACATGTGCGCAACGTTGAAGCATGTGCGCAACGTCATCCATGCACTTTTCATAAGCCGCCGAAGGGATGGAATTCAGTTCCTTCGTCGCAGGCTATAGAAGAGACCCTCAATGGACTCGAATCTCTTTCCCCGAAGTGGCATTTTGAGTTTGAAGACCCATGGAGATCATTGTCCCGACTCCTATTATTATGCGTTTGATGAAGGTTGGACCCTTTTAGGCCTCGGAAATCATGTCTACAACAACCTTCTTTTGATAGACTTTTTGCGCGAAATTCAGCTCTTTCGGAACAAGGGGTGTGGTAATTCGTGACATGCCCAAAATATCATTAAGAATGTGCTGAAGAGTTCTATATAAGATCGAATGTTCACGTGATTTACAAGCACAGTTTTTTTTTAATAAGTGCCACGTTTTCGGCGGTATTCGATGTTGAAGAGCGTCCGGAACGAGGCAAGTCTTCGACTAATTCACGACCTCTGAGTTCTGTATACCATTCGTATGCTCTGGTTTTCGAAAGAGCAAATTACCCAAAGGCTTTCTGCAACATTTTCAACGATCCCTCACAAGAAATTTCGTTGGAAACATACAATTGCAAACAAACTCTTTGCCCAACCAAATTATTCGTAGTGAAATCCGACAAACACAGAAACGTGTCTGATGTTAGCAGCTGCCAAACAATAACACTTATGCTTCGGTCATGCTCAATTTTCTAACAGATGCCAGCGGATCGAGTGTGATTTTTTGAACTACAAATTTCCGGTACGTTTTAATGATAGTGTATTATTAAAAAGCTAATTTGTTCCGTGTTTTTATAATGGACATCCATCTCTGTAAATCTCGACAAGGTTATCGAATCATTTGGTTTTGTACTGAGCATCGTTGAGTCAGAAATGAGCTGTTTCGGTTAGATATCTGTTGACGTTTCGCGACCTTTTGCGGTTATTTAAGTTTACGGTACTCGCTTATGCATTTACCAGATTATGGGTTGATTATCCTATGTGTTAGTGGCTAGTGTTTGATTTGCGTTTTATTCCCTGTAGTGTTCAATATTTATATATGAAACACATAGAAATTAAATAAGTATTGTTTTGTAAACTATGCTTGAAATTTCCGTCTGCCTTCTTACATCCACTGAATTGTAATCTCCACTAACCTTGACAACTACCAAGTATAAAAAGTATCATCATCGGACATATCAATGCCAGATTGGCCAATGGGAGGAATTTAGACCGTTTATAGGAAAGTTCAGCATACTTCAGCATATGAACAAAAACAACCTCAGATTCATTGATTTTGTCACCTCCAAAATAAACATAGCCTCTCAAATTGGTACACCTGAAGATCACCACAACATTCCAAACCACCTATCGACCACGTTTGATTGTTTGAAGGCATTTTTTGGATATTATCGACACCATGACCTATCCCGTCCATCCGTCTCTACTAACACAGTTCAACCTGCCCGTAACACTTATGAGGCGTCGTAGAATTGTCTGCACCTCTCTTAAGTAAGTGTTGAACTAAAAATCCTTCCTATCCCCACCAGTTGCCAGGACAGTCCTCGATTGTTGGAGAATGTATCACATCCATCGAGAGAATCAATGATTATTCATAAGATATTGCTTTCATCGATGAATGTCTACATCACTCTTACAACTGTTTAGAGCTTGTACCACCTACTAATTTACGGACATGGTCAATGATAATGCTAATGCTAACTATCGACGTCACCACTAATGGTCAGAGTGCGCCAAATACATTCAGTGCCGGCGCCCACCAAGGAACGATTGAACCAACCCGAAGTTGCAACTGAGTACGCACAAAGCCTAGACGTAGCATGGATGGGTGAGGAAGGCATTTTGAAGCCGCTTTTGAGTACTGTTGGACGTGTTTAGTGCTGAACGTGAACGAAAGAACAGAATGAAAGTATTTTTATTTCGGTATTAAAGAAATATTCTTCAAAGCCAGTCTGTTTTTATCGTCTCCTAAAGATGCACCTCCGTTATTTTGTTCTGTTTTGTCATTTATTGACTTTCCAGAGTCGACCTTGGTTATTGAGTTTCTACATTGAATCCTACTAACCTTTAAAAATTCATGAAGATGAAAAAAAAATGAAAAAGCGAGCGTCACTGACGTTCAATGACGTGAATGTTAGTGCAGTTGGATTCTAGCAAGCAGTTAAGGTTCCATTCACACATAAGAGGAACCAATTTAAAAAAAAAAATTATATGTTTTTTTTTATTTTAGCTCGATACACTTATTCTAGCGATTTTCCAAGTCCAAGGGAGCCAAATCGGACGAACACGGTGGATGCGGAAGCAATTGGAGAAGCAAAATTGTTTTTCTCTTCATGTGAGGCTATTTTGTAGCGATTTCGGCCTTCAATCGCTTCAATAATATTCGCTATTGATGGTTTTATACTTTTCGATGTAGTCCACGAAGAGTATGCCCTGACAATCCCAGAAAACCGACGCCAAAATCTTTCCGACCCATTGTGCCTCCCAAGGCCGCTGCGGAGGACTTGTGCCAGCTTCAGTCCATTGCCGGGCACTCATTCTGTTCGCTGGTGTGTGTAATAGTGGATCCAGGCTTCACCAACAGTTACCAATCGACGCCAAAAGTCCTTCCGATTCCGCATTAGCAAGTCTACACACTGTTTCAAAGTGCTCTCGCGTTCGTGTTTTCGTCAGCAGGCACGCGCCCCCTTCGCGGCATAACTTTTTCATAACACGAATCTCGCCCATCTACGACAAATGGCAAAGGGTAAATGCACCCTTCTTTTTGGGGAAATTCTCCTTAAACTTTGGAAAAATGCTCCATAGATGCGTTTGCCCGGCATAATGCAATTGGAGGTATTAACCTTCTGGTTAGCGCTTGCCGGGTGTTTTGACGGGTCTTCAGTTTCTTCAAGATTGTATAGTTTTGACGGGTTTTAAGTTTCTGAATTTAAGAGTCGTCCAAACGAAATTAAGACTCTTCAAAATGAAATAAAAACTCGTCAAAATGAAATTTAAACCCGTCAAAACTACCTCGAAGATTGCGGAGCGAGGCTCCGCTATACAATCTTGAAGACACTTAAGACCCGTTAAAACAACCGGCAAGCGCCAACCAGAAGATAAATACCTCCGATTGAATTATACCGGGCAAACGCATCTAAGGAGCTTTTTTCCAAAGTTTAAGGAGCATTTCCCCAAAAAGAAGGGTGCATTTAACATTTTGGCGTGTGCGCTCAGTACTAATCTCTGTGGCATCTGCTAGCTCACGCACCTTCACTTTCCGGTCAGCTAACACCATTTCATGAACTTTTTTGACATTGTCCTCTGTAACCGCATCGGAAAGCCTGCCGCTGCGGACTTGATCGGTATTGGAGCCCATTTAGTCACTGTTTTTATCGTGATGATTCAAATAGTTTCAATAATATTGATTCGATTTCTTGTACTAAGTATGTTTTTGTCCATATTTAGCTTATATTTAGCATATCAAGTCTTGTCTTATTCCTAATAATTGGTACGTGCTTTTGTTCTGTTGATGTGTTTGATACTGTATATCTATTTGTTTTCGGGATTAATTTGCATTTGCATTTATAACGGTTCTCTTAAATCAAGTTGTTTCACTGAGAAATCTGAACTCTATCATTGATCTATTGATAGTTATGAAGTTAGGTATCTGTTTTGTCTCGTATATGTTGCTGTTAGATGTTGTTGTCTCGCTGAATTTTAGGCTCTATGACTAGTTCTGTTTCTAAACTGTATGGATGAGTCAGCGGTAAGTGTTTGAAGGTAGGATTGGGTTAGATATTAATGGTCAGATGCAGTATTTTCGTTTCTCGGACTTGGATTTAAAAAAAACGCTCCACCCAACAAAACTTAATCAGCAGCAGGAGTTATGGTTTTTTCAATAAAAAGGGGTAAAATTCTGGATTAAATTGTTGTCAAAATTTGAAGTACCCAATAAACAATATTGAAAATTCATTTGCCATAAATTCAGACCTAACTAACCTGATATTAATATGATAGCAATTACCCTATGATGAATAATATGACAAACGTGAACAATATTGCTTATGCGAACTTAATAGAAGACTTTATATTTTTGATTTATTATGGTGATTTTTAGTCTACTGCAGGTTCATCAGCTAATAGAAAAGTCTATTCTGTTGCCCTTCGCGTCCTATTTATAGTATACATATTTGCCATCGTCAGTCTCAAGTAACACTTTTCTGTGACTTTGTGCTTCATTTTCGAACAGTCAGCTAATTACCATGATCAAAATTTCCCCCCCTCTTCGAAAATTGTGTGTGTGTGTGTGTCATCCTCTATCCCTCATCCAACCGGGGGCGTTGGGCGAGTAGAACTGCGAATAATTTGATCAATCATATGCTCTGCAATGGTGCCCTTTTTTGTTATGGAGGCCACTACAATAAAAAGGAGAACTTTTGAGGCAAGACAAGTTATCCTCAAGGTTTTTGGGTAAATGTTAGGTACTGGGAGTCCACAACAGGTACAGCAAATCATTACATAGACGCCCTTATTCACACTTACAACTCAGGAATAGCAGGTCAAGAAGAGTCACCGTCACCAACTAAAGCTTGAACTGGGTACCTGGGAAACCCACAATACCCGCGGCAATAGCCAGCGGACGATGCCCTGGTCGTATTTAGTAAAAAATGGCATTTTGCTTATGGAATGATCCCACCTTCTTGCTTTACTTTTTTCTTGAAAAGAAAGAAAAATTGTTCTGCCAGAACCACCGTTGCCAACTAAAGTTTGAACCAGGTATTTAATAAATCCATTATACCTGCCACCTTTGCCAGCAACCAATGTTCGGTACGTATTTAGTGTATACTTAGACTATGTTTTATGCATAAGCCGCGATGAAGTTACTTAATTTCCTTATTTAATTGTCATAAGGATTTGATTTTCATCAATACGATTGCCAACCTGCAGCTACCGGAACGCACAGAACATAGCCCTACGGAAGCCCCGGAGCCAGTCAAAGCAGTCGTGATATCCAGTTTCAGCTTCTCTCCTAGTCGTTCCGGACCTGCTTTTGACATTGGTGAAGGGGTCTTCCAACACGCTACTCCAGGCAAGTACACATACGATATGAATTATACCGTACCTGATGTTTCCCTGGGTTTCAGCCACCTAAATGTCAACCCATTTGCTGCTCTTCATACCACGGATTCCGAATTATTTCCGTTGCCACCAGCTGACACGGGACCCATCTCACCGTCACGCTCACCACTAAGCATAATAGAAGCTCTTACGCCCTCCGACTCAGTCGTGCCTACATTGTCTACATCCGCACTTCCATCATCAAGCAGCACTAATTTGAGTGGCATCAGCAACAACGCATGTTCACACCGACGTAGTGAAACGGATTCAATATTTTCCATCTACTATCAAAACGTGAAAGGTCTACTCACGAAGACTTCTGAACTTCGCTTAAAGCTTTCATCGTGCGATTATGATGTACTAGTTTTCAGTGAAACTTGGCTTCGTGCGGATATTCAGGACTGCGAGCTATAGTCGGATTACCGAATATTTCGTGGTGACCGTAGTCAATCTACTAGTGTACTGTCCAGAGGTGGTGGTGTACTAATTGCGGTCAATTCAAAGCATTCATGCACATCGGTCTCGTTTGAAAATTGCGATCATCTGGAGCAAGTAGCTGTGCGCTTAAATCTGCTTCACCGATCGCTATTCATCACTGGAATCTACCTCCGTCCTCTCTCCAGCGCTGATTTATACACATCTCACACTAACGCGATACAGACTATCATTGATAGGTCCTCGTGTAGTGATATAAATTTGTCACTGGGCGATTACAACCTGCCATATCTGAATTGGAGATTTGACGAGGATGTGAACGGATATTTATCATCAAACGCATCCATCGAACAGGAAATGGCTCTCACGGAACCGATGCTCACTAACGGACTTGTCCAAATCAATACACTCTGTAATCAGAATGGAAGACTTTTAGACCTGGCCTTTATTACTAAACCAGACGCTGTCACTCTACTTGAGCCTCCGATTCCACTGCTGGACAACGATCTGTGCCCGCGTATTTCATCACTCAAGCAAATGTTTGCCGACGACCTGAAGATATTTAGAGTCATAACGACCCCACTCGACTGCCTCGTCTTGCAAAACGACATCAATGAAGTAATGCAGTGGTGTAATGAAAACGGTATGAGTTTAAATACAGGAAAATGTAAGGCGATAACGTTTTCCCGCAGGAGTGTCACCATCACGCATCAATACACAGTTGGCTCTGCCTCACTAGTGCGTGTATCCTCCATCAGCGACCTCGGTGTTACAATCGACGCTAAGTTGAAATTCAGCGAACATGTCGCACTTGTCACGGCAAAAGCCACCGCGGTTCTCGAACTCATTCGACGTCATACCTGGCAGTTCACAGATATATACGCACAAAAAAACATTGTTTTGCACCTTGGTCCGTAGCATCCTAGAGTATGCAGCCGCCGTCTGGACACCTCTTCATGCATCAATGATCAACAGAGTGGAAAGAATTCAAAAGTCATTCATACGCTTTGCACTCCGCAATCTCCCCTGGAATGACCCTTTAGCTTTACCCGACTACACCGCACGGTGCATGCTGATAGGACTGGAAACCTTATCTGCTAGGCGCACTCACATTCAGGATCTTGTTGTATTCGACTTACTACTTGGCAATATCGATTGTCCCGAACTTCTCCAAGACGTTCCCCTGTATGTTCCTCCGAGGCAATTGAGGAGCTCTCAACTCGTCGCCGTACCTGCACATCGGACTAGTCATGGTTTCAACAACCCACTCGACGCTTGCCTGCGATCATTTAATAACGTTAATGAACATTTCGATTTCATGATCTACAGAAGCACATTTAGAAATAGTATTAAGAATATTAGAAATTAGAGTAGTCTGTACGATTTTTACATCGAAGATGATATAAGAAATACACAAATAAATAAATAAATAAATAAATAAATAAATAAATTATTGATGATTTTTTTCTGATGATTTCACTTCATCTTGATTATTGCTTTATCCTATAGTAATATCTCATTCGTTTTTCCTTTCATTCTTAGATATGGTTTCCCTGGTTTTTATGTTTCTATGATTTTTCCCTTTTCTGTATATTCTCAAATGTATTGTTTTTACTGTTTTCGTTTTCTTATTGATTGGAAAACATTTCTTCGTCGTCTTCGCTGCAGTATTCTTTGTAGATTTCTTCTGCATTTCTTTTTAGATTTTCCTTGACCTCTGCTAATTTATTCCACTGCTCCATTTACACTTCAGGTAACATTTCCATATCCTTCTTGATGGTGTCATTCCACGTGAATGCCGGTCTTCCTAGTTTCCTGTTGATAGTTTTTAATTTCATTGCTTTTTTCAACGGATGATCTTCTGATCTTCTTTGGATATGTCCCCAATAGCATATACGTTGTACTCTAGCTCTTTTTACGACTATTTGTCCTTCTAGTAAGTTCGCAACTGAAATTTCTCTTGGAGGTTTATCTCTTGAGTATTCCCAAAGATCTCTCACAATTTGATATTCATATCTTGCCTTGAAAAATCTGTTTTTCTTTAATATTGTCGCCGTTTTTGTCCCATATGTAATAGCGGGCGATATGACAGTTTTATCGATCAATTTACTCATCTTCCAATGGATTATATGGTTTCACAAATTCTGTTACCACTCTCGCTGTTTTCATTGTATCCTTGCATCTTTGTCGCGAAGTCATCGATCTGTCCAGACACTGTGTGATGTGTATTCCCAAGTATTTAATACTAGACTTCACTGGCAATATCTCATTATTCAGTTTAATTTCAGTTGGTATATTAGGATCATTCCTTGGTTCTCTAATTATAATATTGCTTTTTCTGTATTTATTTCTAGACCAACATTTGCTAGTGATTCCTTTGGCTTCACCCTTTTCGAAAATGTTGCAATTATATTCAGTTATTATACCATAAGCGTAATAGGTATTTTTGTTATTCATTCCATAAAATAAGCGGATAAATAACAACATAAGTTACCACAAAAATTAAAAGTGTATTTTTTTCGTATCCATCAGATTGAAAGTAAGAAGTCTATGAGTGAACTACAGCATATCCCACCAGTATCACACCTGATGTTAGTGCCTTGGTATAAACGTGTTATGACGCGGCAGCGAAATAATTGTGAAGAATATTTGATACTTTCGTTACTGGTCAAATTCTTGGTCTCACATGCAGTTCTAAAGCACTAGATAAGCCCTCTTCCCGTCGACAAAGTGACAAATTTGAACTAAGAGAGGGAACACCATGTATAAAGTAACTTTAAAAAATATTAGTAAAGTACATTTTATGTATAACGTCACTAACAAGCTTTTTAACTGTAAATATCGTACTTTATAGACACATATGGTTCTACCATACAGTTTTAGCATCTCAAAGCCCTACTATATCAACAATCATCCAATATTGTATCACTTTTCACCCCTCGGAGCATCATCCGGCAAGTCTTGGAGCCCCCAGTGGATAAGTATGAACAAGCAGTGCGCCACGAACAAACACCGGGACGACCGACCACGACCGGCGAGAGGAAGCACCTCCTATCTATGACTTCGGTGGAAGTTGTTGGAAGAACATGAACGTACCCAAAAGAGAGCTATCCATCGTGCTCATTACTCACTTACTACTACACTTTGCTGCCACAACAACGCCGATGCGTTCCAGTAGTAAGAAGTGGATCACAGAATGATGGATTTTCTGCTGGCTATAAAGCCAGCAAGAGAAGCAAAGCATGTCAACGTCGAAACGACTGTAAACTCTCATTCTCTCTCTCTCGCCCTTCCATCAGCTTTTGGTTTTTACTATGAATCCGGTCCGGGCCGGGTCTTCGCGTGTACGCGGCTTGAACTTGAGGGGATATTCATTCATTGATTCGATATGGTTCCACCGTTTTACCGGCCCCTGCACTATGGGCTAGAACAGTCTGTCCGACCGATTCACTTTTGTGAATTAGAAATGTTTTAACCCACTATCCAAAGATTGCACCAGTGCACTGACACCGAAAGCGACGAGGAGCTAATTTATCTGTATGAGTGGTATGCATCCGAAGAGGGGCACAGGATTAGCTACGATGTGTTTTAGAGGTTGATGTAACGTGAGAAATGTGTCTCATTAGATTGATGTAACACAGTAGGTATCGTCTGGAAATGTTTCAAGAAGGGAACTTTGATAGTCAAATACGTGTTTAATTTTGCCGGCGATAGACTGGTTCAAGGTGACGGAATGAATAAATTTTGGAAATCATATGGGAAAACATGGATTACGCTAAAATTTCATCATAATAAAAACATTCAACACTGTTTGAACCAGTCTTACAGTGCGCACATGCTAGCTCTCCACTCTCAACAAATGTATGGGTGAGAATTATTGTTATGGAAGTGAGACTCGGAGCGATCGGGTGTACGAGGAAATAGAACCGCACGGGATTGTTATCGTCGTATCCGATCGTGCCAGCCGCTGTGAGCGCCGCGAGAGAGAATCTTATCCATTATTGATCATTATGAACCTTATCTTGAGCTTCTGTTTTCCTTTGTATATTTTGTAGGAAAAGTGTATGAGTAACAAAAGAACGCTTGTGAAGCATCATCATTATTTTCCTTCTCAATTAGCTACGATGGAATAAAAATCAAAAATAATAAGCGCAGAAAAATGCGTAGGAAATCAAGTAATGGATTTTCTGCACGTATTGTACTCCTACGCATACTTCAGTAATGATAATAGCAGAGCAATATCACACAAATGTAATTGACTGAGGTATATGTGCAATTGGGATGAAGGTTTGTTGGAGCACGAAATACAAGATTTTAACACAAGTAATATAATGCAGATGGACCTTCTTCTTTTTAGGCGTCTTATGCTTGTGTATCAAACGTTTTGTCAGCTCTCAACTTATTGTTTTAATTGGGCTTCCACAGTTGAAAAATTTGAGCTTTTAAAGCCTACACCAATGCATGAATTTGTATACTAAAGGCTATATCGTTTAGAAATGGAGCACTTTCAAATGAGTGGATTTCTTAGTTTTCTTTCATTTGAAAAACTTTCTGAGTTTGAAACAAAGATAATATTATTGTATTTCATAAAAATAACTGAAACGAATCATTCATCATTATTTCGAAGAAATTCTCGCACATTTCTGTAGATGCCATTGATCATCATCCGCCGCACACATTCTTCAGTCATGGTTTTGGCTAGCTGATTCCACCAATTCTTCATCTGACCAATGTCACCACTCCCTTCATCTTCAGTTTCCGCTTAATTATCGCCCAATACATCTCTATTGCACGGAACTGAGGACAATTTGGTGGATTCAGCTTTTTTTTTAAATTGAACTGGACGCCATTATCGCTGTACCATTTTAGCACTTTCTTGATATAATTGCAGCTGGCTAGATCTGACCAAAACGTAACTGGACCATCATGGGACTGAACAAAAAGTAAAATCCGAGTGTTGAGGCATTCTGTTTTGTACACTTTCGAGTTCATTGTTTTAGCCGTAAAAAAAACTCTGGTTTTCTTGCCACAGGATACCTCGCCAAAGCATGAATTGTAGAACTTAAACACCGGGATTTGTTTGAAATCTGCTTTAGCATATGTTCCATCATCGATCAAGAGACATCCATCGAGTTTCATCAGAACTTGGTCGTACAACTTACGGGCCCGAGTTCTGGCCACTGTTTGTTGTTTGAGGCTTCGGTTGAGTTTTTTACTTACACGGTAACACTTATAAACTTCTCGGAAGTGGATTCGACGCACAGTACAACGATCGTCATATATTTGGTAATCCTTCATGCCAAAACGCTCAATTATTTCCTCAACGTATCTCTGTTGGTCCAACCAGAGTTTGGCACGATTCCTTGAAATTCTTATTCCTAGGCAATGGTTGGCCTCTCCTAAACTTTCATCCTGAACCTTGAATACAGATGCTTCTTCAACTGCCGGTCATTGGTAAAGATGAAAAAATCGTCCACATATAAGATAACAAACATCAATGTGTCACCGCGAATCATCCACTATAAGCACGGATCCACACTTGAACGAGTAAGACCAAATTCCTTTAGAAATGCGTCGAGTCGGTTGCCATTACTGGAATCAACAAGTCTTCGAAATGCAGTTCCATAAATTCCACAGGATTGGTGGTTTCGTTTCAACAAGCATCCAGATCTTTCACACAGCATCACTACATCACGGCTTATTTGGAAACTGTCGCTCTCTGGATCATACTTGCTTACCTTCCAGACAAGATACACAATAAGCCAGATCTTCATTTCCGAAATCGATTCTGCAAGCAATTTGTTTCAGTTTCATCAGACTTACTGTCCGAGGCGTCTGTGCCAAAGTTCAATATCGCTTGTGAGAAACACCTTCTCCTGACGCTTCACCCGGTAATGATCAATTTTCCGTCTTTGTGCCATACTTCACATTTTTCTGCCGTAAATATCATCTTATAGCCACGCTTGCAGATCGTGCTAACTGAAAGTAAATTGGTGGCCACATCTGGTACCTTGAGCACACTTTCGACGTTCACACAACCCTCATTGCCGCCCAGTGACACAGAATCTTTTGGAACTGCCTTCGTGTTGCTATTATTCGCGATACCGACATCATGGTCCATCGCTTCTTCATCGACGAATCATTGATCAGCCCTTCCATGTGGCAGGTTGCACCGGAATCAAAATACCATTCATTCGACTTCACGTTACCAATCGCAAAAATACTGAAAAGCCCGTTCTGCTTGCTCGTCTTCATCATGCTTTTCTTTTCTGGACATTTAGCGGCAAAATTACCTGGCTTCTGGCAATTGAAGCACGTCCTCGCATCGGTCTTTTCTTTCGGCTTCGGCAGACTGGACTTCTTCATGTTGCCCTTACTGTAAAGCGCTCCTTCGAAATTGGTGCTTACCGGACCTCGTTCCAGCTTCACGTCCTACAAAATCTTGGCTTTAACTCCGTCCGACAATGCTACTCCCGATGCTTCGAGTCCCATGATCATTGATTCACACTGACCAGGCAGTCCCATCAGCACTATTGCAGCTAACCACGAATCATCCACCTTCAAGCCGATTAACGCCAGTTTATGACTTGTGGACATCAACTCGTCCACGTAGGCTTCAAAGCTCGAACAATTCACCAGACGCACCGACGTAAATTTCTCCAGCCAACTGAGCTTCCTGGTTAACCCGCTATCTTGAAACGCCACTTTTAGCTTTTAACAAGCTTCCTTTGCGTTGGCCGCATCCTTCACCAAGCTGTAATTGTAGCTTTCTAGACTCAAACAGATTGTCGCACGTGCTCGTAGCTTGATGTCCCGCTCACTCCTTCATCGTTGAATACGGCATTCTAGCTTCCTTCTCGGATGAGAATGATTCGCATAGCAAACGCCCATGTCGAATAATTTTCTCTTCCGCGCAGCTTCTCTATAGCAGGCAATGCCACGGATCCTCCGTTGACTCGTACAATTCAGATTACAGTCGAACTTTCGCGCCCTTGACCAACTCCAAGCTGTCACTTGGAGCCTTCACTTTTTCTTAAAATACTTTTCAGCAAATTCTGTTAAATTCCACTATAGAAAGCTTATCCTTTGACAATGTGGCAATGACCCATGTAGTCGAAGAGCAATTTTTACGGAAGCCAAACGAAAGTTGTGGAATCGTGTTGTTGATTTCAACTATCTCGTCGAGCCGATTCTTCACTACCGAATTTATCAGCTTTAGGTTGCAGTTCATCAGGGCGATAGGTCGTTTCGAAGATGGTATAAACGATCGGCGTTCGGTTTGGGGATCGGTTTTGCCTTGACTGTTCTTCAGCTCTCCAGGATGTCCTCTTCGACGAATACTCTGCTGAGCATTTCAAATATGTGTTGGACCTTTCCGTATGGCGTACGATACATTGCCTATTCCAGGGGACAAAAGCAGCTCATCATCGATTAGTGCCATCTCATATCCCTCCAGTTCCTTAGGTTTCCTGATGGTTGGTGATTCTGGAAGGATTCTGTCCCACTAATATTTGTTATATCGTTCGTTTAAGGTAATTTTTTATCAGGGTATGTTTATACCTTTTACGATATTCCACAGCTATCGTGGGAGCGTAATGCTAGACATTATAGCAGATACCTCTTTGTTGTATTTTCTTTTCGCTGCTCTCAACAGTCGTTTAAAAACTGTTCATTTTATCCTTCAATATGTGGGTTGCTGCTGCGATGGAATCGTCCAGTATATCTTGCATTTTCTGTGGGGAATCTCGACGTCATTGTCGATTTCTATGCGAATGATGAGGTAGCTGCTACCAAAGTCTTGTTCATCGACGGACCACCTCATTTTTCTTGCTATTTCCGGTGTGGTATGTGTGAGGTTGACGGCTGAGGCGTATCTACCGTTGTTTTGTCTCCAGTGTTCTGTAAAACCAGAGGAGATCTTTCTAATTCGTTTAAAAGGACCGTTCCTTTGCCGCAATTTGTTGCTCCTGATCCCACAAGTCTTGGTGTTGAAGTCTCCGATCAGAATCAGCTCTCCTTTTTTTTCCCAGAATTTCGAGATTATTCAAATGCTGACAGCATTCTCTTTTGAGGTGATGATTCGGCAACGTATGCAGAAATGATGGTCACAGGGTTGAAACCATGTGTAGTTTTAACAACAACTACTTCCATTGGGTTGAATGTAGCTCAACTTCTTTGACTACTAGATCTTGATGCACCAAAACTCTCACACCTCCATATCCTGCATCCCTTTTCTTTGAGTAGAGGCTGTATTCTTCTAGCTTGAATGTTTCGCCAGGTTTGAGGTTTGTGATTATAATATTTCTTGTAATACAAGAATGTCGACCTTGATATCTGTGAGGTATTTTTGCATCTCGGTGTCGATCGGTCGCACACTTTGCACGTTATGTATTACAGTATTACACGCTATGTATTACGTTATGTATTACAATATTACAAGCTTTTGACACGCCACTGTTGCTGCTTTCAATTCTGGTGGAGGATTGGGTTATTCTCGGGCTATAGCTCGAAATTATTCTCTGAATGTCATTCCCTACTTCGAGGTCTCCACTTGGAGGCTTGTGGTGATTTTCTTCTGCAGCGCGTTTAACGAACTTAGCCAGTTGAGGGATTTCAACTCGAAGAGGAAAAACTGTCTTAGGTTTGAAGGGGTTTGGTTCGAGTACACATCCCTTGTTGGCTTTGGGATGGTTTCCTGTTGATATGGCTTCATCTTGGTCAAACTCCAAGGATGCCGCTCCTTCGTTGGTCCACAGGGCCGGTAGCGTTGTAAAGGTCCTTTGTCTGGGTGATTGCCTCCAGTTGTACAACTGATCGATGAAAGTTGGCTCCTCCCTCGCCGTGATGTATCCTGGGTCTTCTTCCAGCAGTTCATACGGGTTTTTTAATTTCGGATATCTCTTTTCCGCATCCGGGTACGATATTTTCTCTCTCTCATCGTCTGTAGAATGTTTTGCCTACGCTTCCTTTCTTCACAGTTCCCATCATCCGCAAAATGGTCCTTTCTGCAATTTGCACATCACTTGGAGTCCGAGCATTCTCCTTGCTTGTGTTTTCCAGAGCCGGTTTTGCATCTGGGAGCCGAGCTGCACGTGGAAGTTTTGTGCCCAGCAGTTCTGACCTTGCCTTAAAGGGAACACACACAACTCACACTTAAAGGGAAAACCAAGCATAGGAACCATTATTGGTATTTCCGAGCTGTCCACGGTGACTTTGACGTTCGTTGTGTTCTCCAGGGAATTATAATCTCCTGCTGCACGGCGTTTTAATCGTTCAACCTGGATTACCGGGTAATCCGAGACTGAGTTCTACAGCAGCTCATCGTTTCCGAAGTCGAGAGGGAGTCCACAAACAAATTCTTTGGTGTTTTTTGAGGCCGGAAGCTGGAAAACTTTCATAATGTGGGGCTTGAGATCTTCATCCATTAGTGTCTCCAGCGCGTTGAGAGATCTAGGCTCCAATCTGAAACGAAATTTACCCAGCTTTTGTATTTCTATGAAGTTCGAAAAGTTGACATTATGTAGGATACGTCCCACTGAGATTGGTTGCGTGAGTAATAGCCTCTCGTGGTTAACTGGTTCCAAGAAGATGGGTGTTTTTCCCGATGTCATTTGTTCACGGTCAATGCTTTTTTGGTCCCATTAAATGGGACAAATTTTGTATTCTGCCTTCTTTCGTACTGATCTCTGTCATTGTCGGAGTCATCGTGGCATTTGTCTCTCGGATGTGTTCCGGCTGAGCCACATTTTTCACACGAAATCCGCGAATTTTCAGAACGCAACCGAAACACGATTCTTTCTCCTCGTTGGAATCCCAAAAAAATCAAATCAAGTTCTGACTCCTTCCAAAATATGAGCTTAATTGGTTGCGAACTCGAACTGCACTGACCCTTTAAAGTTCCTACGGGAATTACTGCGGTAAAACCAAACTTTTTGTTCTCATACTTACGAGAAACTCATCACGCTTCAACTTTGTCCAAGACCACTTTGCGATTGAATGTTAATTAATTAACAGTTGATTTCTATAGCAATCACTTTCTAATGACCCACGGCTTTCAAGGCAACACTACTTGCATGCCATATGCCTTGATGTTTGGCTCTATTCTTCACACTCATTATACACCAATGTTGACTGTTGAGCAGTGGACAGAGCATTGCGCGAGAACATCATCTTACTAATAAATTAATATCTAATTATGTCGATGTGTTTATTAGTGTGTCGCACCAATAAATAATCGGCTTCATTATTGTCGAATTGCATTACCAATTCGCCCCCTCAATCTGACTCAATTTTGAGGCGATTTCGACTAAATTCGAAAAAATCTTATTAGAGTTGACTAGTCATGGGGTCAAAAACTACTATCCCAACTAGATTTATGCCAATTTCAGTTACTCAAAAGTGAAGTAATGGAATCGAGTAGAAAACGGCTCAAAATAGGGTCAAATTTCGCGGACGGGTTCCTCTTTGTCCTAGATATGTGTGCCTCAACGCCGTTTTTCAGAAGGTTTTGAATTGGTAGGCAAATAAATATGAGTATTGCTGAATATAGTAGACCATTTAAAAAATTAAAACATACAGTTCAATGAATGCCCCAACGAAAGCTTTTATTTATTATAATATGAGTGGATTTTCAACAGTTTGACGAACATTATAGGCAGAACGAAAATGTGCATGAATTGCATGTCATTCACTATGATGAACATCGAACTGGATGACACTTTAATGAACGGAGGACTAAATATGCTAACTTATTAATTGATCTCCTCTCTCTGCAATCCATCCTACTCGAAAAAAAAAGGATTGCCGCGCGCGTTGCTTTGGAGTTTTATTTTTGTGTAACAGAACAACAACTGAAAAAAATCAATAACGATGACTTACAAAAACGACAAGGACAGTTTCCCTCTCTTAAGAAGATCAATTTTTTACCCACCTGCATGTAATCCGAGAGCTCTCCTACACGACGGACTCATTTGGATCCATTTAAAATCCAATCTTCTGTTTCCGATACAAATCTAATAACTTTTTCCAACCCACGAATTTCCACGTCACTCCCAAATCTTCACATCCACATCATCACCCCGGTATCACTCCGTACTATTTCTTCTAATCCAACTCAATAATCAACACTTCTGCTTATCAAGATCGGCAATTTTTCTAAGCCTCGTTCACACACACCCATACACATTCCATTATCAGCTTCGAACGGCTGGTTCTTCACCGGCAGCTTCTAATCCAAAACCACGCCGGACGTCAGCTAAAATAACAATTTCCAGCAGAATCCCCCACAGCCAGACAACGCCAGCAGCACACATGGAGCACCGCGACTTTTTCATTCGCAAGAAATCATAACGAAACGTGACTTAATTCACCAAAAAATACTGGCTTCCGAAACGCGACAGTCCATTCCACCTTTTCCTTAAGTTTTTCAGTTGAATCGCACGTTTTTATTCACCAAAAATGCAATTTTTGCTTCCGTTAAACCGAGTTTGCTCACGACGAAAAGAAAATTAAGTGCAATTTTAATCAATGTTCGAGCACACACACAGCAAAGGCGTCGGAGCGACGAAAACATACTCTCGGCCGATCGATAACGCGAAATAGGAGCTGACAGCCGACGACACTACAAAAACGCCGAGAAAACGATAATCACATCACGAAAAAGAGAGAGAAGGCGAGCGAACGAGGGTCGAAAGCGAACACAACCAAAACAAGACTGGTGAGCAGTGTGAGGATTCGTTTCTTGAAATGTAACTGACCCAGGTGAATTTGCTTGCATACAAAATTTCTTATCAGAATATTTTTCCCGTTTATCTCTGCACGGAAAATCAACACTCCCTTTTCATTCTACTCAGTGACTGAGTAGAATTGTATTCCTTTCTCCTTTTCCCACACGGAAATGTTACTCAACTTTCGTAAAGGTCCGGTATCATGTTCGAAAGAAATTTCTTTTTCTATCCCAAAAGGTCAGTATCGTGTTCGAAAGCAATTTCTTTTTCTATCCCATCCCATGTTAAATTCCGTTTACTGAAACGGAAAAGTAAAGAATCGAAAAGAAATTTCTGCAGCAGTATCCACCTGAAAAGCACGAAAAATAAAATTGGAATTTGTAAGGTTTCCACGCAAACTAATGGGAGCTGTCACTTTTACTTTCGGAACAATATTCCGCTCGATTATTCCGTAAGTGAAGGTGACATTTCGTTCCATGCAGAGCAATTGTCAAAATTCCGCTTGGTAATATCAACAATCAATATGCAACTAGCGATTTGAAATTGGTTCACTGTTTTAGAACCCCTTGGCCTGAAGTACACCTTGAAGCCAGCACCTAACTTTACATATTTGCGCCTTTGTTTTGATTTGCTGTGTTATTTTGACAGAATATTTGAGAGTGTGTTCGTGTGAGTTCATTATGAGGGGCGTATTATTAAGCTTGGGACCGATCTTGGGACCGATGTGCTAGTACTGACTGAGCCAAGAAAAAAATCGTATTTGTTCGGGACCTACTGGTCTAACTCTAAGTCTATGGTAATATTGAACAAAACTCCGTAACCTCTCTACTTTTTAAGTCGATACTGGCCTTAAGAAATTACTCAGTTTTGTATCAACAAAATGATTTTTACTCTTCAATACGAGGTTTCTATTTGTTTCAATTCATAAAAAAGTTTCAAATCAATTCAAAATTTCATTCAAATCAAACCAATAAAATTATTTAAGTTTATCACCACTGTGTGATATTAATTTAAAAAATATCAGATTTATAACAATCATATTCATTTAAATAAAAGTGGTGATTTTGTTGTTTTAACAAAAAATACTTTTATGAGCGCACATTTCATACTGTATCTGCCTCTGCTTTTCTAATGTAAGTTTAAACATACTCAATTATAATTTTTAAAACAGATTATCAACGAGTGATTTTTCTTTGCAGAGAACTGGCCTTCCGAATCGGGTTGACATGATGTAGCCCATTTCCATGGAAGAAGGCTAAGAAAAATTGTTTTTAACAATAAAACACGACATTCAGTTCAATGAAGCATGAAGTTTTATTTCAACTCAAAGGTTTTGTTGAATTGGTTCATCAGTTTTATTGATCCGTATTTAAACCAAAATTTTAGTTGAATTGATTCCTATTTTGTGTTGGTATAACCATAGACTAACTCTAAGACCAGTAAGTCCCGAACAAAAATGATATTTTTCTTGGCTCAGTCAGTACTAGAACATCTGGTCCCGAAAGCTCAATGATTCGCCCCTAACAACGGAGCTCACACCAACACATTCTCAAATGTTGTGTCAAAATAACATAGTGAATCAAAACAACAACCAAGATACTAGTACCGGAAGGTACCGAAAAGCGCAAGAATTATTGCAAGGTGCAGACTGCAAGGTATACTTCGGACCTAGGGGTTCTACAACAGTGAACCAATTTCAAATCGCTAGCTACACATTGATTGTTGGTATAACCATAGACTAATCTTAGAATTAGTTTTAACAATCTCCTTTATAGTTTTAATAATACGTCAGATGGTAAAAGGCCAAATCCAGACAAAATAGTCAAAAGGTTGAAAGTAACATTTGTAAACAATGACATCTAGCGTATTTTCCTGGGATCTGCTTGCTCCCACAAACAAAATAGCACCAGAAAAAGATACAGGGAGTTATGACCTTCCCGTCGGTAGTGGATATAGATGTTAGCAACCTGGCATATCCAGGAAATTTATGTTTTAAGTCATTGTTTATAATTTTTACTTTTGACCTTTTGACGATTTTGTCTACATAACAATATGCTGAATAGGCAATTAAATTCACGCAAAAAAAAAACGTAGTTATAGCATAGACTAACTCTAAGACCAGTAGGTCCCGAACAAATACGATTTTTTTCTTGGCTCAGTCAGTACTAGCACATCGGTCCCAAGCTTAATAATACACCCCTAATAATGAACTCACACGAACACACTCTCAAATATTCTGTCAAAATAGCAAATCAAAACAAAGGCGCAAATACGTATAGTTAGGTGCTGGCTTCAAGGTGAACTTCGGACCAAGGGGTTCTAAAACAGTGAACCAATTTCGAATCGTTAGTTGCATATTGATTGTTGATAATACACCCCTAATAATGAACTCACACGAATACACTCTCAAATATTCTGTCAAAATAACACAGCAAATCAAAACAAAGGCGCAAATATGTTTAGTTAGGTGCTGGCTTCAAGGTTTACTTCGGACCAAGGGGTTCTACAACAGTGAACCAATTTCAAATCGCTAGTTGCATATTGATTGTTGGTTATAGCTAGTACACTAGGTGGATGAAAAGTATAACTAGAATAAATTAATTTAAATTATAGAGCTAAAATTCAAATACATATTACATAACTTAGTAAGTAGTTAACGGATGATATAAAATCAACTTTGTTATCTATGAATCTAAACCTAAATATCTATTACTAAATTAATTATAGGAAACGTATACTACTTAAAACTATATCACAGGACAATCTTTGGTTTTAATAACGGTTACTAGTAGTAAGTAGCAATTTAATTAGTTTCAATGGCGGAAAATTTAGAAACAAGTATTTTGTAGGCTTTACCAGTATTTGCAGTTCCTGAAAAGAATTGTTCCATTTCCTAAGAAGTCACCGAAGTTTGTAAGTTGTTTACTTTTATAGAAATTTGTATCCAAACTTAATAAATTTATTTAGCTTATAGCATAACACGACAATCCTGTGTATGCTTATCAGAGTTTGGAACTTCCCACCCCCACATTACTATAAGAAATTTGTACGTGGCTGGAAAATGTACAATTATCAGGACTCGAAAGACGGACAACATTGCCAGCGATGTAATCGACCGAATTCTGCGGGAACTCAGATGGTTGCCTGCGACCAATGCCAATAATGGGAACATTTTGGATGTGCAAATGTGGATGATTCCGTCAAGAATCGATAAGATAATCAAGGAAAGATTACAGAGAGTTCTTAAAGCAAAAAAATCTGGTAAAAAATATGGTTTTTGCTATATGTATTTCTTGGCTCAGTGAAAGAGGAGTGGAAACAACCATTCTATTTGTAAAAATTGAAAAAAAAAACGTTTTGCTTTTCATTTCTTTTCTAATGTTGCTTCAGATATAATTTTTAACTAACGAGTCCACGGTATTGAAATTAGGGTTGTATTTATTTGCCGTGTGTTGCATGAATGTTACTCACTTCTCACCATCTGAGACCGCACAAGCTCACCGCCGTCCGCTCACTGGGTTATGCTTTCTCAGATGATTTTATGCTGCTGGCACAAAAACTGATCGAGTTTGTTTGTTGTTGCGCCGTTCGATAGTCATTAGCAAGCAGATTTTATCCTTCAAATATCTTTACTTTTCTGACTGCAGTCAATCCTTATGGCTACCATATTTTGTTATTTACGAAGCAAAATATGCAGTAATAATAAAAATATAGAATTCAGTGCCGGAAATGTCTAGTTAGATACTGTTTTTACAGACCAAAAATCCGAACGGAACAAAGTGACGTCAGTGTTTTTAACTTCGTGTTAATTGATTTATGGCTTGTTGGTGTCTTCGGTTAGGAAATACTATATGCTCCGATTTATTCGGATGCTGTTCCATAATATACTCATACCATTAGAGCGTCGCTGTTTTGTTATTATGCAGTGCATTCAACTCTCCGCTAAGAAACACTACAATAACCGTTAGTAGCACTTGCCTTGAGATTAATTGATTTTGTTTGTGAATATGATACATATTGAGACTGTATATTCAATGCGAATTAGGTACAATTAACTTTTAAGCAACTATTCCAGCAATCATCACATAAAACTCCAAATTTAGATTAATTATTTTTCAATCTACTATTCTTCACAGGAATAGATACTTGGAAAATGATCAACGAAAAATAACGAGATGATCCAAACATGTCATCCAAACTACCAATACGTAAAAATATCGAACCGCTGTTCAGAATCGTTTCCGATTTGGATAAACCATCTGTCATGTCCTCTTCCCCAGTTACAACTGGCAAGGCTGGTGAATTCGAAGTTGAGACTAAAGCTGAACACTACAATTTCCGGCGCAAAACCCACAAGTCTCGAATACCAGGACCAGCCCGCACGTATGTCGGTAAAGTTGTGAGTCGTTGCAACAGTGCCGACGATTTGCTGGCAGGAAATGACCGGAATTCCAAAGATCGCAAATATACAATCGATCAGTTAGAAAGAACAGTACGAGCAAAAGATCATCAGATTTCCAAGTTGATCCAGAAAATTACAACATTGTTCGAGTGTAACAGTCAGTTTGCGATTGAGAATGAAAAGCTACAAAAGGAATACCAACAGATTCAGCAGAATCTGAAAGCCTTGGAATCTGCGCAGCCAAAAAGCTGTGAATCGTGTGGACAGTTTGAGAATGAGCGCGGAACATTCTCTAAGGAGAACGGAGATTTGAGAAACGATATTAAAATGATGAAAATCTTGGTCTACCGGTTGAACGTGCAAGTCGAAAGGTATCAGGATGTGATTCGGGAAGGCAGCAAAGGAGACATTCCGAAGATTGACTTTGTCGATAGTTCTTATGGTGGAACGAAGGACAATCTAAACTGGGGACCAGTGAACTCACATACGCTGGGTCCGTTGTTGAATGCATATGAGGAAACGATTGCGGAGAAGAACGATTTGGTTCAACAGTATGAACGCGAGTTGGTCAATTTTACTGGAAAACTAAAGCAGGTTCTAGAGGAAAACGAAAAGCTACACAAGGACACGGAGGAAATCAAGCGCACGCAGAGAAATTGGTTCTCGGAACGGGCGCGTCTCCAAGCGCAGGTAGATGTGTTTAAAAATAAAGCGGAAATTCAAGGAAAACGAGCTGATTTAGCAAAGGAAAAGCTGGTGGAAGTTCTGAAATGCTACGAGCAGAAAAGTTAGTAAATTTGCAAGTGCATTATTAATTAACACTAACACTAAACTTTCAGTACAAGCGCAATGCCTTGACATCGAACGGTTGCAAGAAGCGTATTCTCGTTCCAAAGGAGAGCTCACATCACTGAGACATTTAAATCAAAAACCGGAAGTTGTAGCTGAAAGTATGAGGGAATGTCAAAAGTAAGTTCGGTGTATATTTGGTTTCTTGTTCACATTTAATCTTGTTTAATTGACAGAATGTTCGAGGAGATGAAACTTCAACATGACTCGGAAAGGTCTCGTGTAACTGAGGAAACGGACTCACTGAAAGCGAATATTCAGGCAAAGAATGAGGAAATTTCTGGACTTACACTGAAAGTTGCCGAGCAGGAGAAGATCTTCGAACGCCAAAAGGAAATCAATGAGTGATTTGAATTTAAATCAAAATTACTGTTCCACAAATTGATATGGCAATATTTGTCCTCTAGAATTCTCATGGAAAAAAAATACCGCGTTGAAGCAATCGTTGGCGCATTGTAGACAATCGAAGGAAGTGCTCAAGAAACGGCTGAAAAGCATAGTCACTTGGGGTAAAAGCGTGGAACAACGACGGGACCAGTTGACCGATGCCTGGAGCAGCGTGAGGGCCCTTCAGGAAAAGATCCGACAACGGGACGAACAACTGCACGCTCTACAGGTTCAGTATCGCTCCGAGGTGGAACAACTGCAGCGCAGATTGAAACAACGGGAGGACAGCTTGAGAAGGATCCTGGAGGAAAAAGCTCAGTTCAGGCAAGGCTGACGTTGAACAGGTGGCGGAACAGTAAGTATGGATCATAAGTACAAATAGAACCATTTGTTTGAGGTTAAGTAGGACGAACGGAGGAATCGAATGCACCATATTTATGTAGAATGCACACGAAACTAGTCCAATTTATACGCTTCAATATAAATATGTGAACCAAAGTTGCGAAGTCTACTGCATAGATGTTTATTCTGATGACTGCCAATGAGGAAATTTGTATTTATTCGGTCGAATAAGCTTCTTCTTCTTCTTAGCGTTTTTCAAACTTATTGTTTTCAATTAGCTTATCGCTTGCTCTCAACTTAGTGTTCTAAATGCACTTCCACAGTTATTGATTGAGAGCTTTCGAAGCCAGGTACCATTTTTGCATTAGTATGATTGTGTGGCAAGTACAATCATACTCTATGCCCAGGAAGTCGAGAAATTTTCCTAACGAAAAATCCTAGACCAGACCGGGAATCGAACCCAGCCACCTCCAGCATGGTGTTGCTTTGTAGCTGCACCTTTGCCGACTGAGCTAAGGGAGGCCCGGTCGAATAAGCACGCGTTGCGAAAATACTCAGAACATTATGGACTCTGCTTAGCTTGCTTAGAATTGGTAAATCGCCTCTCTTTTATTGAATACGTTTATTATCGGAGTTGGAAGTTGGTACGGTACCGAACTTCAAGTCAGTGTAAACAATTAACTGAGGTAGGTTTCATACACATAAAAATAAATTGGCGTTTGTGAAAACTTAGTTGGGATTGAAAATGAATTTGCTATTTGTTAAAGCAGCACTGAAAAGAATTTGAACCGAGCGCCATCTACGGTGACTCGATTTCCCCTATTGTGAAAACAACCTTCTTCTGACTCCTTAGCCCCAGCGTCGTACACGTCCAAGCATTTAGTTTATGGATATTTACGTTTATGATACTTTGATAAATTCGAAATTTGAATCTGTCGTAGTATTTTTTAAAAGGAACCGTGAGATTTTTTGTAAATCTCATCATAACTGGTTTGACAGATTTCATCGGACACAGTGAGCCCATGAGGATTGGTTACCTGCCTCTTCGGAACGTACCTGTCGGTAACGTTAACCAAAGCATTCGAAAGGGTTCGAGCAATCTTCCCAAGCTGGATTTCTTTCCCATTCATGAGCATGAGCATGAGCATGATTGACCGCCCACGGATGCTATTCCGTTATTGCAAGAACCAACAGATGATGTTTGGGACTAACATACATCCTCAATGTGTAAACACTGGTGACGCCGGCCGTGCCCGAATGCTGGTCAAGTAGGGAATGGGAAGGAACGTGTTGATGTGACACTCGCTTTGAAGGAAGCCGAGAAATCCTCTACACTTCCACGAGTAATCACTGGGATATTGGAGGTTAGCAGCAGGGTTCGTTTTGGTTAACGATACGCTGAAAGTATGTAACTAGCACTAACCGCCAAAAGCTCCAACAAGTAACAGAACATCGAACGCCAGTTGCACCGCACTCCGAATAGTCCGGCATGACCAAATGACCGTAAGCTCGTAAATAACATGAAAAAAAGAAAATAGATAATATGTCGTTATATCTAGTCTTTCTCGGGTGCTTCTGTGTGTCTTTAGTTGTTGACCGCTTTTTCTGCCTGTTTAGGTAATATTTTCACTAGAGTACGTTATGAGCAGCAATTAGAGATAAGACTCCGATTGGTGCCCATCATATCATTAGTAACTGATATTAATTCTACTGATTCCTACGCTCATTGATTTGATACCGACCGGGGGAGACTTGGTCCTATACCCAATGCTTTCCTTATCTCTAATCCGTTCAACTACACGCATTTGTGTGAATTTGAGATAATTCTAAGCAGTCGGTTTATCTAAATTTGCAGATCGACAAGTAATCCGTAGGTGAGTTACCACCAGGTACTTCATAACAAGATGCTAGGAAGCGAGCCGGAAAATTTAATGAGCAAACTCCTTCGCCTCATCATTAGTAACGATTGTCAAAGACAAAGGAGATTTGCGAAGATTTCGTCTTCGTCCTTTCGTTCCAGAGAAACATCACCTGACGGTAATGTAGCACTTTCACGGTTTTGCTTATCTTGGTGCCAAAGCAACCCGGAAGCTCATTAGCGACACATTCGTGTGGGCCTTCATAAATCGGGACATCAACCACTTCGTCCGGACTTGTGTGGACTGTCAATGATCGAAAATCAATCGGCACACGGTTCCGCAACGTGCCGCATTCGGCCCTCCGAAGTCTAGATTTCGACACATCGACACATGCGTGATTGGATTGAGCTTGTGATGAAACCATAGACTAACTCTAAGACCAGTAGGTCCCGAACAAATACGATTTTTTTCTTGGCTCAGTCAGTACTAGCACATCGGTCCCAAGCTCGGTCCCAAGCTTAATAATACGCCCCTAATAATGAACTCACACGAACACACTCTCAAATATGCTGTCAAAATAACATAGTAAATCAAAACAAAGGCGCAAATATGTATAGTTAGGTACTGGCTTCAAGGTGTACTTCGGACCAAGGGGTTCTACAACAGTGAACCAATTTCAAATCGCTAGTTGCATATTGATTGTTGATGAAACTGAATGATGTTGCATTTGTGGATGCTTAACGGCAGCATGTTGCGGGTGCACCAATCAGCAAAACGATCCAACAACAGTTGCAGAGCATAGCAGTCTTGGATAGTTTTGATCACCATGTAAATTTTGACGTCATAATCAAAAATACTTCCAGATTTCAGTAATCAAATAATGTATTTCAATAATTTCTACACATCACTAACCTTGCTGGCTTACCTACGCTCCAGAGGTATGTGTTAAAAACTTCGTCATATGGGAGGTGTTGACATGGCAGCTGGGCTCATTGGTCGATATCGTATCCGGGTCAAAACGAACAAGTATACAAACCGTTTGATGTATCATCTGCTGGATTTGGCTATGGTAAATGCAAAAGTGCTGTTTTAACGAGTGCTCAGAATTGATTCATCGTGTGAATTGTAATAGCTACGGAATTTTCAAGCTGAGGTCGCAAAAGCAATGTGCACTTACACTAGTGTTCCAGCCCCCAGGCCACCTGGTCGACCAGGTATGATCACTACGGAGAAGAAATCTATTCCAAGGCGAGAGTACCTTCCACCAGCTGATACAAGATATGACGGATTTGATCACTACCCAGAAATTCTACCGCTTTCAGAAAAAAGAAAATGCCGATATCAGGAGTGCAAATCGGGAACGCAAATCAAATGTCGCAAATACGGCATACATTTGTGCCTACAGGCAAAACAAAACTAAAGGGTGATACGGTCAAAATTTGGTCAAGGGAAAACGCGTGTAAATCGGTGAAATCGTTTATTTAAAAAATCAAATTAAATTTCTTTTTCAAGTTCAATTAGTATAAAATTCAGGAAAAATATTCAGTTAGGCTTCCGCTTTTCCAAATCCGAATTGCCGGGCCTTACGCTTGACCCCTGCCATCAGATTTTGTACAGCCACCTTGTCCACCTTCTTCGCCGCAGAAAGCCAGTTTGCCTTGAACTGCTGCTCGTCCTTAGCAGTTTTTTTGGTCTTCTTTAGGTTCCGCTTGACAATAGCCCAGTATTTCTCAATTGGGCGGAGCTCTGGCGTGTTGGGAGGGTTCTTGTCCTTGGGAACCACCTGCACGTTGTTGGCGGCGTACCACTCCATGGCCTTTTTACCGTAATGGCAAGATGCCAAATCCGGCCAAAACAGTACGGAACAACCGTGTTTCTTCAGGAAAGGCAGCAGACGTTTATTCAAACACTCTTTCACGTAAATTTCTTGGTTGACAGTCCCGGAAGCTATGAAAATGCTGCTTTTCAAGCCACAGGTACAGATGGCTTGCCAAACCAGATATTTCTTTGTGAACTTTGACAGTTTCGTGTGCTTGAAAATATCTGCTACCTTTCCCCTTCCTTTTGCCGTATAAAACTCCTGTCCCGGAAGCTGCTTGTAGTCGGCTTTGACGTAGGTTTCGTCGTCCATTACCACGCAGTCAAACTTCGTCAGCATCGTCGTGTACAGCCTCCGGGATCGCGCTTTGGCCGTCGTATTTTGTTTATCATCGCGATTTGGAGTCACTACCTTCTTGTAAGTCGATAGTCCGGCTCGTTTTTTGGCTCGATGCACGGTTGTAGACGATACACCCAGCTTATTTGCGGCATCTCGGAGAGATAGGTTAGGGTTTCGCTTGAAACTACCGGCAACTCTCTTTGTCGTCTCAGCGGCTTCCGGTTTTCGATTTCCCCCCGATCCAGACTTCCTGGCTGTCGACAAACGTTCCCCAAACACTTTAATTACATTTGTAACGGTTGATTTGGCAACTTTTAGCGATTTTGCCAACTTTGCGTGCGAGTAGCTCGGATTTTCGCGATGCGCGAGCAAAATTTTGATACGCTGCTCTTCTTGCTTGGACGGCATTTTGACAACTGAAGAGTGAATTCCAAAATCAAAATAGGGGCAACATTCTACACACACACACCTTCAAAATGAGGGGTGTTCAGGTTTTTTAAATGCAAAATTGAAAGAAATACGTCAAGTTGATATTGACCAAATTTTGACCGTATCGCCGTTTATTTTTACGCTTTTCATCATAAGGAATGAATAGTACGAGCGGTTTTGAAGAAATGTTTTTTTTACTCAACTGCCCAACCCCGCCTAAAGGCGGTTTTATATTTTTGATATTTAATCAAAAGTACGTTACTTCTATGAACTAGTAATATGTTTTCCAGATTTTTTATCACAAAACTAATGTAATCTAGTTTTTTCAAGCAAATTAAAGATCTGGGCATTAGAGGGTTAACGGTGAGCCTAAGGTTTTTAAGGTATGATTCAAACCAGCTGACAAGGTCCGCAGAGATACCAATTCTTCGTAGGCGTTCAAGTAGTATCCCATGGTCAACTCGATCAAAAGCAGATTTGAAATCAGTGTAGGCAGTGTCGATCTGTGCACCAGCATCAATGTTGCGTATGCAAAACGAGGCAAATTGGATGAGATTTGTCGAGGTTGATCACTTGGGAAAGAAACCATGCTGATTCGTAGAGATGTAATTCTTACACGAGTTGAAAAGTTCCTCGTTCATTATGATTTCAAAAGCCTTTGAACACGCACACAACGAAGTTATGCCTCTGAAACTTTCGATGTTCTGTCGATCTCCTTTTTTAAACACAGGGAACATGACTGACGTCTTCCAACGTTCAGGAAATACATGCTGCCGTAATGAAATGTTGAACAGTTTCACGAGAGGGGAAATCCACTTTCCGCTGCATTTTTAAGGATACATGACGGTATGCCATCGGGACTGGATGCAGAATCTTTCATCGAGACTGACAGAAGGTTCGTAGTGCTTTCGATCTTAGGCGTTTAAGCCGTCATAAATGTGCATTCCCCCAAGATGGCTTACACGGAATGGGTAAAGGAAGCTTACCGTGTAGGAGACGGTCTACGCAGTGCACTATGATACGAATAGCCAAATTTCGCGACAAAAATCGATAACAAGAAAACCATTAACTTTAGACATATGATGTCTTTGGAAGATTTAATTTAAATAAAAAGATCTATCTTTTGGTTTGAGTGGTGACTAGGGTGGTCCTATTATGTTCATAATAAAAATTCTAACTTTTTATTCTTATGATTTAGAGCAATTGGTGCTCGTAGAGAATTGTAGATAATTTAATTTAATCAAACTTTGCTGAAAATACCTAATTTTTATCTCATCTACGTTTCGTTTTATAACAGTTTTTCTAACTGTCCTTAGGGTGGGACTTAAAAAACAGTTTTTTTGCTCTTATTTTTTAATTTCAATTTGAAGTTGAAAACTTTGTTTAGATGACTTTTAGGATATAAAAGGACGCACATTTTGAATATACAAGATGGTTGCTAGTTATTGTCTGAAAAAAGTTATAGAGGTTGAAGTGTAAAAAGATATGTTTTTTAAAGATATTTAGACTCACTTATTTGCAAATATTTGCAAACACGGATTACGTGAATTGAAAGTAAAAATTTCCATCCACAAGACCTATGCAAAATCGTCGGTCCCCTTTTGTCCCCGTGTGGAGCAAAACTCATTTTAAAATTGGTCGTTTTGCATTATATCTGCATAACTTTCGATCTGCAGCATCAAAAATTATCATCAAAGTGCCTAACAACGTAAGATTTTTATGAAAATGTTTATATTTTTATGTTAACCCATCTCCATTTATTTATTAACATTTATATCACAGACAAACATACATAACACATTGAAAATTTCGCACTACCAATTATCGTCACTAACGCAGCTGCGCCATCTGTTGAACACACTGTGATGGGTGATAAAGCTGAACAGATGGGGGTAGTGTGCTAACGTCAAACATAAGGGAATCTATGTGCACACTTAATCACAGCTTCCCTGTTCAGTAATTATTTTACAGTTTTTGCTCCGTAAAACACCTACATTACTGAACAATCGGCTTTTCATTTTAAAAAAAATACATTTGTTTAGTGAAACCTAAAGAAAGATTACCGAATTTTCAGTAAAATAAACGTTGTACGGGACATCACAAAGTTTCAGTAAAAATAATACCGAAATTTCAGTATTTTTGTGTTGTACTGGTTGTTCAGTTGAGAAAAATAATCCAAATTACTGAACCCATCAGTACCCTGAAAACCATGACTTGTCAAATAATCAACATGTGCAAGATGTATTCAATCATCGAGCATCGTTTGTAAATCGATGTAGAGGATCAGGAATTATTTTGTTATTAAACTTTCGCATTAAATTTTGTTTGTGCTTTTACGGAGTTTCCAGCAAAGGAAAATACTGCTCAGTTGATTACTGAATTCTCAGCTGTTTGAAAACCCAGTAAAATTTTACCGACTTCGGTAATTAAAACTCTGTGTGTGCGCCATCTGCGGAGATACTTCTTACTAAAAAAAACATTAGAATTGACCGTATAAGGTGTCGCCCGATTGAAGATTTTTTTGGATATTTGATTTCGCTGGTGTAAACAACTGGAGAGCCAAAGACTGTAAACAACTGATTAATAGAATCAAAAAATGCATTCGCTAAATCGATAAAGAAGCTGTTCAACGCTCCAAACATCAGGACAAAGCTTCATCGAACAGCTGATGACGGACCGTATTCAATTGTTCATTAATTTTTTTTAAAAGAAATGAGACCCCGCATAATCACAAACCATTCCTGAACCATTTCCCTTATTGTTGACGATCGTTTCCGTTATTGTTACGACATTTACCCTTATAGTTGACAACTATAAACTAACAGTCTCCTATAAAGTTTTAACCATAGGCGGTTAAGTTAGGTTACCTTAAAAAAAAAAAAATGGCAATTTTCAGGAACAAAATTTTTGCTGTACTCTATGCCAAAAAGTTGGTATATAATCCAGACCGAGTGCAGACAATAAAAAATCTTTCAATGATACATTAGCAATATGTGGCATACATTAGCAATATGTGCTAATGTAGAGTTTGTATGGTGAAAATGAGATTAAACTATTTGATAACAATAACATAAAATGTGATAATATCTTACATTAGAAATACAGTTTTGACTATATATTAGGTGCGCAACTAAGTTCTCGCTGTTTTTTGGTGAAAAAGGAACTTTATTTTGAAAACAAAGGTTACAAACGAATTATTCAAAGTATTGCCCATCACTAGCTACGACTTTTTCCCATCTTTCTGGTAGAACGTGAATACCATTTCGATAGAACTGTTCGTCTTTTGATGCTATCCAAGAATCAAGCCATTTTGAGATGTCATCATATGAGTGGAATTGCTGACCAGTGAGACCATGTGCCATCGAACGGAACAAGTAATAATCGGACGGTGCACTCCTCCTCAACCCGTCATTTAAAGCGGACCACACGAACCAAGCCATCTTGTGCGTCAAGTGAAGTGAAACGAAAAAAAAAGAAACCGCGTGCGAGTGATTGATACATAATTTCTTTATTCAACTTCAAATAATTGATCAAATATCAGTTTTTCATAATCTAAAAAAATCTGTAAATAGAGAGTTATTCGTAGGTTATTGCTAGTCTTAAGGTGTAAATAGTGAAAAAAGAGAAAAAAGTAGGTAATCTGCAGAGTTAGGTTAGGTTAGGAATTCATGCTTGGGTAAAACCAAGTATGGAGGACTCGGCGAGGATGGGTCCAAACTTGCCACCCGACAAAGGTAAAGAATGGTTGGAATCATCATTACCCAAATCAGACAATGAATTGGAAGACTTTATGGGTTTTCCGGACGAACAAATGGAAACGGACACAGACGAACAACAATCGAGGAAAAGAAGAGACAAAAACACAGAAAACAATGAAAACAACAACAAACAACTCAAAAAAGAAAAACAATCACGACATAAAACTGAAGTAAATGCTAAAAAACATCAAACATCAACCATAACCAACACAAAGACCAACACTAACAACTCACGAACACCGACTGCAAGTAAAAACGAAACAACAGAAAACAACAGTAACAACATCAACCAAAACAACAACAACTACCAACAACACTGGGTTATCAACGATCTACACAATATAGTATTTATTAAACCAATCTCAATCAAAGAAGGTGAAAAACTCCTAGAACCCATGGAAGTGGGTAAATTTTTACACGAAACGAAACTGGACCAATTCACAGAACTCAAACGGGCAGGACAATACAGATACAAGCTAACCTACAAAAGACCAAAAGACACGGAAAACATACTTAATGCAACACAAACACTTAACAACAACAACTACAGAGCATTCATTCCTAAAATGTTACTTGAAACGACAGGCATCATTACTAACATACCAACGTCAATTACGGAACGAGAAATTTTTCAAAACGCGATATCCGAAAAGAAAATCATTCGAGTTGAAAGAATTAAAAGACGTAAAGACCCGAAAGACGCGCGATCAGGAATAATTGACACACGATCGGTGAAAATTACGGTGGACGGACCACAACTACCTAGGACAATACAAATATATGGAGTATACGCGAAACCAGAAGTTTACATTTATCCAGTAAGAATATGTACAAAATGTTGGAGACTAGGACATAAAAGCTTAGCTTGTAAAAGTAAAGCAACCTGCATAAAATGTGGACAACACCAAACAGACGATCACACTGAATGTCAAAAAAACAAACAGACGTAAATGTAGAAACTGTGGTGGCGATCATTTACCGACAAGTAAGGATTGCCCGGAACGCATAAGAATGGAACATCTAAATGTCGCAATGACGGTTAACAAAATGACATATCAAGAAGCAGAACAGCTATACCCGAAACCTGACATTAGCACTAAAAACAGATATGCTCTCCTGGAGTCTACCGTTGAATTCCCAGAAATGGAACAACTAAGTACGACAAACAGAGAGTTTAGACAGGTGAACAGAACGAACAAGACGAATATGGATTACAAATACATCGTACAAAACCTGACAAACATGAATACCCCAAATCAGATAAACAAACCTAAACCAGTAACACAGAAAAACACTTACCCAACAGTTGAAATGATCCCGGAACAAGTAAGAACTATTGAAAATAACCCGTATAAAGTCACACAAACTGAAAAACTACAAACAGAACAAAAACAAAATCTTACAATCCAATTACAAAACATCTTTTCCAAAATAACAGACAAAAAAACATACAACAAACCCGAAATTGACTTAATATTGATTGAGATTGGAACAGTGATACAAAACTTATTAGGTGATTCAAAAGAACAATATAAAACATAACAATTTTTCTTTATGAAATTATGGATCAGACCCATTTAGGAGATTTGAACATATCCCAACTAAACATCCGCAGTTTAAGACCTCTTCATAAAAGAGAATCGATCAAAACTTACCTTAAAACGAAAAATATTCACATTTTTTTGCTTCAAGAAACTTGGCTAAAGCCAGATGAAAAATTTAAATTTCTAAACTATAGTTTTAGTAAAAGCTGTAGAATAGATGGTTACGGTGGTACAGGAATACTTATCCACCCCACACTCATATACGAAGAAATTAAAATTCCAAACATAGACTTAGAACTAACAGCAGTAAAAATTAAAAACCTTAAACAACCAATAATATTCATATCAATTTATATTCCACCAGAATCAACATTATCAACAATTAAAAATCACTTAGAAAATCTTTTCAACTATATAGATAGAAGTACAACCCCGATTTTATTAGGGGGAGACTTTAATTCTCACAGCCCAATTTGGGATAACCAATGTTTCAAAGCAGACAGTAGAGGAGAATTTATTAGTGATCTCCTAGAACACAGTAATATCATTTTTCTTAACACAGGTACATCTACAAGATGGGAAGACTTAAATCAAAAATCGTCAGCAATTGATTTAACGCTCACAACAGCAGATATAGGACCACAGATCAGTTGGGAAACCAGTACAGAAGATTTAGGATCAGACCACAAATTAATCGAATGTGTAATAAACGTATTCAACAAATTTGAAAATAATATATCTAAATCAATAATAAATAAAGAAAAAGCAATAATAAATATAAACCAAATAAACCCCAAATCTCTAAATAATATCAATGATCTAAATAAGAAACTCAACGAAGCTTTAAATAATTCAACCTATACAATATACCCAAATAGTAAAAAACAAATTAAACCATACTGGAATCAAAACATCAAAAAACTCTATGAAATAAAAAATAAAAAACACATAATATTTAGACAAAATTTAACACTGGAAAATAAACAAGAGTTTAAAAAAGCAGAGAGAAACTTCAAAAAAGCGCAAAGAAAGAAGTAATGCAATACAGAGAAAACTTATTAGAGGAAATAAATGAGGATACAAGCCTCAATAAAATGTGGAAAATAGTAAGACGTGTAAGTGGAAACTTTAAAACAAAAGATAATATTGAATTAATATATAATAAAACTCTAGCAAACAAATTCCTAAATCTTAACTTTAAACACGAATTGATACCTAACCAACAAATTACCAACCACGACGTAGAACAAGAAAAATATGTACAACCATTAATAATCGAAAACATGATAAAAACAATAAAACGGAAAAAAGATACATCGGCGGCAGGTCAAAATAAAATGTCTTACTATTTCTTAAAACAGATTAAAACAGACCTACTCATTCGTATACTTGAACTTACAAATGAAGTATGGATGAATGATAACATCCCTGAAGAATGGCTGATAATTAAAATAATACCAATTTTAAAACCCGGTAAAGATAAAATGTTAGAATCATCATACAGACCAATAGCACTTATAAATGTAAACTTAAAAATAATAAACTGTGAAATTAAAGAAAGACTTAATACCTTCATAGAGGAAAACGTTCTAATACCTAAACATTCATACGGATTTAGAGAAAACTACTCGGCAATAAATTGCATCAACCACATAAACTCAATAATAGCTGAAGCTAAACGAGCGAAACAAATAACTGCCACAATATTTCTAGATCTCACGAAAGCCTTTGACTCAGTAGATATCAACATATTATTAAAACAACTAGACGGTCTTAAAGTACCAAGAAAAATTGTCTCATGGTTGGAGACGTATTTAAAAAATAGAATAATAAAGATGGAAACTACTCAAGGAGAAATTATTAAAAAAACCAATAAAGGACTACCCCAAGGATGTCCTCTATCACCGATATTATTTAATATCTATACTAGAAACCTCCACGAAATAACAACAGACAAAATTATTTTTGTACAATTTGCAGACGACTTTTCAATAACTATACTAGGAGAATCCATCGAAGAAATAGAATTAACGTCAAACATAATACTGAACACACTTAAAGAACAATTAACAGCGCTAAAAATAGACGTAAACCCTGACAAATCAGGAGTAATACTTTTTAACTCAAATAAAAATAATTATATAAAAATTAAAATTAACGAAACACAAATAGAACAAAAAGAACAGCACAAATATCTCGGGTATATACTCGATAGTAAAATGTCACATAAAATACACATAAACTATTTAAACAATAGATTAAAAAAAAGACTAAACGTAATTAAAATGATTTGTAAGAAACAAAATGGAGCGCATCCAAAAACAGCACTAAAAATTAATAAAGCAATAATTAGATCACAAATAGATTACGGAATAACAATATATGGAGGAACAGCAAAATCAAACCTAATCAAACTAAATTCTACATTTAATGCCTCACTCAGAACGTGCTTGAGATTACTAAAATCAACACCGACAAACGTACTATACGCGGAAGCAGGAGAAATCCCAATAAAAAACCGAGCAAAATGGTTAGCTAAGAAAGAAGCAATAAAAACATTCTCATACAATAAACCGATAATTAACATCACAGGAAAATTCTTAGAAATAGAAGAACTTCCAAAACATTACACTTTTTTAGAACAAACAATCTATGAAAATAATTATCTAATAATAATAACTCATAACGCTACACAAACACTTAAGAAATTTAAAAAGAACATCGAAGAAGACATTAAAACAAACATACCAGAAATTAACACAAATGCTATGAATAATAACACATTAAAAACATTATTTCTAAACTTTTTAAAAGAAAAATACGATAGCTTTCATAAAGTTTATACAGATGGATCAAAAACAAATGAATCATGTGGCATAGGAATATGGCTAGAAAATAACAACGAAAAAATTAAATGCAAAGTAAGCAAAGAATTATCAATAATGAATGTAGAATTAATGGCAATAGACACAGCTCTGGATATCATAAACACAAAACAAGAAAACGAATTTGTCATTTGTACGGACTCAAAATCAGCTCTAACTAGTATAAATAACAAAAATATGAAAGATAATTTCTTAATACATAACATAGTCACAAAACTAAACACAACAGACAAAATTATAAAACTACAGTGGGTCCCAGGACATAAAGGAATAACAGGTAACGAAAAAGCTGATTTACTTGCAAAAGAAGGTTGTCAAGCTTCTCAATGTATAAATTCAAAAATACCAATGGGAGATACGTTCAATCTAACAAAACAGGAAACACTAGAAGATTGGATACAAGAATACACAGAACTCTCAGCACATAAAGGCAAATTACACTACAACATATTAAAACAGCCAACACTTAAACCATGGTTTGAACAACATAACTTAGACACAAAAGAAATAGTATCAATAGGACGACTTCGAACTTTTCACACATTAACGAAAGAAAAACTTTACTCTTGGAACTTGACCACAGACGATAAATGTGAAACATGCGGGACTAGAGAAGATTCCAACCATATCATTTTCAAATGTTCAAAATACGCTCAAAGCAGAACAAACTATAAAATCATAACGGAACATAACACCATCGAATCATTGTTAATTAACGCGAACAATGCAGATTACCGAAACATTTCAAAATTCATTACATCAAACAAAATAACACTTTAAAGACGGTTTTCCCCTGGGAATAACGATCTGACAAATCCATAGAAGTAATCACCATTTAAAGATTGGTGACCAACTGATAGAACGATCAAAAAAAAAAAAAACCAAGAGAAATAAAGAGATCGCGACCGACGACATATAGAACAACCATGACTAAAAATTTAAAAACGTTTCACGATTTGACCACACTTGGCAGTATGGACCAACTATGGTCCCGCCACCAAGAGGAGAAGAAGAAGAAGAACCGATATGAAGATAGCACAGGCAATATTATGAAAGTCCCCTTTCCTTTCCCAAAGTTTTCCCCGGTTCCCACCTAGTTCCGTTTTCATGCTGAAAAAACACTTTTTCGTGTCTGTGCTCGTATTGTGGCCGTTTTTCGTGCAGTGCTCGGCTCAGTCGCATCAATTGAGTTCGATACCGGTCTCCGGTAATGGTTTCGTTTGGTTTCAACAGCTCATAATAAATAACACCAACTTGGTCCCACCAAATACACAGCATAACCTTCGCAGCGTGAATATTCGGCCTAGGCGACGATGTTGAAGCATGCCCGGGCAGTTCCCATGAATGTTTCCGTTTTGGGTTACTGTAATGAAACCATGTTTCGTCACCCGTCACAATGCGATGTAGAAAACTCTTCCTTTTTTGCCGCTGGAGCAGTTGTTCACAGACGAAAAAAACGGCGCTCTACATCTCTTGGCTTCAAATCGTAAGGAACCCAAGTTCCTTGCTTTTGAATCATTCCCAACGCATGCAATCGCTTAGAAACGGCTTGGCGGGAAACTCCTAATCCTGAACCAAGCTCTTCTTGCGTTTGACACGGATCCTCATCGAGCAATGCCTCCAATTCAGAGTCTTCGAAGTTTTTTGGCCTTCCTTCACGCGGACGATCATCAACACTGAAATCACCGTTTTTGAAGCGACGAAACCAATCACGACACGTTGTTTCACTCAGAGCAGCATCACCGTAAACTCTCGATGTGCTTCAGCCGCCGTTTTCTTCGAATGAAAGAAGAAAATCAACGCTTCCCGCAAATGACGATTATTTGGCACGAAATCAGACATCTTCAAACAACCAAAATATATAACACTAAACCAAAATCACTGATTTGGCAAAGCGGTTTGTTTACCATATATCTGAGCTTGGTGTATGACGCTTGAGATGTACAACATTCGACCAGCACTTACTACTGGCGCCATCTATTGCTAAACAGCGGGAACTTAGTTGCGCACCTAATAACAAATTGTTTTTCGTTATGCGGGACCTGCCTTCAAAATTAATCAATCAGTTTTCCTTTCTATAAACAAGTATTTTTGTTATGGCCCTTAAAGAAAAGTCACATTTTTTAGTTATACCCCGTTAAAGACAGAGCTAAGGCTCAACATAATTTATTTTTAGATTCCCTGAAAAGGAAATCTTTAACTCGTTGTAAATCGTTCGCGTGATGAAACGTTTATTTATTCGGAGTAATCCAGTTTCCTGATTATGATCACCTTCATCCCCACAGACGTTTCGAGTTTTTTTTTCTGTTTTCACATTTTTTTTTTTTTTGCTGGCTTCGAAAATATTGCAGCGTGACAGGTCCCAGTGACTTGCATAGGAAAGTCACGTCACCGCGACTTCAATAATGACAAGTTTACCTTCGACTTTTAAATCAATCCCTGTTTTGCACGGAGCTACCACGAATGAGGTGATTATTTTAGACACCTCACCCGCAGCGCCCAATAGACACTATGTCAAAAAACGAGACAGCAGTTTTGAAGTGAGCACATTTCATCAATTTGTCACAATCATTGCACATCCAGAACAATCACAAGTTGGCTTGGACAACGTTAATGTATTTGTGTTCTTTCGGTAAAATTAATTTGTAGCCAAGATGGCAGTAGTTTCTGCTCGTTTTTAGTCACTTCAGCCAATTTCTTTCAACTTCCAGTACAATGAAACGCATGCAATCGAGTTTTGAAGTTTTCAATCATACTTTTTTTTTGTTTATTTTATTTATCTTTTCGGTTATTTTTTATATATTTCTGACTTATTGTATATTCAAGTTAAATTATAAATACAATTCATAAATTTTTCTTTTGCATTACAGTTACCATTAGTCCATAAATGTGTTCGACATCGAATCGTTTCATAATTCCAATATCTATTCGTAAAAGTGCTCCTGTCTGTCTGTTTGTCTAATGATTTTTCTCTCTTTTTTTTATCATCGTGTTCTCGTTCTTCTGTTCGTATTTGCCAGTACTATTTAATTTATTCCACCTATTACGCAATAGTCAAAATATATTAATGATTTCCCATGAAGCTATCCCGCGCATGATGAACTGGAAATACCAAATTAAAAAGGTAAATAAATATTCTAATCTGCTCTGCAAAATCAATTGAAAAGTATGCCGTGTTTTGAAATGTCTTGTGTGATGACTATCATCCATAAAATGAAAAGATGTCCGACCAATTACAAGGTTATTCATGCTCTGTTTCGTCTACACTCTGCTAAATATCATTAAATAGGGGGATTATATGTTGCTTTTTTTGCATTTTTTTAATTCAAATTCACAATTGCTTCAAACAATGCACACATTTTCTTTGTGTGGGTTTTACGGAAACAAAATCAAACTAGAGATTCAAACCAGTAAATGTTCGTAAATATTGCAATTATCGGTTACTCTAAAAAAAAATTAAAGCAACAGAAAGCGATCAGCACAGGAGTGTTCACTTGGTGCAGCATGTCAAGCATAAAAATCTATCGTTTTTGTTCCGTTGCAAATCACAATGATGCTACTTAGCGCTTAAGCAGTTCCTACATAATAGTACTGCACTATTGGTGGAAGAGATAGAGAGAGTGTGTGTGTTTATGTTTCTACGGTTTTGGTGCTATAAGGGCTATTGATTCTTAACATACACTGTAGATAACAATAATCGATGTCCAGTGAAATCGATAGTAGAAAGATGAAGGGAAGCCTTCTGGCTGATTTTGCACAAACACATGCTAAAGCGATTGCATGCGATCACGGATACGGCCGACGCTGCGTTGGGCTGTGCTGTAGAACAAGGTAATTACGACAGGGAGTACAGTATTTGTTTGTGTGGGATCACAACTGGTGCAGACTGCTTAGTACGAGTCTACCTCTACGAAGGCTGTATCAAAGCGTCAACCGGCTGTGGGGTCCACGGGAGCTACCGTTGCAGTGACTTCTAGCTTCTCTGGGCCGCTCGTGTCAACCAAAGACAGCTTCTCCTCTTGGATGGTAAGGTTCTGCGAAAAGGAAAAGAAATGCTAAATGTCAGCTGACTAGTGGTAGAGAAATTTTCGTTTTTATTTCACCGGATTTCTATTCTTATTGTTTTCTCCAGGCCCTAAATGTATAAAATTATGAGTCGATATTCTAATATTTACATTCTCCGAATCATTTTTGATTTTACTTTCGATGTCAAAAATTAACAGTCACGAGAAGGCAAACTAGATATATGTACTCACCATCACCGATTCGCCAATTTTGTCGATAGGATCGATGTCGGCCACTTTCACAGCATCGTTTGCCACCATCCCAATACCACCGTCCACTGCTACACTGCTAGCCACCGTTGGCCCGGAACTGGAAGCTGCACTGGCACCCGCTGTCGTCGCCGTGGGAGCAGGTGAAGGACTCTTCCGCGTTGGTGGTTGATACGGAGCCCGTTGCACAAACATATTGTCCAGAATGTGATCGATATCACTGCCACCGACTGCGGGCGTGGTTGTTGGTCCACTGATGCCAGCAACGGGTGTATTCATTTCATCGCCTTCGGCGGCGTTGCTATTCGGACCGGAGCCATTATCACCACCGATGCGGTTGTTTTTTGACTTGCGATCCGGCGGGGCTAGGATCGGTATCGCACTGGTTGGACGTCGCTGCGATGGCAGTGGTCGAGGGGTTTGTGTCTGAGACTGAGGGGCGTAGTAGGTAATTCCACTGGGATAGACGGCAGCAGCAGCCGGTTGAGCTGGTGCGATCGGAACGGCTGGAGCTACAGGTTGAGGAACTACGGCGTTGAAGTTTTGGTAGCCAGGGTAGGGAGCCGCGGGGTATTGGGTTGGTGCAGCGGGAGGAATCGTAGGGACGTAGTTCAATATCTGGGGTGGTGGAGCAGCGGTTGCAGTTTGGGGAGTAGGTTGTGGGGTTGTTGTTGGTTGCGGGATGTAAGCAGCTGGAGGTGGAGCTTGAATGTACTGATGGGAACTGGAACTTGGTTGGTTGTATTGCTGGTACTGCGATGCAGAAAGCAATGGGTTTTGTTGTTGGGGAACCACTGGGACTGCCGGTTGCTGTTGCACTGGGACGGGCTGAGAAGGAGTACCGGCCACGAATTCGTTTCCAGTCGGTGTTGTAGTCGTGTAGTATGCTGCAGGGTGTTGATATTGGACGGGAGCTTGGCTCGCCGATTGGGGTTTGCTTGGAGCTGTTGGTTGATTAGCTGTCTGGACGAGGTAGTCATTCTGCAGATTCAATGGAAGTGATGGCTGACTCAGTTGATAATTTTGCTTCGGTGTCTGCGAAGTAAGCTTTTGCTGTTGTTGGTGTTGAAGCTCCTGTTGTAGCAACAGTTGTTGTTGCTGTTGTTGTTGAAGTAATTGCTGTTGTTGCTGCTCATGAAGTGGGGATTGTACCACCACAACATTAGGATTGTCCAGAGTAGAACGTTGCCTGTTGCTGGAATATCGCTTCGAGGACCGCGAATTGCTATCGTTAGCAAGCATTTGCTGTTGACTGACGGCTGCTCCCATATGCACATTGTGCATTTGAGCCGCAGGAGGTTGTGTCATTTGAACTGGTGCTTGTTGTTGCTGTAACTGGGGAGGCGGAACCTGAGTTTGTGGAGCTTGGGTTACTGTTGGTGGCCCTGCCTGAGTTGTTAAAGGATGCAATTGCTGATATTGTGCCTGCTGCTGTAGTTGGTATTGCTGTTGCTGGGATTGCTGTTGCATTTGCTGTTGTTGCTGGTGAGTTAACTGTTGGGTTGTCGGAATCGTTGTCAGTTGACTGGCCTGGGTCGAGACTATCTGACGTGGAGATATTTGAGATCGTGTGTTCATTGGGACTCCTGCCGTAGAGGCTAGCACCGGTTGACGATCTTTGGTGGTCCTCTGACCCGTTGGAGTGGGATACTTGGCAATGTCAGTTTGTCCAATTTCTACTGATTGGATCGTGGCATTCGCCGGCGGGTTATATGGGAACTTGGCATCCTTCGGCATTTTTGAATCGCTATAGGAATCGTAATGATCATCATTCACGTAAGCTGTCTGCGGATGATGCTGTATTTGCTGAGGTGGAGGTTGAGGTTGGGCCTGTTGAACCTGTGCTTGTGGTGGAGGCATTTGTTGATGTGGTTGTTGTTGCTGCTGCTGCTGCTGAATCAATTGTGGAGGTTGATTCTGATAGTGATGTTGTACAGCGCGTTGATCCAACATCCGATCCGGTACAGGTTGTACACGATCCATCGCGTTGTTCATCTTGTTGGTATTGCTACTACCAGACAAAGCACCTGCACTGTTGCTATGGACAACCTGGTTCATTCCGCCAGCTCCACCGCTCACCGCAATACCAACACCATCCATGGTCTTGTTACGGGTCTGATTCTTGAACTGCAGCGAAGTGATCACCTTGTAATCGCTTCCTCGTCGGTCCTTTTCTTTACTTCCTCGATTGTTCATCTTATTCTCCTTGTTATGGTAGCTGTTATTGTTGGCCATCCTTTCTGCGCTGTATCGACTGCCATCAGTTCTACTATCGCGATAGCTCTCTGGTCCATGCTGATCATAATCACGATCTCGGTCCCAATTACGCTCCCGTTCCCTGTCATTTCGCTCCCGATCGGAGCGCGGCTGCTGCTCATATCTATCGCCACGATCCCTATCTGCACGATCTCGGTCACCCAGGCTTCGATTGCCGTTACTGCCTCGACTACGCTCGCTAGTTCTCCTTTCCGATCGCTGCCCTCCACCGGCGGGAAGCAACAACTCATCTCCTCGCTCGCCAGCTGATGATCTCGACTGCTTGCTAGAACGACGAGAGTTTTGCCGTGATTTGATGTTGTTAGTGCCCAATTCAGGGAATTCCTCCGGCCGCAGAACTTTCCGCTGTCGGTTATGGTCGACGACATTGGATTTTGAATATGCATCCTCGTCTTCCCAATTCCTTGTGTACCGATTAGGACCACGCCTGAAATAAAACAATTATTAATCAACGTTTTTATCGAATCGAAAAACTAAATTTAGCTTACGCATAACGTCTCCTCCTACGGGCCCGAGGAGGACCATCCTCACTGCGAATGTCATATCCATAGGCTGAAACCAGCTCTGCCCTGGATTTAGGAGCCTGCTCACTCTCGTCGAATCGATCATGTGTCCACCGGTCAGCAGATGCTTGCCATTTCTTTGTCGCTTTGGATACCGCATTTTTGTCCACCTTTCTGTCGCCACCCGCTCCGGAAAGCTCTTCATTATTTAAACTTTCATCACCACCCTTGCTGTCTTCTTCATCTTCCAATGTGCGGTCGTCATGCTCGTAGAACGTTCCCTTCTTGGGAATGTACTGCGGGTTACTGCGGTCTTCATCATCGTCGACCTTCCGTTTGCTGTCCGTGTCCTGTTCCTGGCCGTCGCCACTCTGACGTTCGTTATCCAGCACTTCGATCACATCGTCGTCCGATCCGTCTTCGGCTTCGTCATCATCTTCGTCCTCTTCTCCGTCGGACAGGGCTTCCTCTTCCTCCTGACTGTCACTGTCGTACTCTTCGCCGTCCGATGGCGAATCCGACGCCGTGTCGTACTCGGACTCGACCGTAGCCAATCCGCTCTGCTGTGAAGTGTCCTCGCGGGCTGCATCATTGGCGTTCTGTGAAAGGAAGAAAAAGCCATGAGCATTTTTGAGTGGATTTTTGTTTAATTAAAAGAATAGATATGATTTCTTATAGTCGAAGAAGTTTCTCTAAAATGTAAATAGGAATTGTTATACTGTAAAGTCTGTAAAGTCGACATTTAACGCTCGGAATGCCTCTCAAGCATGCTCCCTGATATAGTAAATTTTATAACTTTCTGCTTCTTTTTATTTTGCTATCATAAGATTAAATGGAAATCGGTCGACTTTGTTGTAGAATCAGAGGACGGCCGTATTAGCCTCTGCTGTATACAGAAGTTGCCTCCATTCTATTCGGTCCATGGCTTCACTTCGCCAGCCTCGCAGTCTGCGAAGGGTCCGCAGGTCGCCTTTTACTTGATCAAACCACCTTGCTCGTCGCGCGCCTCCTCTTCTTGTGCCCTTCGGGTCGTTATCGAGAATCATTTCAACTGGGCTATCGTCTAACGACATGCTCAGCCCACTGTAGTTGACCTATTTTAGCGGTGTGAACGATGGGAGGTTCTCCCAGCAACTGATGCAATTCGTGGTTCATTCGCTTCCTCCACGTTCCGTCGTCTACAGCACTCCACAGTAGATCGTACGCAATACCTTTCGTTCGAAGACACCAAGGGCGCATTGGTCCTACACGAGCAATGTCCATATTTCGTGGCTGTAGAGCACTACCGGTCTAATTAATGTCTTTTAGATGGTCAACTTTGTAGTTCGGTGAACTTTTTTTCTACGGAGTCTAAAGTAGGCACGATTGCAACTCATAATGCGCCTTTGTATCTTTCTGCTGATGTCATTATCAGCGATGACCAATGAAATACACGAATTCGTCTACCGCCTCGATTTCATCACCGTCGATCTAATCTTGTGGTGGGAGGCTAACATTGTCTTCTTGTGAGCCTCTTCCCTTCATGCATTTTGTCTTTAACGCACTAATGACAAGCCCAATCCTACTTGGTTCAGCCCAAAGTCTGATGTACGTTTCCGCCCTCGTCTCAAAGTTATGTGCATCGATATCAACGTCGACGGTGAAGCCAAATACTTGGACAGACTTCCTGAATGTCATGCCACTCGTGTCCCCGTTATTCGAATCACACCCTCTAATGCAGTGTTCTCCGAGATTCGAAAGGACTTGAGATCGTTCGATGCTTTGGCTAAACGCGTCACTTTTTAGAAATCCATATTCGTGCATATTCTGCCAGTGCTTTACCACCATATTTTAATAGCTCGCTTGGAGGTTTGTCAACACCAGCAGCTTTTTGGTTTTTCAACTGATCAATTTCCTCCTCAACATACTGGAGGGTTGGGATCTGAATTCTGTCATCATCTCTGCGCGTGTCCTAGATTCATCACCACGCCACCTCCATTTACTGTAGCATTGCCGTTCAGGTGCTGGTCAAAGTGCAGCTTCCTTTTTCGATCCCCTAACACTCATCTGTTAGAAGGTTACCTCCCAAGTCTGTTCAGCTTCTCGTAGAATTCACTCGTATCGTTAGCACTGTACACGGTTCCTCCATTTGGCGCTTTTTCCTTCGAAGAATAGAGTTTTGCATGTTCTGTGCCTGTCTGTACCGTCCCACATTCGCTGTCGCACGACATAGTGCCACTATTTCAGTGCTACCAATGGCGATTCGTATATTTCTCCAGCCATCTTCAAGAGCGGTTGCGTCAAGCTGCTCATCCGTTGGTAGGGCTGCTTCCAGCCGTTGCACGTATTCCTGGGCAACTCCGGTTTTTCGTAGTAGCTCAATATCCGGGAATACTCCCGGATTCCGAGTTTGACGCGTGTAGTGCACTGTCGAATGTTTTTAGCGCATAACCGTGTCTACATTCGCACTGCGGTAGGTGCGAAGGTTGATGATATCGGAGAAGAATTTATCGTCGATTAGAGCTTGATCTCCAAGTGGCTTTGCAGGGAAAGAAAATTCTTCGGACTACTAAACCACGAGGAGGTGCAAAGTTCACGCATCGTTGGCCGTTATCGTTCGATGCGGCATGCAGGCTGTTTGGCTCAATTACCAGTCTGTACATTGTTTCCCGTCCTACCTGAGCGTTCATGTCACCAATGACGACTTTAACGTCCCGCCGCGGGGAGCCATCACTTGCTCTAGCTGCGCGTAGAATGCTTCTTTGTCGTCATCGGGTCCTCCTTCGTGTGGACAGTGTACGTTGATGACGCTGTAGTTCAAGGAACGGCCCTTGATCCTCAGCTTGCACATTTTCGCATTGAATGGAAACCAGCCAATCACGCGTTGACGCATTCTGCCCAGCACTACAAAGCCGGTGCCTAGCTTCTTAGTGATGACACAGCTCTGGTAAAAGTAGCTGCTCACTGGCCGCTTTTCTATACCGTCTGTCCTGTCCAGCAGCAGTTCATGCAGTCCTAGAACATCTAAATTGCGTGGTTGAAGCATGTCGTAGATTTTCCTCTTGCAACCCGGGAAGCAGAGCGATTTCATTTTCTGAGCTTCAAATCGTAGTCCTTATTTCGTCGCCTAGGTCTTTGTCGATTGTTCCGGTCCGTATTTACTCTACTATACTCCCCAATACCCTGTTTGCCGAAGGACCATCGTGCACAGTGTTGTTTAGAGTCCCACGCTGGCACGAACAGACGCTGACATCGCGACCACATGGAGAACAGACGCTATTTTGAGCCACCCTAGACATGGAGAACAGATGCTCAGATGACTGCACCCTTCGAAGATGCTCAGATAGACTGCACCATCCTATCAGCATATGACCAAGGTCCCATCAGGGTTGGTTACCCGATCTTTCCTACCATTACTTATAACCCAGTCGGCATCACGGGGAGGTAGGGATAGGACCTACAACAGTGGTTCTCAAGTCGGTAACATTCCCCAACTCGTCCGTAACCTTGCACGGATCTGGCAACAGTTACCATCGTCGATATCCAGTGAAGCTAACTACGAATAGCCATCTAACAGGAATTTGCACTAAGTGAATATCTCTAGGCGCACAACACGGATAGTCAGGCGACTCACCTTTTCACTGTCACCCACGCGAACCACCATCGCAACGGCCCGAAATAATCAAGTCGGACATATGAAATGGGTCGAACGTTAGGTTGAAGTCTAGCTTCAGGGAGAGGTGCCATTTGAGGGACAAGGTGTGTCACATTTAGAATACGACACAGATTACACCGTGTTGTTACTGTACGGACCAATGCCCAAAAACCGGAAATACACTGATAGGCAAAATAAAGTGCCCACCTCATCGTTTTTTCAATTTCTCTCATTTACTTGGTTCAAATTAAAGTAAACACACTGTATTTTTTTTATTATCTTATTTTTTATATTCTTTTTAAGTTTCACTTATGGAATACTGAAAAAAAGGAGCTTTACTTAAAGAAAAGAAAAATCAATTTGTGTTGAAAAAAAAAACAGTGACAAAATAAAGTGCCCACTTCAAAAATCGATATGTTTTCGATAAGTTTCCATTGGAAGACCCCTCGATTGTTTATGTTTTGATATTTTGACATGTTTTGAAGCAAACGGCTCAACCTGGTGCATTTGTATACGTGATCGCATTTGATTCAATTGAAAAAATGGAGAACGCAGTGCTTTCGAAAGCAATTCCCTTGTGTATCCGAAAATTGGTCGTTCGTGATGTGCAAAACGGTGAATCGCACCGGGCTGTCGCTAAGATGGCAGCGGTTGGCAAAATTCTTCTGAAGCTTAAAACGTTTGGATCAGTGGTGGATCGCCCTGGCAGAGGCAGGAAGCGGAAAACGGATGCGAGAACGGACACCAAGATCATGCGCGAAGTCAAGAAGAACCGGAAGGTAACTGTCCGCGAGATCCAGGAAACCCTTCAGTTATCAGTTTCCGGTCGAACTGTTCGTCGCCGTCTCGTAGCACAGGGGTTGAATAGCAAACTTGCCCGGAAGCGCCCATTTATCAGCAAGGCAAACAAAGCCAAACGGCTTAAGTTTGCTAAGGAGCATGCTGATAAGCCCCTAGAGTTCTGGAAAACGGTTTTCTGGACGGACGAATCAAAATTCGAGCTGTTTAACCGAAAGCGGCGGGTTCGTGTTTGGTGTAGATCGGGAGAGGAGCTTCAGGAGCGCCACATCCAAGGCACGATGAAGCATGGAGGAGGAAATGTGATGGTCTGGGGGTGTTTTTCGTGGGGTGGAGTGGGAAGCATTGTGAAAATCGACGGGATAATGACGGCAGATTCTTACATCAACATCCTGCGAGAAAACCTGGAGGTTTCGCTGATCCAGACGGGCCTTGAAGAGAAGTTCGTATTCCAGCAGGACAACGACCCGAAGCATACTGCCAAGAAGACCAAGTCTTTCTTCCGGTCTTGTCGGATCAAACCGCTGGAATGGCCTCCACAAAGCCCGGACCTCAATCCCATCGAGAATTTGTGGGCGATTCTCAATGCCAGGGTTGACAAAACTGGTGTTACCAATAAAAATAACTATTTTGAAGCCCTGGAGCGCGCCTGGGAAGAGCTAGATCCACAGCACCTAAAGAACCTGGTCGAGAGCATGTCGAAGCGCCTGCAGGAGGTCCTGAAGGCCAAAGGAGGACACATCAATTATTGAAATGCTTTTATTTTACTTAAATTTATGTTTTCTGTAGCCTAAATGAAGTGGGCACTTTATTTTGTCACTGTTTTTTTTTTTCAACACAAATTGATTTTTTTTTTCTTTAAGTAAAACTCCTTTTTTTCAGTATTCCATAAGTGAAACTTGAAAAGAATATAAAAAATAAGATAATAAAAAAAATACAGTGTGTTTACTTTAATTTGAACCAAGTAAATGAGAGAAATTGAAAAAAACGATGAGGTGGGCACTTTATTTTGCCTATCAGTGTATGGTACCGCCGACGGATTTCATTGAGCGTTGTTTGCATGAAGATATTTCCGATGAAACGATCTCACAAGAAGTACCGTGGCTGGATTATCCCTAGGAAATTGATCGAGCACCTAGTATCGTACGACACAAAATGCGCCTTATGGAGCTCTTCGAACGCAACAATCCGGTAACATCTACGAATGGAGATAACTGGCGTAATTTGCTAGTACGTTTTAATTTCACTGAAACATTTCATGTCCTTGGGTACGAAAGTGATCCCGTTGGCTTCGTACCACTCCAGGACAACATTTGAATAGTGGCACGAAGCTAGATCAGGCCAGAAGATCGTAGGGCCCTCGCGTTGCTTCAATAGATGAAGCAGACGCTCCTGTATACACTCCTTGAGATAGATCTCCCCGTTTACAGTTCCGGTAGTCACGAACGGCGCACTCTGTTTGCCACATGAGCAGATCGCTTGCCAAATCATGTATTTCTTGGCAAACTTTCAAAAAGTTTCTGCTTCCTTACTACCTCCGGAACATCAAACATGTGCTGGGCGGTGAAGAACATTAGCTCCGAAAGCTGTCGGAAGTCCGCCTTGACGTAAGCCTCATTGTCTCATCATCCATAATGAGACAATGAGGCTTCGTCAGCATATGGGTGTACAGTTTCTGGGCCCGTGACTTTCCCACCGTATTTTGCCGTTCGTCACGATTTGGAGCCTTCTGCAATTTGTACGAATGCAGTCCCTCCCGGTCCTTGGCTCTCTCATCGAAAGACTTGGCCACATCCCTGACCGAAGCATTGGGATTCCGCTTAAACGCTTTCACGACACGCTTGTGATCCTGATCACGAATAGAACATCCATTCTGACCGCATTTCTCCTTCCGTTCGATGCTCAGAGTTTCGTAGTAACGATTAATCACACGACTCACCGTTGACTGCTCGATTCCGAGTTGTTTTACGATGTCCCGATGAGAGAGTAGAGGATTTTCCAGGTGCTTGCGGCGGCGTTGCTTTTCGGGAGACGCCATTTTTTCCAATTTTCTGAAAACTGACAGCGATCAAAATACAACAACAAAAACACTCTAAACTACTTCTACCCAAATTTTCAAGAGAAAATACCCAATAGGGTGACTTTATAACTCAACCGATTCTCGGCAACACTAGGAGCCGAGCACAAATGTTAACCAAACTTAAACCGATCTCAGCTGCCCATCATGCCGAAATATCGGTTGACCAGTATTTTAAGCCGAGGTTCTGTCAACCGCAATGCGCCATATTGTTTTCATTCGCAAATAGAGTAAAGCTTGCTTCAGATAGAATTGAAACAAAAACAATTGCCTGTATTTCAGTTATTTATTATTGAATTCAAGATCTTTTTCCATACAAATGTAGCGTTTTCTCCATACTTGCAAGAAAAAATACGGATAAAATTATTCGTCACGGTTTCTGAAGGAATTTTCGAATTTTTCCTGTAACACGGCTCATTAGGCGGCGCACACCTTCTTCGTCCATCGTTTTAGCTATCTTATTCCACCAGGTCTTCATCTGATTGATGTCTTTGACCACCTTTCTCTTTGCCTTTGAGTCTCCTCTTCATGATTGCCCAGAACTGGGGGCAGTTGGGTGGGTTAAGGTTTTTCGGAACAACCTGGACCCCCTTCACGGCATACCATTCTTGAGAACGACTTTGCTGTAATGACAGCTTGCCAAATCTGGCCAAAACATTACGGGATGGTAGAGGGATCGAATGAACGGCAAAATTCGTTTTTGGAGACACTCTTTTTGGTATAGTTCCGACGTCATTGTCTTATTTGTAACGAAAACTTTCGTTTTTTTGCCACGGCTGAAAATGCCCTGCCAAATCATGAATTTCCGTGCAAATTTGTCGGCAAAAACAAATTTAAATTTGGCTGGAACATCTCCCCTAGCCGTTGCCAAGTAAAATTTTTGACCTGCTATTTGCCCGAAGTCAGCCTTGACATAGGTTTCATCGTCCATCAGAAGAGATTTTCGTCGAACTTGGTCAGCACCTGGTCGTATAGCTTCCGAGCACGGATTTTGGCCACACTATTCTGTTTTATGGTCCGATTTGGCTGTTTGCTAGCTCGATACGACTTGATTCCTTCCCGAAGTCGAGTTCTCCTCACGGTACTATGGGCAGCACCGAATTTTCCGGCTAAATCACGGTCCGACAGATTGGGATTCCTCTTAATCGTCTTCAAAATCTTACCACGCAGTTTCCGGTCGACAGTTCCACTCTGACGATTGGTTTGAGGCTTCCGAATCGTCGTCAATGTTTCCTTATACCGTTTGATAACGCGCCATACGGTATTTCTGGGCAATTTCAGCTGTTTAGCTAGCCTAGATGCAGACCACAATGGATTTTCCAAATAACTGTGCACAATTTTTTCCCTTCTTTCGGCTTCAATGTTGATTGTTTACAAAGTACAGTCGATTTGCGGAATGTCAAAAATACAAACGTGAAGCTGACAAAATGCCTCACACGTGGGCGCCAAGAACTTCCAAATCCGTCCCCCAGGAGCGCCACAATATGAGCAAAAGTTTGTTCCACACCTAAATGAAGCAAGCCTTATGTCGTATGTTGTTTGTGGAACGGTGAAAAAACATACATTTATTGGCGCTACATCAATTACATTGATAAAACCTCGTCAACAATTTACGCCAATTCGCCCGGTTCATGGCTAGTTTTTTATCTCTTACCTGATCCGCCCATCCGTACCAGCCGGATACGACGCAAATCTTTGCAGGTATTGCCTACAGGCATGAAATATTCTATATTTCGATGAACATCTTATTAAAAAATTTAGAATTTTTACACACAATTTAACCGAAATCTCGGTTAATCTCATTTCTGTTTGTTTTGAATTTTAACCAATGTATCAGTTTGCTCATGCCGAGATTCCCAGCTAACTATATGAGTTTTCAATTTGACCCAAACCGAGATTATCGGTTAACATAAAAAAACCGAGAGGTCGGCTGTGCGGATCTCGGTTTCAGAAAGCCAAGAATCGGCATATGATTCTAAGTGTGTACGTTTACTGCGTAAGCTTCCTCAGAAAGATTGTGTAGAAGGGAGTATATTTGTCAGATACAAATTCGTTATGTGTTGATTCGCCAGGTGTTTGTTATTAATCGCATTCTTCTGTTTTCTTGCCTGGAAATAAGTTTGAAGACGGTAATCTGCGTCATCTTGTTTAGTCTTGTCAGATGTATTTTTTTGGTGTAAATTGAAAAGTGCCGTTTGCAAAGGTTAAAATAGAGAATCGAAGGTAAATAAGAACCGAAATCAATAATGTTACAATGTAACTCGTATTATTTACACTATTTAAAGAAAAAATGCCGAAAAACAGCCCGTTGACCTACTGTGAGAAGGGAAGAGTTGGTGAGCTTCGACAACAAGGGTTGAGCTTGCGTGAAATAGGCATCAAAATTGGTAGGAGCAAGGATGTCGTCCATAATTACCTTCGAATGGGCGAAAAGTATGCTACGAGGCAGCGATTTGGACGTCCATCCACCCTGACACCGCTCATCAAAAGAGGAATAAAACGGATGGCAATCTACGAGAAGCGGTCGTCGGTAGAAATTAGGAAGGAAATGAGTCTGTCGATATCTGCCCATCGGATTCGTTAATTTTTAAACGAGGCTCCCAATGTTTCGTTCGTATCACCGACGCCTACACCACGGCTGCTCGGTACGGACACAGCGAAACATCAAAAGCGTAAGGGAGCGAATCCGACGCAAAGGACAACGTTCATTACGGAAAATGGCGTCAGACCTGGACATTCCCCACGGATCGGCTCACAATATTGTACGACGTGATCTTGGATTCAAGGCTTTTCAAAACGTAAGGTTCATGGCGTTTCCGAACAATCTAAGCAGAAGAGGTTATATACAGCAAAGGTGATATTATCGCGGCACGCTGGTCATGAGTTCATTTTTTCTGATCAGAAACTGTTTGTCCTGGAGCAGCCTCACAACGCTCAAAATAATCGGGAAAATATTCCTGCGCCCTAGATAAACGTACCTCGACTTCAAAGCGCAGCTTCAGTGATGGTTTGTGGCGCAATTTGCAAGCGAGATAAACTACCGTTGATTTTCATCGATAAAGGGGTGAAATTAACGCTGTGTATTATTGAACGGAAGTTTTGGAGAAAATTCTTGCTCCCAACCTACGACAGCTCTATGTTTTTCAGCAAGATGGCGCGCCAGCTCACACGGCGAAATATTGTTCAGGGATAATTTGACGGATTTTCTGGCGAAGAATGAATGGCCTCCCAGCTCTCTGGATCTGAATCCATTGGTTTTTTTCGTTTGGTCCTACATGGTATCCAAACTGAAGGACTACAAAATCTCGAATTTGGACCAGTTCAAGGTAGTTATCCAAATTTTTTGGGAGGATATGCCAATGGGTTCACGTGTCGTGTCGCCTGTGACAGTTTCGAAACACCTTTGAGGTTTTTTTTTTTTTTTTTCTTCTGTAGAGCCAAAACACAACTACATCCACTGATTAGGATTATTGTTGTATGACCCATCTTTCATTTGGTGCAAGTCAAATATCCTGTCACAATTAAGGTGTGATGGACATTGGTTGACATAGCCCCTGATTCCAGTTAGGCTCGACTTGTTTCATAAAGTCTAATACCCTACCAGGATCGTTTTGCCAAATTTCTGAGGGCTTTAGTAACCCCTTTCCAAATATTGACATTCTTTGATTGAATAATGCTCCACAGCTGCAGAGTATATGTTCTGCAGTTTCATTTTCAAATTGGCAAAAACGACATTCTGTAGAATGAATTCTACCAATTTTGTCTAGGTGATACCTACTTGGGCAGTGACCGGTCAATAGACCAGTAATTACCCGAAGGTTTTTTTTTATTAAGATTAAGTAAGATCCGGGCTTTTACAGCACTTGGTCTTATAAATTTCTTGGCTTGCCTGCATGTATCCGTAGCGTTCCAGTTTGATTCTACCATGGACAGTTCCCAATTTTTTATTTCAGTCCTCAGAGCACATTCTGGGACTCCACAAAATGGTTCCGGACCAACAAAATTTGATGCTGAACCTTCTCTTGCTAAGCTGTCTGCTTTTTCATTTCCTTCAATACCACAATGGCCGGGCACCCAGTATAGAGTAACTTCGTTCCTACTGGCCAATTGCCTTAAAGAAAGAATGCTCTCCCACACTAGCTTAGATTTACATGTAAAAGCTTTAAGCGCATTGAGAGCTGCTTGACTATCGGAAAAAATGCAGATCTTTGCAAATCTGTATTTCCTCGTTAAACAAATATTCACACATTCGATAATGGCATGAATTTCTGCTTGAAATACCGTTGGACTATGTCCCATTGGTATGTATAGTTTTCTTGATTCCAGGGCCATAAACCCCGGCTCCAGTATTTTCTCCCATTTTCGACCCATCCGTGTAAAAATACAATGGAACCTGGACGTAAACTAGGCCCACCAGACTCCCATACATAGCGGCTTGATTTAACCACTTTGAAAGGAACGTCGTAGTTTGTCGTCGTTGTCATCCAATCTTTTATTGTTTTAACATCTGAGTTTGGCTTGAAATTCTTAAGGATCCTTAAATTTCCAACCAGATCACCATCTAAAATCTTGTTGTATCGTTTGAATTGCAGGGCACTTTTCGCTGCCTGCTGCTTTATAAATTGGTGTAAAGGTAACATGTTAAGAAGGGCATCCAAAGCAACAGATGGTGTACTTTTCATTGCCCCAGTTATTGATACACAGGCAAGTCTCTGCAGTTTACCTAGCTTCACTGCGTGGTTACCTCATCAAGTTTAGGCCACCATATAAGCGAAGCATATGTAATTTTCGGACGAACTATTGCAGAATAAATCCAATGGACAGTTTTTGGTCGAAGTCCCCATGTTTTGCCCACTGCTTTACTACATACCCATAAGGCATTTGTACCCTTAGTGATCACCTTGTCAAGATGGGAGTTCCCATTCAGTTTTTTATCCAAAGTAACACCAAGGTATTTAACTTCTTCCGCAAACTGAACTTGAACTCCATTGAGAGTAGGCTGTTTTAAATTTAACTTTCTCCTTTTGGTAAAAGGTACTATAACAGTTTTAGAAGGGTTTACATTTAAGTCCTCTATTCTACACCATTTGACAGTTATATTGAGAGCAGTTTGTAACCGACTAGATATCGTGTCATCAAACTTACCACGAACTATTATAGCTAAGTCATCAGCAAAGCCAATCACCTCGTACCCTAGCTCTTCTAGTCTTTTAAGCAGTTCATCTACTACTAAGGACCACAATAAGGGCGATAGGACTCCTCCTTGAGGACAGCCCTTAATCGAACTAATAGTTAGTTGCGCACCTCCAAGATCAGCAGAAATTTCTCGGTCTGTTAGCATCGCCATAATCCAGTCTATAATACAGTTATCCAGGCCCCTTGTTTCCATTGTGGAGCGCATTGAGCTATAGGATGCATTGTCAAATGCTCCTTCAATATCAAGAAATGCTACCAAAGCTACTTCTTTGGCTTGAAGCGATTTCTCGATTTTATTAACTAGCGATTGTAGCGCCGTTATTGTAGATTTTCCAGATTGGTAGGCAAATTGGTTTTTGCTCAAGGGAGACTCTATTAAGCTTGTTGACTTAATAAAGTCGTGCACAATTTTTTCCATTGTCTTTAATAGAACAGAGGAAAGACTAATAGGTCTAAAGGCTTTAGGGGTCGTTTTATCTCTTTTTCCCGCTTTTGGAATAAAGACAACCCGAACCTTTCTCCAAGCTTTTGGTATATAACTCAGAGTAACACTGACTCTGAATAATTCAGTCAGCAAGGGAGTAAGCAAATCTTTTCCCTGCTGGAGCAGAGCTGGGAAAATTTCATCTCTCTCAGCTGATTTTAATGGTTGAAAAGAACTCAGTGCCCATTCAACACTAGATGGCGTGAAGATTTCACAAGCTTTAAGATAAGCATCTGCTATCCATAAGCGTCCTACTTCATCTAAGTCCTGTGCTTCAGCAAATACAGATGTTGACCCCGGGAAGTGAGCTCTCATCATTACTTCCAAAGTTTCGGTACAATTGACTGTAAAACTACCATCCTCTTTTTTAAGGTTGCCAAGACCATTTGAATGATCTTTTGAAAGAACTTTGTGCAGCCTTGCAGCTGTTGGAGCGTTGTTGATCTCTTCACAGACCCGTCTCCAGTCCTTTCGTTTGGCATGCCTCAATTCTCTGTTGTATTCAGTCAGAGCCTTTTTTGTATTGGTCCCAGTCTGAAGTAGCACCTTTGAGGTGGTAAAAAAAAATAAAAAAGGAGGTCTTACGAATCATCTGCTGTAGTTAATATACATTCCATAAAAGAACTCAAAATATAACGTCTGCAATGCATTCAAAGTGCATTTTGAAAGTGTATCCGAATTTATTGATCACGGTATAGTTTCGTCGCGAATTAGAGATTTGTTGATGGATACGCTAGCGACAGGTGCAGCGAACATTGGACCCAACACATATGATTTGGTGGTTTATGGTCGAAAGAAACATACAACTCCAAGCAGACGAAAATGGATGAGCAGACAATGGATTTTGCTAAAGCACCGGTCCGGGTGTCTAGCAATTAAGTGTTATATTAAAAATGTTTGCTTTCGTAGGAGATATTGCAATGCAGCGTGGCGGCGCCAGCATATATCGTACTTTGAAGCGCTGCTGGTTTGGAGATGATCTATTAGTTGTGGCTGAATGGTGATTGGATTTCGAGACATTCGTTATGGTTTGTCTAATCTGATTGATGCTCATCGAACCATGCCACATGGTGAAAGATTTATTCGGTCACTCAGCGTTTCACCTTATCACTGAAGATTTCATAGAAAATCTCAAATTAATGGATAAAAAATTCAAGGACCCGCTGTCATATAACCATAAACTTCGTGTTTTCGGCAAAATTGAGAAAGTGTGTTTGCATGCATCACGTTTGAGTGACACACTCATATTTCTGGGGAAATAACTGATCCGTTTCCGGGGTAACTGGTCTCATTTCCCGAATAATTGGGGACCATACAATTTCCGAAACATCATATCTATGATGTAATGGAATTTTACCACTCAATCAATGTGTGTGAGGAAAGCACGTGCGTTCATTACTCTATTTTCCTTTCTGATTTTTATGAGACAAATTTCCTCTTTTACAGTTGTGTCCTCGAAAAGTTTCAAATAGTGTGAGACGAGTAATTCCGTTTTTGTTTGATTCACGTTACACAATCGTGACCTCTAGGGCGGTCAAAAAAAAAATCGGAAACAAATTATATCACTCTTGCATCTCTGAGCAGCTCAGTGCAGCCACCAGCGTCTGCTGCTATTACTTTCATTGGGATTTCTCTCCATCATGTCATAGTCTATTTTTTGCAAACCGAAATTCACAGTTTCGGTGCAAATCGAAACCACATCAAATTTGAGCGAAAAATTTACGAAAGAGAGTCAACAACAGAATAAGCAGGAAAAATACTTACACCGATTGTTGATGATCGTAGATGAAGAGTAAGGAAAAAACAGGGAAGAAGCGATAAATAATGAATTTAATTGGATTTCGTTCACGAACACACCACGAGCTGTTCGAACGACTGGACTGACTGGAGGTTGCAATCGGTGCAAGGAAGCGACGCGAAAAAAAAATTTCTCCAATTGCGTACTCGCAAGAGAAGGTGCACGCAACAACTAGACGTCGTCCATCCGTGGAAAGCGCAAGCATCTATGATTTTTAGCAATTTATCCAATGTTGTCTGTTGTACACACATTGTTTCCGACGATGAGACCAAGCAAGACGGAACGGTTTGCTTTAAGGCGACCACTAGCTGGTCCGAGATGTACGTTTTGCCGAATTTTGAGACAATGGGCAATGTAGCTCACGTAACTCACATGTGGCTGATTTGTTTCATCAATTCGGTTACATAGATTCGTGATAGAGATAGACCTTACCGAGAAGAAAAGAGAAAGGGTGGTTTGAGGAGTGAAATTAAATAATCTCAAATCCGACTTGAATTCCAAAATAGGTGTGTATGAATTTTGTAAGAACAGTTCACGTATTAAGTAGGTGACACGTAGAATTTCGTGTTATCAGAGGATGGAGGATGTGGACGTGGACAAGAGCGTCCAAATTACGTAATAAGAAAGAATTTTTGGAGGGATATTCCCTTTTAAAGAACTCTTCCATACTTACAGGGTAGGCCCAAATAAGTGACGCATGAAACAAAGACTGTATCTCCCACGAAAAGACAAACAATTCAAATGTTTCTTTGTTAATCTGTTTCTTATATTTTATTGTTTATGTGTACATATTTACATTTCAATTCTATCACGTCGTTCATCAAGAAATACCATAAGGGCGAAGACGCGGTGTTCTGGCCGGATCTGGCGTCGGCCCACTACTCGAAGCGATCGTTGGAGGAGATGGAGCGGCTGAATATCGATGTGGTACCCAAGTGGCGTCGGCCTACACGCATGTTTTTGTTCGCCATGGCGAATGTTCCGGTTAACTGACGGAAGGCCGCTCGCAAGGGCGTAGAATTTTTTTGAAAGTAAGCTTAAATAATTACATTCCATGGGAAATTTATCAAAAGCAATTATCTGTCTTAGCTGTTTTTCTATCACCATCCGAAAAAAGTCCTTTTATTAATGCAAACGTTACAGTCACTATGTTCTTTCCAAGTATCATGTTTGTCCTAAATCAGTTAAGAAACTTCTAAAAAGGCGATTTTAAAAATAAACAAGTTATTGTTATTCATTGTGATGGAAGGTTCGTGTCGAACTCACACCATGAACCTCTCCTATCTTTAAATGTTTGTGATTTCCTGAACCAGCTAGAATTTGTGAAAATTCTTCAAGTTTCACAATTTCAATCGATCAAATGTTCTATTGTTCGTACAGAGCAAATTTTCAAAATATAGAGAAGAAACCTAAATTAACAATATGTTAGGTACTGCAATGTTGTTTCTGCAGTCCGAAATCTGATTCTCTTTCTTCACCCGTACCTTCGATATTTTTCTCATTTCAGAGAGCGAGTAATGGCGCTATAACCATAAGCCGTATAGGGCTAGGACTAAAGTTAATGCTTAAGTCTCAACCGTTTGGAAAACAATGGAGCATCACTTAACCTTCTTAGACTCGATGCTCCCAACGACCATATACATAAATTTTTGTTCTTGGTGTACAACAGGGCATTCTGTTTAACTATTCTCTCCGACTATTCATTTCTCTTTTCCTTTGATATCTACTGAAAACTACGTGGGTTCCCCGTGTCTTCTTAAGGTAGATACCAAATCTTCCCTATCTCCAACGGTTGCATTGACGTGGCCAAGTGAGCGATCGAGGAGTGTAATTGTGGAGGTTATTGCGTGAAGAAAGGTATCATTAACTGGTTCCGTTTCATGGTGACATGCAATATCTTCAACGAATTATTCCTCATCGTAGCTCCATCCAAGTGTGCAAACGTCAATGCTAATGCTAATATTTACATTTCGATTCTATCGCCTTTAGCTTTAATTATTGCCCTTAGCCTCTTCGGAAAGGCATTACAAGCGGCACGCACCTGATTTTCGTATGGTAGCTTTGAATGTTTCAATACCCATTGGTTTGAGATCTCGAAAGTGAGCTTCTATGATTCCCCAAATAGAGAAATCCAGAAATTCATCTGGCGAAGAAGCTGGCCATAATTCCTTAGGAATGAAGTCTGGCAAATTCTTGGTGCACCATGTTTGGGTAATCTTTGCTCCATGGGACGGCGCGGAATCCTGTTGAAACACCCATTTGCGGTTACCGAACATCGTTGAAGTATGCTTCTTCAAATGCTTTTACGTAGTATGCTGCGTTGATTTTTACACCCTTATCAATGAAAAGCAGTGGTAGACGACCTTCCGCAGAAATCGCTCCCCAAACCATGACCGAAGTATGATTTTGGAAACGTTGAACTGCGCGAATTGAAGAAGGGATATCCTGAATACTCGCTCCATAGACCCTGTCATTTTGAGCGTTGAAACTTTGCTGCAATACGAAACTTTTCTCATCCGAAAACACAATCATGGAATCACCGTGCCGACAAAGTAATTCTCAACAACGAATGACTCTGACTTCTTATTGGCTACCGAAAGTCCATGAATTTTTCTTTTCTTGTACGGCACCAATCTCAAATCCTCTTTGAGTACTGATCTGATAGTTTTCCTGGAGACGTCCATATACAGAGCCAGTTTATATGAAGATCGACAAGGCTTTCAGCGCATTTGCTCACGCATCGCCTTTACAAGCCGTTTGATACGTACACTGCGAGGACGACCTGGTTTTTTCTTTGGATCGATGGTTCCCCTCGTCCTCCATCTTCTCAACGTCCAATCGATTAATGTGCGGCATATTCCTTCCTTCCGGGTCTCGGCCAGTATCTGGTTGGGACACTTTTCCGCCAAATGCAACTGCAAAATTCGTTGTCTTTTGAAATCCATATTTTTCTTAGGCACTTCCTGTCGACGGAATCTAGCGAACACTAGTTTGTTTGCATATTAATCAGTCCCTCTTTAATATGCTGGCAACCAGATGGCTCTTGCGATGGCTAGAAGAATTTCACACTGAAACAAAATACTGCATCACTTATTTGGGCCTACCCTGTTTATATGATTTAACGTGAAACCAGGCAACACATTTATCGGTTTTGGAGTACGGTAGTTTTTTTTTCAGTCAGAGGTTAAAACGTACATCATCAATCTGGGACGTATTCAATACCGTTGTGTTCGTATTGCGTCAGGATGCATGCACTTAGGGATAAGCTGAGTTTTGAAGAGATATGTTGCCGGATCGGTCCCCAGAAATTGGTTTAGAGTGCAGTTATGAACTAAAACATACTCACTTATGCTAGTCCGACGAGCTATTGAGACCAAACCTGCGTCACAATATTTAACCAAGAAACTCGATTGGGTGCTGTTTATTTCCAGTTTCTTGAATGTCCCACACTTTCAAGATCTTGCTCTACTTGGTCTAACCGTCTCACGTTTCTGCTTTTAGTTCCAGCCGGATTCGAAGATTGTTACAACATGTCCCGCCCATTGTACCCTTACAGCCATAGAAACTATTAGGATATTGTGTTCACCATAGATTTGCGCCAGCTCGTGGTTCATTCCTTACTCTACATACTCAACGATGGTCCCAAGCACACGTCTTGTGGAACTCCACAACGATATATAACAAGTACATTCGGGTACTTCATTCGTTCGGTGCCCTTAAAGATGTTTGGATTGGCAACTGGCGGTGGCAAGTACCCTAGATGGTGCACTGGCCAGGTATGGCAACCGTTGGCCAGGTAGCTGTTGCTAGCAAGTGGCTGGCTGGACAGCAGTTGCGAGGCAGTCGGTTGACCAAGCCAGTGAAGAAATTCTAGCCGGTTAGGGCACAGACGCGGATCGAAATATATGTGATCCAGTTGGCAGCCCTCTTTATGGTATGAGCAATCGCTAATGTGTGCCGAAAACCCTTAAATAGCAACATTAGCATGATCAGTTCGCATTTAATAGCAGATAATTGATTTCAAATGTGACGCTTGTATTGCTGGTTACTGCATTGTCGCACAATATTAGCAAAGATGTGAATGGGCCATACCACAGTTCCAAAGAAGACTTATCAAACGTGGACCATTGAAAATCCGTCCTACTTCCTAAAAAATCTGTCCTAATTTATCGTTCAAATTTCTTGTCAATTGGCAGCCAGCGGTGGTTAAAATAAGGATTGTATAAAAAATAATCTGGCAACACTTCCCAAGTAACATTGCCAAAGCCATCCAGCTTTATTAAGTTTAATTAAAGTTTTATGAAAGCCATTAGAAATCAATTTGGTTTTATCATGGTACCAAGAGGTGCCATGCCAATAGGTTCCATATTTTAGTCAGGTTTATGACAACATACACAGCTTGTTTACAACGAACTTAAAACCTTGATTTCTCAAATTTCTTTTACACCTATCACAGGTTTTATTTCGAACTTATTTATTATGAACTCTTAAAATGCTGTTCTGAAATGCCGTTTTAGGACTCATTCATATTATCTTATTATGGTCAGTTGAAAAAGCATTTTAAAACCATTTAACCTCCTTCTTCTTCAGCATTTCAAGCTTATTGCTTTCACCATTATTAGCAATTAGTGTTGGTATACAAAACAGTTTTGAATGTAGTTTTATCAACAAAGCCGGGAGGAGTATTATACGGCTGAAATAAAACTAATATTGTTACTTGGGTTATGATGCAATCACACATTCACACGTAACACTACCGGTCTGAGCTTACCTACATTCGGCGCGTTCGTCTGTCAACAACTTGATCAGCTCCAGAACTTTCGGTAAACAGTGATCGTTTTCGAGATGCCAATATCGAAAAGAGTGTTAAAATTCAAGTGGTGGACACGTTGTTTCGTGAGAAGGATGTCTTGATGAACACAACATCGAAATGTTTCAGAATTCATCATGACAGCGTAAAATCAATCATCAACAAGTTCGGGGAACACTACTCGTTCGATGACCTGCCAAGAAGGAGAAGAAAACCAGGTCCAGCTAACCCAAAATTGGATCGGAAGGTAGTCAACCTCATCCTTCCGAACAGATCGATGTCGATTCGTGATGAAAATTACAGCAACGCTTTCGCAACGAAAGCATTTCTAACGATTTCAGTAAGGCTGATTTCGATTAAATGAACGATTTCTTCACACATGTCGATTAAGACGAAATTCTTCGATACTTAGACACTAACCTCGCTGCAACAACTATATCATGCATCCTATCGGACACTATCGACCAGTTCGCTCCTAGCAAGTTCAGTCGTGACCCACCTAAGCCCGCCTGGTCTAATGTCGATCTTAAGCGCCTCAAAAGAATGAAGTAAGCTGCTCTCCGGCGACACAGCAAGTATCGTACTGACTCTACGAGAGCGATGTAGATGAAGTTGAACACCGAGTACAAGCAACTCAACAATCATTTGTTCGACGCCTTTCAAAATCTACAAAGCCGCCTAAAAAAACAAACCAAAAAGTTTTTGGCACTACGTGAATGGCCAACGAACAGAACCCGGACTTCCCTCTACGACGACCAATCGGTTTGATTGAAGCCGACTCCATACCGGATATCGCAAATATGTTTCGCTCTTAATTCAGCAACATTTTCACCAGTGAACATCTCAATATCCAGGATGTAGACGCAGCCACCACTATGACTGACGGCACTCTTGAAGCTGACTCTGTCGTGGATATCGCCAACTTGTTCCGTACGCAGTTCAGCAGTGTCTACTGTGACGAAATTCTGGATGCCGATGACCTCGAAGCTACTACTAGCAATGTTCCCCGCTTGTCTGTATTTGGCTCTGCACTCCCTATACAGATGCGGTCCTGATGGTATTCCTTCAATTGTTCTGAAGCATTGATTTAACACACTTGCTGTTCCCCTGGCTACGGTGTTCAATTTGTCATTAACTTCCGGTGTGTTTCCTGTATACTGAAAAGAGTCGTTTGTTTTCCCAATGCACAAAAAGGGATGCAAACGGTCTGGCGCCAACTATCGCGGGATTGCTCCACTAAGTGCTGTATCCAAGTTATTCGAACTAATTGTTCTCGGACGGCTTGTCCATGACTATTCACAGACTATTTCTCCCGACCAACACGGTTTTATGCCCAAGCGCTCGACGGCGACCAACCCTACCGTATTTACATCGTTCATTATCCGCGAAATGGGACGCGGTCATCAAGTAGACGCCGTATACACAGATCTCTCTGCGGCATTCGATAAAATGAACCATCAATTGTTGAACTGGCTCCGCTCATATCTGACTGGTAGAACTATGTCTTTGAAGATTTCAAATTATGCCTCGCCTAGCTTTCCAGTAACATCTGGCGTTCCTCAAGGCAGCCACCTTGGTCTATTCTTTTTCCTGTTATATATGAACGATGGGAACTTGGTCCTCAGATGCCTGAAATTATCCTACGCGGACGACCTAGAGCTGTACTATGTTATAAAATATCCAGAAGACGCCCACTTTCTTCAGCAGAAACTGCAAGTGTTCGACGACTGGTGCCGGATCAACAGAATGTCTTTAAATGTATCCAAATAATCCAAAAATAATCGGCTATCTCCTTTGGCAGAAAACGTGCGATGTATCTCTACGACTACATCCTTCGAGGAACGCGCTTGAAACGTGAAACAACAGTCAAGGATTTGGGAGTAATGCTTGACTCCAAACTGTCATTTGAGAACCACATTTCCTATATTGTTTCCAAGGCTCATCGTAGCGAGGATTCATCTTCCACTTCTCAAAAAACTTCGAAGACACTATACTGCTCTTTGGTTCGTCCCTATTTTGGAGTACTGAGCTGTCGTTTCCCCTTTTACCCAAAACCAACCCTGAGGATTGAAGCCGAAAAGTTATGGCGAGGGCTTTTTTTTGCACCGATATTTCAGCATGGTCAATATCGGGTGAAAAAGGGAAATACTCATGTTGGTGCGTCAACTTTGACGCCAGCTGTAGTCCAAAGCACGTGATGGAAACAGTTCAAATTTTGTCCAAATTAGTTCCTATGTGTTTTTAGACTATGGTGATATTTTTAATATGGTACCTAAATTTTTCACAGATATACGGATTTTTGAAATTGGTATGTTCGAAAACGACTTTTTTCACATATGTTATGAAAACTTCAAAATTATAAACTTTATCAACATAAAATTTTGATCAAATAAGGTCTATATATTATTGGTTATAATGTTGTCAAATTTTCAGCCAAAAATATTGATAATTGACAAAGTTACAGAAGATTGAATATGGCGTTTTTTGGAAGCAAAATTTTGCTCGGCTTTTTTTTTGCTTGCCTTGCCTTAGATCCATCCTAATAACATGGAAGGACATTACGGGAAATAGAGGCAAAATACATTTTTTATCTTTTTTGTTGTTATGATATGATAGTATATTATTGCATATAAATTGGTTTCAGGCTACCGAAATTTGGGATGTATTTCAAGTCTTCCAGGTATTGTAAAATAATTTTAAATTTAGAATTATTTTTTTGTTTTCTCATGGCTGTCATACATTTTCTAAATTTTCTGGTTCATAACGGATGCGCAATTTTGTCTAAAATTGCAACAAAACAGCAGTCAGAACACATGTAATGTTCAGTTCATATTATAATAACCCTTCACTATATATATATTATCTTTTATGACATTGTTTATTCATTACCATTACCATTTAGACAGATGGAAAATATTCGATTAAGTCTGCTACTAGAGCTGACTTATTTCTCACAAACGGGAACTTAATTTTGACAGACACCTTACCGAAAGTTTGTTGGTCATTAACAATGGGATTTTAATCGATTAATAGATTATTTTCCATCTGTCAAGTTTAAGTAAAATTAAAATTAATTCGCGAATTGGTACACAGCCTAAGAGTTCAATTCTGCATTTTGCTTTAATGATTGCATTGAGCCGTTTAGAGAAAAGCATTACACAATCGTCACGCATCTCTTTTTTTGAGAAGGTGATTCCACATTTTCTGCAAAGTTGCTTTGAATTTCTCAATACCCGTTGGTTTGGGGTTCTTCAACAGTCCTTCCATATTGCCCCAAATGGAAAAGTCCAATGGGTTTACGTCTGGCGAAGAGACCGGCCATAATTCGTCAGTGATTAAGTCCGGCAAATTGTTACCAGGTCTGCGTAACTTTTGCTGAATTTGAAGGGGCAGAATCCTGTTGGAAAATCCATTTGCGGCTTCCGAAAATGGTTTCAGCATGTTTTATCAAATGTGATTTCAAAACATTCCTGAGGTAGTAATTGGCATTGATTTTAACACCCTTTTCTATGAAAAGAACAGCAAGGAGGAGGATCTGGTTCCTCAAACCATCACGGATGTGTGATTTTGAAATCGTGTAGCTACTCGAACTGGTGAAAGGATCTCCTGGATCGATGCTGCATAGATTCTATCTTTCTGAGTATTTAGACTTAGTTGTGACGTGACACGAAATTCTTCCCATCTGAAAAAGAGAATCCTTAAGTCCGTGTATTTTGCATTTTTTGTATGCTCTGAATCTCAATTCTTCTTTAAGGGTTTAGGCTGAAGCATTCTCGACGGCAGCCATTACCTCAAAAATTAGAATTGATATAACTCAGAATCTGTACTAGTTGTTGGATATTTAATCACATCAGTTTGTATGCTTACTTGCTGTGAGCAATGTGATATATTTTGATTTGATGTTTATTCACTAACAATCGAGATTTATCAATTTGAAATAGCGAGGTAAATTTGCTAGAGAGAGAGAGAGAGAGAGAGAGAGAGAGAGAGAGAGAGGGAGAGAGAGAGAGATAAAAGATAGGAAAAAATACACCGAGCAGCAATTCACCTTAAGCACATTTCTGACGGTTTTGCGGGATATGTTGACATCTTTGGCTATTATGTTCGCTGAACGGCAAGGATTTTGACGAATTTGTTCATTGAAATCGTAAATTAGCTTTCGCTCGTTAAGTAAACATGAATTTTGTATATAGAACAAATGTCTCGTTGGTTGTAGGGTAGGGAACGGCTTCAGCTCCCCGGGACCCTATTCCAAGCACGGGGTAAACGATAACTTACAACGCTCATTTTTTGCACCATGGTGCATCATCATGTGAAGCATCATACTGCAAAAAATGATCGTTATAGGTTAACGTTTAGCCCTTGCTTGGAATAGGGTCCCCTAATCAAACGTTGGCGCTTAAATGTCTCGTTCCTTCCCTATGAAACATTCATATTGCTTGTCATCTGGTGAACTGCTATCATTACAACTTTTTGTTCAATGCACGAATTGAATTTCGTGAAGACCAGCCAATCGCTGCCTTTTCTCTCATACACGTTGGTTTTGCTGCTGGATTGGGCGGGAATCATATCCCGAATCAAAAATAAAATAAATTGAGTACGAAGTAGGTTCATAAGTAGTACAAATCAGTTTCGTATCAGAAAACAACGAATCTATTCGTAGATATAATAGATAGTTTCCGTGAGGGTGCTGGGAGATTTGAGAAATTTACGTTTGAATCTTTGTTTACCTCTTTGTTTACAAAATCAGGTATGTTGTTTTGAATAAGTTGTCGAGAATTCAAGCCAAACATTGCATTAAGTCCTAAGTAACAATATAAACAAAATCGAGTTGAATATCGATTTAGATAGAAAGCAGGGACCTGGCAACCCTATCCTATTTACTAGCGTTTGACAGTATGCAACATATCACGGGCCTTATTTGAATAAGGCCCGTCTGACGTTTGTTACTACGGGTAGGAACATCAGCATTGTTTACAAACAATGAATCTTTTGACGTTCGGTTGTTAGAGATGTTGGCTACAAGAAAATCGCTGTCTGCCAGGACCCTGATAGAAAGCCATTACTTGTCTATGAATTATTTTGAAATTATGCTTTGAAATAATTTTTTTTTTGAAAATACGTCCGATAACAAAACGTCCAATGTATCTTCCGTCTGCTATCGCACAGCTCTGTCCATGGGTCTTTTGTCAGCCGCTTGTCCAATGTACAATGTTCATCTAAAATTTTGACAGATGTACATAGGACCTACATTCTGTCTTCTAAAAACGCGTGTTCTGATTGTTAGAAGCATGAAAAAAAGCAAAAAGTTCTCCGTTCGGATAGATAATATTCAACTACTTCAAGCAACATTTGTGTCAAATCTATAAATAGGATCGACAATATAATTTTTTTTAAATCGTAATTGCAACTCAATCTATCTTTAATTTTTTAATGGTTTTCAACGTAAAACGTCGTCAGGATTTCAAAAAAAAAATGTTGCCTTTGGTGTTTACGGTGGTTTTAGGTGTATAATTGATACATTTGTTTCGTATGACCTATTGCATTTGCATTTGTAGATTGGACCTGTTAGATTGGTCTTCTGCCAAGTTAGAATGTACATTGGACTATTGTTATTGCGGTATGCACTAGTAAAATAATGTTTGCATTAGTTCTCTATTAGCTTTATTTTTGTACTCTTGTACCCCCTCATTTTTGCTATTAGCAAACAGTAGGCTATCATTTTTTTTAAGGTTTACTGGCGGGACTCTGAATAGAGTAGAAACCTCTACACCAGGCCTTTGATGATATCGTTGTGAAGATCCTTTCGAATCATTTTGCCAGCTGTACACGGAACATGTTGTCCAAGAAGAGAATTTGAATCCTTTCGTTTGATTTTCTTTTTCCATTGTCTATTTGTTATTTTGTTAGTCAGTTTCTCGTTTACAACTTAAATAATTTGTTTCGTTATTCTTTTTGTCTTTTGCAGTTTTTCCGAAGCAGTTTTCTCGAACCAAAAATAAGAAGTTATAGTATTGTTCCTTGTGTGTTAGACTGATATAACTTAACTCCTTTTGCAGCATTTCGCCAGCCGTGCAAGGATCATGTCGTCCATAGAGACGCTGTTGACACTGCCTCAAAAGGTGTTACATTTTCCAAGTTTGCTTCTCCTTTCTCTCCATTATGTTCATGTCCATTGTTTTGTATGGTGTCATTTCGTCTTACCTCATTTCGTCTTACCTCTTTTAATTTATTTGTGTTTGCCATATTCTTTTCATGTGATCTACATTATTCAATTTTGTTTTTTGTTATCCTTTCTGTTAAATTTGTCTGAAACCAATTTCTTAGTCTTTTAATGTCATATGTGTCAATGTGAGTCTCAATTATTTGTAATATTTTGCAATTTAGAATAGTTAATTATAAAGTTCTTACCTTGATGATGTGCAAGTGTGTTGTTAGTTTTTACTCACTTATAACCTATGTTATTTCTCACAAGTTTCCGTTCTTTTGCGATCGTATTTTATATTGCTTCGATTTGATGTAATGTCCAGGTTGTCTTCAGGTATGGTATTGCTCGCGGTCATGGCATAGGGAAGAGAACAGGAGAAAGGAGAGATAGCATTAGTAACCGGCAACATGCCATGCGCATGTGAGATTTTCATGGTGATATTCTCACAACGGCCGTTCAGAATGGTTCAACGGATACGTATGAGAGATCATTTCCGATTAATTTCCACTTGTTTACTCAACTCCCGTTTAGATATAGAAGACAAGAAACATCCCACTGCGTGCTACATTCTGGAATATCAGAGCAATGATCCCCCATCGCATCTTCAAGTCATCATAACAAGCTGTCCATTTGGTTCAGGCACTTTTGAACGTTGATGTGGCAGCCTGTTCACACATGAAATCTGCCGCGACCAAGTCGGCAGAACGCGCCCATACCCCTTTCTGATCCGAATGGCAAGGGCAAACAGTAGCCCATCATATTTGAAAACATATTGGAGTGACTACATATTTATTCAATCGGAAATCTCACATATCGGCAAAAATCTAAATCAATAAAGGACCAATGCATTATTTTGTAAGTTAGGCTTTGCTGCGTTGCAGCAGGCATACGAACAACAATATCAGATGCGTTGATCCGTTATTGCACGGTAAGCTAGTTTCATCCTTTTTTACGAAAATTTTACACATTTTTTTATGCCTGTTTTCAAACCTATTTGCTGGGTGAACTACAAATTATCATTGCTATGCACTCACTTCTAGTAGATCCCCAAAGATATTTAAGTAAGTAAGTAAGTATAAAAAGAATAATTTGCGTGATATATGAACCAGGAGTTTCAATGTTAGGGAAATGTTATTACTTGTGATGGTGGCCCTGTTTTGCATGAAAGTGCTAATACCAAATATTTGTCATAGGCAGATAGGCATCTGACAAACATCTATGATATCTATCAGCTGTCTAGCTGCCTATGCCAAATATTTGGCTATTGGACAAACAGTGTAATACAAGCTTAAGGGTTTCACGAATTTGACGGTTGAATCTTACTTCCACCCTATGTTTACAAAATCAGATACGTCTGTTTGAAAAAGTACTCGAGAAATGTAAATGTAATAGGTCCTAAGTAACACATGTATCAATTACACAACTAGAATCATCGTAAACTTCAAAACCAACATCTTTACGACGTTTTACGTTGAAAACCATGCAAAAATTAAAGATTACATGATTAATTTGCTATTACGATTTAATTTTTTTTTTAATTTTCAATCCTATTTTTCTCTATTTGGTACAATTGTTACATAGGACCTAATTCAATGTTTGGCTTGAATTATTCTACTACAGTTTTAAATCTTACCAATATTTCTAATTTTCCCCATAAAAACTTTTTTTTTTCATTCAAATAATGAGTAACCATGCAACGCTACAAATACCGTGTCGGCTGATGCAAAACATTCGAGCAAAACATTCATAACGAAATCACAGCGAAGAAAAATGCAGGTTAAATTTGTCAACCGGCACAGCCTACTCTAAGTTCGTACCGTATTTGTCATACAAGGAAGGAGCTTTTTGTATGCAAAATACGGTTCGAACGTAATCGAGAACAGGAAATCCAAAAATTATCGGAAACAAAGTTTTATATTCAATGAAATTTATGGACATGAACACATGATTTTAACTGTGCCAATATGTCCTACTGTTTGCACTACCAAGAAAAAAATCACTTCAGAGGATTCAAAGGAACAAAGATAACAGATGCAGATGATTTCAAAGATGCTTCAGAACACTTCCGGAGTCTTCAATTGAAAACTCTCGATCCTTGTATTAGCTTTGCATCCGCATTGTGGAAATTGAAATCACACTGCAGCGTGGAGTTGAATGGGTACACCTATTGACTAACCGCACAATAGTCGGCAACAATTCAAAATGTTTTTTATAAACATTGAAGTCAATAATCATACACCCGAAACAGCCACGACGTCACTTTCCATGTTCGTTATGAACTCGAAACAAGCTTCAATTACACACACGGACACAGGAAACCAGATAGTTTAAATCAACCATCAGAATCGTTTTTTCGATTCATAAGTAATCTCATTTAAAATACTTGCAGTCAAAGGTCAACTTTGTTTACGTGAAATTTCGGATGAACCTACACAGGTAAGGTTCCTCCTAGATAGCTTTGTAATATTATTGTGCAACAATGACAACAAGATTTTATGCTTATTCCGTCAGCCAACTGTGCACACCTAAACAAAATTCGTCTGACATCCATCCCCGGAACTGTCATTTCTGCAATGGGAACACAAGAGGAAAAAAACTTCCTCCATTTTCTACAGAGAAAAAATAAAAATTCCTTGGGATTGAGTTTCCTTAATTTTGTTGTTTTCAGTTGCTTCCCTACGCCTTCGACTTCTATTATTTGAACACAAACTGATAGGTTATCTTTTCAATCTTACTTACATCAACAGAGTTATCGGTGAAATCATCCGATTCCGATAGTTTCTGTGCTGGTTTCTCTGACATGTTTTCCGGAATCCAGACACCGTCACTACCGTTCCTGGGCAAATCAATCCTAGGCTGGAACTCCCGTTCCCAATCCACGGCACTGCACTCGCGTAATCCTGATGCGATTTTCGTGCAGATTTTTGATTTATCAGCTCACTTTTCGACAAAAGTAGTTATTAAACTGCTGAAATTTCTCCTTTCTATTCCGGAGTACCACCTCCGAACAGAGTGCACATTCACTCACACGGCAGCTCTTCTTATTTTTCAGCTTACTTTTTCACCGTATTTCTCGCAAGGCGATGTGTCCAAAAATGTTTAGTTCCGAATAGTCGCACCTTTTTTCCACCCCACCGACAACAAACTCCGACTGCTGATCCAAAAAGGTGGAAATGACTCGCGCACTAATAAGAAAAAATAACTTTTTGCTTTTTCGTTGGCTATTTTGCTAAATCGAATCGTAGATCGGTAACACCTCGTTGATGTTTCGAAGAAAACTGACAGATATGTTGTGGTTGTTGGTTGACGCGTTGACGGTTCGTGTTGACGTTTTCAGCTCATTGCCCCACCCTGTACGTACTACGCACCCCCTCGACGCAACCCTTTTGTGTATAGATACTCGTGTAATAGATAGGCGGACCTCACACCATGTAAAAAAAACCATAATAAAAAAGTCATATTACTGAACGGAACATTCAGATGCTGAAGTTACCCGAATGAACACCACAATTCAATCTATTATAGATATTACAAAAAAAAAAAAAAAGTTCAAATATGGATGATTTATTCTATTTTATTTGTATGATCTTGGTGATCATTCCAGCTACGCCTCAAATGTATGTAGCTCCAAAAAATAACAATACAATCATTGAGAACATTGATTTATCTCTGGTGAACATATATGGGTTTTTATTGTAGACGTTTTTCGCGAAAAAACAAAATTGTTTTTACCGTTCTTACACCAGAAGAAGGGAAGAAAGATCGCTTCGAAACTCTAATTTTTATCCGAGGTCCGGAGGGATGAGTGTCACATACCATTCGACTCAGTTAGACAAACTGAGCGCATACCGCACAGTGTAACGCGACGCGGTATGCGTTTTAGCGGGAATGATGCCCATTGGCATCACCATAAAAGAGGATACAGAGTGTTTCGAGCAAATGGGCACAAGAAGCATTCGCAAGACCACCAGAGTTACATCGATGGCCAGGTGGCAGAGTGAGTGGAATAATTCCACCAAAGGTCGGTGGGCACACCGACTAATTCCGGAAATATCTGGATGGGTCGAACGGCGTTATGGGGAAGTAATCTTCACTCAGCCAAATAATCTTAAGAATTTCATAAGGTTCAACTTATGAACGATGCTTTTGAATTTCATAAGGTTGACTTATGAACAGATTTTGTGTTGATATACACACTAGTGGACAAGTAACCGGACGTCCCCCCCCCACCGTTCAAGGTTCGAATCCCGGTTGCTGAATATTTTTATTTTTACAACATCATTATATTTCGTAAGGTAAAGTTATGAAACTCATACCGAATTCTTATAGCAAATAATCATACCCAACAAACATCGGTGTTGAATTAGAGCCTGTTCAAACAAATTTGGAGAAGCTATTCAGCTATTCTAGAAGAAACAGCTGAATAGCTTCTCCAAATTTGCTTGAACAAGCTCTAATTCAACACCGATGTTTGTTGGGTAATGCAATCTTATGAATATCGAAAGTTTAATTCGCTGAGTGTTCCACTTGTCACATATACTGTCAGGCCATGGCTGCTTCAGACAGTATCTGCAGAAGTACGGGCACACCAAGACCTCAACGTGTCCCGTATGCGCGGAAGCGGACGAAACTGCAGAACATGTGTTCTTCGTTTGCCCTCGCTTCAACGACGCGAGGAACAGCATGATGGCCGTGAGCGGTTGGGACACGACTCCGGACAATCTTGTCCAGAGAATGTTCCAAGAACAGGACATTTGGGATGCGGTGAAAACGGCGGCCTCCCAGATTGTCTTAGAGCTACAGGACAAGTGGTGAAATGACCAGCGACAGGCCAGAGGGATCAACTAACTACTATAGCCCTAAGGGCACCCGTACCGGTGTGCGACTAAACTATATTTGATCGCCCTCACCATCACTTCAAACCGTATCTAAAAGCGCAACTAAAAGCGCTAGCAAAATTGTGGCGCGACTATCGGAAAGCATCAAGCGCTCAAATTTAGCAACGCGATAGTGGCGCGAGAGAGGGTTGCTATTCGACTGCCAATTGTCAAAAATCTTCGATTGGTTTGTTGTTTATTTTTGTTGACGCAATCAGGATTAGGGGCAAATTTTGAATTTGATTTGAAGAAAATTATTACTTTATCAATTTTAAGTCAATTTGGTTTAATAATAAGAATTTTATCAACAGGGTCGTGCGATGACTTTTTCATTTCTCCTGGATAGGTTTTGGTTGGCATGAAAGAGAACCATTAGCCACAATGGCCGCTCTGGCAGCCTCTGGGGTGTCCAGGGGGAACCTGTAGGAGATGTTTTGCGCCAAACCACGTGGTGAAACGGTTTTTTTTCGGTTTTGTTTTTTTTTGCCTTTATGAGACTTTCGGTAGACCTGAAAAGAACCATTAGCCACATTGGCCTCTTTCAGAACCTCTGAGGTGCCCCGGGGGAACCTGTAGGAGAGGACATTTGTGTTTTTGCACCAAACCACGTCGTGCGACGGCTCTTTCTTTTTTTATTTCACCTGGAGAGTGCTACCGTAGGCACGAAAAGAATAATTTACCACAATGGCTAACCCGGAAACCTCTGGGGTGATTTGGCTGAAACTTATAGGAAAGGACATTTATATTTTTGTACCAAACCCCAGTGGTTCCCAGAGAGACCACTGTAACCAATGGTTCTTTTCGTGCCAACCCAACGTCTCTCCGAGAGAAATCACGAAGAGATAGCCATCGCAATTGACTATGTTTATAATGATCAGCGAATCTATCGAACTGATGATGGAGCACTAGTTTAGCAGCGACCAATACAGAACACGGTAACAAAATATAGCGGCGACCGGTGTGAGATTGAGTGACTAAACTAAAATGACAGCTCGATGCGCTAGTATTTTAGTCGCCCAGATAGTTGCTCCCGATACGGATGCTCTAAGTAGTTAGACATAAGCGGGTGCTTAACGCACATTAGCCCCCTCTCCTAATACTGAAAGGTGGGGACCAAGGCTAGAGGCACGGGTGGGTTTTTAGTGGGTCGAGGAGTTGGCACCCTCATCCCCACACCCTAAGTTCTTCAGGTGTCTGTATGCAGATTTTCCATCCCGTTAAAAAGACGAACTTAGCACATGTATGTGTGTATGCGTTACAAATAATGTCACCTCTGTTTCTCAGCGTTTTGAAGTCGATCTAAGTTCTGTTGGCGGCAAATGCAAGCTACAACGTTCCCATAGAACGCAATTAGTTGTTTTATTCATTCGGAGACTTCGTAACGAAGATATTAATGAAACAATATTTTGCGGCGTTGATAAATCGTAATCAAACAGTTTAGTTTCTGATAACGTACTGAGCTATTTATGTATCGATTATAGTTCTGTTGGCGTCAATTTAAGATTACAACATCCTAAAAAAAACTTGTCAAAATTTCATCACGATTGGATATTTCCTCATGGGATATGACGAAAACAAAACCACAGACAAACAGACGTAACACTAAGAACAAATAGTCTTACAATACATCATCATAAATTTTAAATTTAGGTACGCTAAAACACTAGCGCTATCTGACGGCCACTCTGCCCATTTCAGTGACAATCATGTTTGATTGGCTTGCCTGCCACAACAGCTGAACGCACCCATGAAACACACGCACACTACTTCAGGCTCGCTTGACTGCCAATCGTTTGTTTTGAAGCAAGCGAAGCAGGTTCGTAGAAAAGTGAAAATTAGTGGACGCTTGCTCCTCAGTTATATCCTCGGTCAATTCATGATTGAACGGACTGGCAAGGAACTCGATGTCTTGGAATTCAATTTCCGTTTCGTGGGATGGTTCACCAGGAATCTCAGGAATAATGTGCGTAGCAGCAGGTTGCGACGGGATGGCATTGCCACGTAACCTAAACAATGATTCTATGTTCATATTAGATAACAACTAAATCACTTTTAAAACTGCCTGCCCTTTCTAAGGCTTGTAACAGTTTTTATAAGTCTGTCGAGTTGAAATGGTCGGAACATAGTTTCCGCTCTTCGACCGCATTTTGTCCGCCTCTATCAAACTCCATCAGAAGCTCCTTGACTGGCAAAATTTTACCTGCGCATCTATGATATCAGTCAAATTCTATGTAATATCGTCATAATCTCAATAAATTCTCACCTTTCCAACGTCTGGAAACTTAGAAGCTTTAGTACCGCACTTCTTACCTTCCCGATTGAGCGAAATAATTCATTTACATCCCATGTTTTGACGAAAAAACAAAGCATTTCCAGACATACTCACATATAAAGCGATGCTAGTGCAAGGAAATCACTCAACGAAATCTCTGGTATGTCTGAGCCGCTGTGCGACGGTGGCAACCTTCGTTGTATTCATCAATTAGAGTGTTACGTCTGTTTGTCTGTGTATAAGGCATATGATGCATTACGTCTAGTACGTCATTGAATTGGATTAAAGCATTGCTAAAGTAGCCAAGACGCATTGGCTAGTGGCCATCATTATATTCCTTCAGCTAACCCTAACGCTTCATTACTTGACAACTGTTGAATTGATGCGATGCGGCATTAATGATGTTGATTTTTTAAGGTTGAAATTTGCAATAATATAATGCTTGTGGTTACTTAGGATACCAGATCATTCGGTTTACTGATAAACACTTACCATTGCAACACTAACGCTTCTTCAACAAAGCGATCATTCACAAATAAAACAAGGTCATTCCGCATCGAACGCTGAAGTGCTTCGGTCGTGTTTACTTTCGCACTCCGCAACACGTTTTTTTTTCGACACGCAGTAAAACCACGCAGTAGTTGATTCTGTTGGGAAAATTAGTGGATTGTTTCAACCGCCGAGATCCCGCCGAGCGTTCCTTAAAAGAAACAAACATTCCCGGCCGAGTCAAACGGATGTTCTGTTTATCGACCAGCAGATACCCTCGTCAATCACTCGAGGAAAAAGGGAAAAAAAAAGCCAAATCTTTTCACCAACCTTCAACAAAAACTCTAAATCTGACCAGCAACTGGTGCTTAGTCTGCAGCACGGAGCCAACTAAACATGAATAATAGCCTACGTAACAACAGCATAAAGAAACTGATAGCACATTTTCGTTATTGTTCCCCAATCTGTTAGTGTTTTGTGTATCTCTCTCTCATGAATAAATCAATTTCAACATGATTTTGGTCCAAAAAAATCATCGGATTTTTATTTATTTATTTAAATTTTTTGTTTTTGTCCGCTGAATTCGTTTTTGCATGGATGATTCTACGGGGGGTGGCTTGCCTCTAAAAGATGGGCGCTCTTTGTTATCAACCGTATTACTTCCTCTCATTGGTTGTCTACTTCCGACTGAAGAAGTGAATGCCCCTAAGACTTTTTGAGACAAAATGAAATTTGACGAGTCATTATCCGGGGTTCCGGGTTGTCGTCAGGGGGTTCGAACCAGGCTGCGTGTTATTGCACCTACCGTATAAAATTGCAAATGGAAATTTGCTAGTGACGAAGGTTATAATGTCGAGTACTACGTCTACATCCCATCTCGAGATGTGGAGATGCAGATGGTGTAGTTTCTACAGCGAGCTTGACATTATGAAGACGTTATGGAAGGTAAGGGACGACTTCCAAATTTTGCTTCGTCTACCATTTAGAAATTCTGGAATGCAAACAATTGCATGCAGGATCAGTAGTAGATAGAACAAGACGTCATTCACAGAAATCGGACTCGCTAAAAATGAGCCTTCATAGGATTAATTCTCTCCCCCCTTGTTGTAATCGGTGAGTAAAGTTTTTTTTTCCCAGTGCGCCTTTTTTGCACAAAAGGGATTGTTAATTATGGGAGATGCAAACAGTTGGGTCATACGGCTACTTTTTGCGATAACCGGCCAAGTTGTGGCAAATGCGACCAAAAGAATCTTGAGGATGCTGCCAACAGGAGGCAACAAAGTGTGCTCACTACGTGACAAAAAGCCTCTCCACGATTTGCAGAACTGCCCCGTGTAAGAAGCGCACTGGTAACGTGAGACGTTCCATATAAGAACGCTCCAAGCAGACTTATGCAGAAATGTTAAAGTCGCAAAGCGGAGCGTCTGCATCAATCATATCAGCCGCTCAAAATGAAAATCCCTTTTTGATTTAGTCTTCCAGATGGTGGACTCTGACGGAGCTGATGAGAGTGGATGTCCGGAGAGTACGCCCCGGTAAAAGAAGCCTACTAGTTCTCCGGGTGTGCGCCGGAAACAAATAAAACACGTACTTTCAAAAGCTTACAAAAATTGGAGGTACCGGGGGTCAATTAAAAAAAACCGAATAAACCGGTAATAAAAGGTGTCCACGATGAAATTGCCACACTATGAAATTGCTCTAACTTTTTAACCGTTGGGTAGAATTTAATGCACAATTGGGTGGATTTAGTTCATAGTGCATTATTTACATCCTGCAAGTTTAAAAGTCCTGTGATCAAAACTCGCGGAAATGGAGTCGAAAGAACAGCTCGTGCGTGATAAAATCTTGCACATTCATCACGAGAACAAGGATCTCTCGCATCGTTCACATCGCTAAAACGTTGGGAATCGCGAATTCCACGGTGTCGCGAGTGATTAAGCGGTTCGAGGAACGGTTGACCGCAGATCGGAAGCCCAGAAGTGAAGGAAAAAGTATTCCGTACAACGCCAAAAATCACAACCGCGTAGTTGAGACCTTCAACCGAAATCCGAACGCCTCCGTTCGGGATGTGGCAAGAAGCTGCACCTAAGCCGAAGTTTTGTCCAGAAGGCCAAAACTAAGGCTAGGCTTCGAACGTTCAAGGTACAAAAGGCCCCTAATCGCGACGAGAAGCAGAACAAGTCCGCCAAAACCCGTGCCAGGAAGTTGTACCTCAACATGCTGACGAAAGTTGAATGCTGCATCATGGACGACGAAACATATGTGAAGGCCGACTTCAAACAGATCCCCGGCAACCTGTTTTTCACGGCCAAGGATAAGTTCAGCGTTCCGGAGCATGTCCGCACTCAGAAGATGTCTAAATTTGCGAAGAAATTCCTGGTTTGGCAAGCCATCTGCACGTGCGGGAAGCGGAGTGCACCTTTCGTGACCCAGGACACGATGAACGGACAGGTGTGTGTGTGTGTGTGTGTGTCCAATCTAACACCCATCGGCCGGCAATGGTATTATGGAAGAAATCTGTTTACAACAATCATCCAAGTGACCATTGGAAGCAGCTTTAATCCGGGAGCTAGAAAGTGATAGCTCTACTGCAGATCCAGCAACCCATTTCAGAATGTCTGGAGAGTCACGCCCATTCCGAGGTTACTTTCACATACAATAAGCCCCGCATGTAAACATTACCGATATCATTTGGATAAGGGCACTGTAACACACTTCCAGATTTGGAAATTTTGAATTTCCAAACCAGGCACGTATTTAGTATTATTTGAAAATAAGATTATTGTTATATAGTTATAGTCAGATACATCTCACCCATGTCCGCCTCCTGAACACGATGAACGGACAGGTGTACATAAAAGAGTGCCTCCAGAAGCGGCTGCTTCCTCTCCTGAAGGCCCACAACGTCCCAACAATCTTCTGGCCGGATTTGGCCTCATGCCACTACTCCAAGGACGTGCTGAAGTGGTATGCGGACAATAAGGTCAATTTCGTGCCGAAAATGTTCAACCCTCCCAACACTCCGGAGCTCCGCCCCATCGAGAAGTACTGGGCGATTATGAAGCAGCACCTTCTTAAACGACCTAAGGTAGTGAAGACAGTCGAGGAACTGAAGAAAGTATGGGTTTACATGCAAAAAACGGTTGATTCACAGGTTGTGCAGAATCTTATGGCCGGGGTTAAGGCCAAGGTGCGGGCATTTGCGTATGGACTGTAAATAAAATACGAGTAAAATGGTAAAATAAAGTTTAATAGTTATTTCTCAATCCCTGAAAATTTGATGGCAATCGGATGAAAACTCGAATTTTGCGAATCAATTTTGTGTGTGGCAATTTCATCGTGGACACCCTTTAGCTGATGCATCCGTTCCTAGCTTTAGCTATACCAACCCGCCGCTACCTAATAACAGTAACCGTAAGACGTTGCCAAAACTAAAAGCTACGTCTTCTCGCAATTCTAAGAATATCCCGTCCAAGCGAGGTAAGATAAATTTTAGGGACATTGTGGATAACATTTTAAATGCTCTTGGCCTTTCGGATGCTTCACCGCTCCGAGGAATTATTGACCTGCTTATTCCTATAGTTGGAAACTACTTCAAGCAATTGACTGTATCATGGCCCCTCATTGGTGAATTCATATCTTTCGATGAATAATTCGTCGAGTGAGGATCAGGATATGATCACCGTATTACAATGGAACTGTCGCAGTCTAGTACCTAAATTAGACTCGTTCAAGTATTTGATTCACAATTCTGATTGTGATATATTTGCTCTCTGTGAAACATGGCTTTCATCCGAAGATGAATTAAACTTCCACGATTTTAACATTATTCGCCTGGACCGAGATGATTCATATGGTGGCGTACTTCTGGGGATCAAAAAATGCTACCCCTTCTATAAAATCTCACTCCCAATAATCTCAGGCATTGAAATCGTCGCTTGCCAAATAAATGTAAAGAATAAAGATCTTTGCATAGCTTCCGTCCTCCCTTAGCTCAGTCGGTAAAGGCGCAGCTACAAAGTAACACCATGCTGGAGGTGGCTGGGTTCGATTCCCGGTATGGTCTAGGAATTTTTCGTTAAGGAAAATTTCTCGACTCCCTGGGCATAGGGTATGATTGTACTTGCCACACAATCATACTAATGCAAAAATGGTACCTGGCATCGAAAGCTCTCAATTAATAACTGTAGAAGTGCATTGAGATCACTAAGTTGAGGGCAAGCAATAAGCTAATTTACTGTGAAAGCAATAAGCTTGAAATGCTAAAGAAGAAGAAGCATAGCTTCCGTCTATGTCCCTCCGAGGGCATCAATAAACCGCCGTCATATTTGGAGTTCAATTACATTACTTCCATCGCCAGTTCTTATTCTGGGCGATCTGAACTCCCACGGTACTGCTTGGGGCGAACAATACGATGACAACAGAGCGGGTATTTTCTATGACTTATGCGACGATTTCAACTTGACCATCTTGAACACTGGGGTAGCGACACGAATAGCAAAACCTCCTGCCAGGGAGAGTCGACTTGACATATCTTTGTGCTCTAACTCACTATCATTAGATTGTTTGTGGAAGGTAATCAATGGTCCCCATGGTAGTGATCACTTACCAATTATTATCTCAATCACAAATAGTTTTCACAAAACAGACCAGTCAATCCATGTTCCTTATGACCTCACGAGGCATATTGATTGGCAACATTTTGCATCGGCGGTAACCCTTGGTATTGATTCTACCGATCCTCTTCCACCATTAGAAGAGTATCGTTTCCTTTCCGACCTGATGTACAAAAGTGCATTAGAAGCTCAGAAACGACGTGTTCCAAGTGCATCCCTCAAAAGAAGACCCGCCACCCCTGGATGGGATGATGAATGCACTAAGTTGTATCTTGAGAAATCCGATGCGTTTAAAGATTATCGTAGACATGAAACATGTGAGCTTTTTGAAAAAAAAGCCTAAAAACTTACTCAAAGCAAAGAAACGCAATTACTGGCGTTCGTTAGAGAGGGACTCTCTAGAGAAACCACTATGACTAAACCTTTTGAGAAATGCTCGCTACATGCTAAACCGCTTACTTCCAATGAGAGTGTAGAATACTCTCCTTGGAATTAAAGATGATTTCCACCCCGCATAGGCAGGTTTTTTAAAAGTAAGTAGCAACGCAATCCAATATAAAAGAAACTAGTGATTTGAAATAATGGTTCACTGTTTTAGAACCCCTAGTTCCAAAGTACACCTTGCAGTCTACACCATACAGCACACTCTTGCACTTTTCAACTGAACTTCCTTCGGAACTAATATATTTGTTTTGGTTTTGAAGCGATATGTATTGACAAATATTTAGGGTGTGTTAAAATGAGTAACGATATTGCTTACTAAACCTGTATAATATTCTCATGTGAATTAAACATAGTTCCAGCCGCATGGAGACAGTTAAATAATATTTATTCAAAAGCCTGGGAAACCAGCGTCTGATTACAATTCATAACGTCCGATCTCTATGCTATCATGTTTAAGGAAATTGTTAGAAGAAATGATCCTGTCAACACTTGACCATTGGGTTGAATCAAACAACCTGCTATCAAATACGCAGTTTGGTTTCAGAAAGAGCAAAGGAACAAACGATTGCTTAGCGTTGCTTTCATCTGATATACAACTGGCCTTTGCACACAAGGAGCAATTGGCTTCAGTATTTTGGATATTAAGGGCGCATTTGATTCAGTTTCCATAGATATACTGGCAGATAGTCTGCACAGTAGTGGTTTACCAGGAATTTTAAATAACTTTTTGTATAATTTACTGTCAGAAAAACAAATGACCTTCAATCTAGGCCAACTGACAACTTCCAGAATTAGCTACATGGGCCTACCCCAAGGCTCATGTTTAAGTCCCTTGCTTTATAATTTTTATGTTAAAGATATTGATAACTGCTTGGAAAATAGATGCACGCTAAGACAACTTGCAGACGATGCTGTGATCTCCTTTAGAGGTTCACGTGCGGAAATCTTGCAAAGACCATTGAAAAATTCCCTAGATAATCGGTCCATTTGGGCCAGAAATTTGTTGATCGATTTTTCACCGCATAAAACCAAATTGGTAGTGTTTACTAGAAAGCGGTTCTCTGCCCAACTGTGTCTCAAGCTATTGGGAAGAGACATTAACCAATCTTTGACCTTCAAATACCTTGGAGTCATGTTTGATTCAAAATGCACTTGGAGTACTCACATTGCGTATTTAAAACAGAAATGTCAACAAAGGATCAATTTTCTAAGATCAGTTTTCGGGACATGGTGGGGTGCTCACCCGGAAGACCTCATTAAACTCTATAAAACAACTATTCTTTTAGTTCTCTAATATGGCTCTTTTTGCTTCCTCTCGGCAAGAAACAGCCACCTCATCAAATTGGAACGCATTCAATATCGTTGTCTACTTATTGCCCTTGGTTGTATGCACTCAACGCATAATATGAGCCTGAAGGTTCTGGCAGGAGTATAACCCTTACAGTACCGCTTCTGGGAGCTCTCATCTAGAGTGTGGAATCAGTAACAACCTTGTGATTGAAAACTTCGAAGAAATGCTCGAATTGAGTACCCACGAATCTATATTAACTATATGTCATCCGATATAAGTCTTCCATGTTATAACTCTCCTAGTGTACGCTTTCATTATCACAGTTCCTCAATTGCTTATGATCTCTCCATGAAACAGGCTATTCAAGGAGTTCCAGATCAACTTCGACCTATTTTAATTCCCCATATATTCATCAAAAAGTACCAACATGTCAATTGCAATAGAAGAATTTTCACTGATGGGTCGCGCATTGATGGATTCACTGGTTTCGGTGTTTACAATAAATACTCATTTGCCTTCCCGAAACTTCAGGAACCTTGTTCCGTATATGTTGCTGAGCTGTTTCCGACATGCCCATAGACCATTATTTCATCTTCTCGGATAGTCTCAGTTCTATTGAGGCCCTCCGGTCGATGAAAACAGTGAGGCACTCATCTTACTTTCTTTCAAAAATAAGGGAGCAGATGTGTGCGTTGGTCGAAAGATCATTTAAAATAACCTTTGCATGGGTCCCCTCCATTGCTCAATTCCAGGTAATGAGAAGGCGGACTCTCTAGTAAAGGTGGGCGCAAAAGAAGGCGAGATTTTTGAAAGAAGAATTTCACATGATGAATTTTTCCCATTATTACGTCAGAGTTCTCTTCAAAGTTGGCAAAACGCTTGGACAAGTAATTCTCTTGGGCGGTGGTTACATTCTATTATTCCAAATGTTTCGTCGAGATCGTGGTTCAAAGGTCTGGATGTAAATCGCTGTTTCATTCGTGTGATGTAAAGACTTATGTCCAACCACTACTCGCTAGACGCACATCTCTACAGAATTAACCTCGTCGATAGCAACATATGTAGGTGCGGAACCGGTTGTGATGACATCGCTCACGCAGTTTGGCATTGCACGGATGCCTCCAGAGCACGACTGTTAAATACCCTAGTGGCCCGAGGTAGACAACCCTTCCGCAAAGTAAGAAATGTTTTGGGAATGCGTGATCTTCCCTACATGCAAGCGATTTACGAATTCCTTTGTTTGTCTGATCTAAGAGTGTAATGTCATCACCCCCTCCCTTTCACTCTAGTAAATTCTCTGCCATTGTGTCCCAGTTATATAATCCTTTTGTTTCCGTGCTACTTGTACCTGTCCAGCAAGCTGTGGTCACCCATCTGCAGCTTAGTTCCTGTAAGGGACTACAGGGACCGAGTATTTGATAGATGTCGCAACCATGAGCAGCAACAAATACCTGAAATAAGTTACCTGCCTAGCCCCTTCCAAACAATAATGTGACCCATTATCCTCGAGCTGGCCACGAGTAATTGGTACCCCACTTTACTAAAATCGAAAAACTAAACTGTTAACTACAATATTGAATATAGGCTCCGCAGAGTGTTACACACGCCTGAGCCTAATAAATAAACGAACTGATCATAATAATAATTCTTTCGGGACACTGTACAACCAGGCCTAGCGAGCGGAATGCTCTTTAATAATTGATGATGATGATGATGATACCATCTATTGCAGTGAGGTAACTTTCCATAGCAGTGGAATAAGCTGAAAAACTATTTGATCAGGATTCTATTGTTGTTTGTGATCATCAAGCTTCTGTACGAAGGGCCAAAAATGTTTGAGCGAGCCCGTAAGCAGAGGAACTTACGCTAAACCCGCGAATATGGGGAAGAGACTCTCCATCCAGAAGCAAGTTCACACTCACAGCACTAGAATCGAGCCCTCGATTGACAGAATAAACAGAATAGATGGGGTCGAAGAGCTCACCCTTGTTCCGCGAATTGTTTACAATAGAGAGGAGGCAGTCCCATGCTCCCTATACAAATCGTTTCACTTGGGTGCCCTGGTGGTTATTTAATGTTTAGTATGTATTGTTGTGGTTATTTGATTGCTTACCTTGTGTTAGAAAATTTGGCTGAAAGTAAAATTGGTTAGGGTTATATACCGTTCTTTACTTATTGCCTTATTTGATGTAGTGTCCAGGTTGTCTTCATGGTGTGTCATATGGTATTGCTCGCGGGCATGGGATAGGGAACAGAGAAGGAGAAAGGAGAGAAAGCATTAGTAATTGGTAACATGCTATGCGCATGTAAGATTTTCATGGTAATATTCTCACAACGGCCGTTCAGAATGGTTCGACGGATGCATATGAAAGATCATTCCCGATTAATTCCCACTCGTTCACTCAATTCCACCACGTTTAGTTATAGAAGACACGACACATTTTACTATGTGCTACATGTTGGAATATCAGAGCAATGATCCCCCATCGCATCTTCAAGTGATCATTACAGGCTGTCAATTTGGGTCAGGCACTTTTGAACGTTGATGTGGCAGCCTATACACACATTAAATCTGCCGCAACTAACTCGGCAGAACGCTCCCCTACCCCTTTCTGAACCGGAGGGCAGGGTGGAATGCTCCTTAATAATTAGCCACAAACCGATTGTCATTAGATTGTCAAAGTGATAGCACCACTTCACTGCGAGATTAGCTCCTTAACTTATAACCGTACCGAACTAAACTTGTTGCGACGATGATCAATCCATCCTTTGATGATCGTACCCATGCTCTTACGGTGATCACATGTGCGCTCTCGGATTTTGCGCTTCTCGTAGCAATAGCTTGCCATTTGAGCAAAAGGTTTCCTACACCGGAAATAATCCACACATATTTATTGGCAAAAATCCATAGAAAATTCCATATAATACTGATGTGATCACACATAAACAGAACCCTCGGAGAAACACAAATGAAGTTTCTGTGACAAATGAAAAGTATGTGTGGCCACACATAGTGGTTATGTGTATACACAGGAAGTATGTATGGTTACAAATAGATAGCATTTGTTGATCGCATTGCAAAAATCCATGTTTCGGACACATATATATATTATCATTGCTTTTTTATCAGTGTATACTATCTGTTTTCGAACATACCCTGTGTTCCGGCATCGACGCTCCCCTCGTACGAGCACCAAATATTTTCAGTGGTGTTCACTTCTGGTAGATTTTTATTTTTCAATGAGAGAGAAACCGCGGCAAGCATATCATATTATTTTTTTAGTTGGATTTAATCCTCATACAAGAATAAACGTTTTTGTTTTGCTTAAGAAACGACAACGAAAATCGTGCAAAACCTCTCGCAACTGTCGAGTGTACCTCCCGGTGTAAATCAGGTGTCGAATTGTTCACCCCAATTGAACGTTCGACTACCCGCTATCACCATCCAACCACAAAACATGTCAGTGTTTTCGTTGGTGCATGAGTTCATGGCACAATACCCAGTAACACAAGCTACATCGCAGTCACTGGGAAGACTGGTTACAACGTCCGACGAAATCATCCAGCAGTTGGATGCACTGGGAGAGGAGTATACCAGCAGCGATCCATGGCAGATTCATGTTATGCTGGAAAAGATGAACAAGGAGACGAGAACAAGCTGGTCTCAGGAAGTCGTCGAAACTGAGGACCCCACTTTCGACGATATGCTGCAGTTCCGAAAGAAGTGTTGCGAGGTGCTGGAAACATGTTCGGCATTTTCGAAGAAACCAGCGAGTTAAACTAAGAAGGAGACGACTAAACCGGTGCCAACGAAGTTGAAGACGCTGCATACAACTGTGGAGAAAAAGTGCGAGAAGTGCTCCAGTGAGCACAATACGTATCAGTGTGAATTCAAGAACATGAGTGTGAAAGACAGGCGTGACCTTGTTCAGAAGGCCAGACTGTGTTTTAATTGCTTGAGGCCGTCACATTCAGTGAAATCGTGTTCTTCCAAATCGATATGCCATGAGAGTAAACAGCGGCACCACACACTGCTTTGACTTGTAGTGAAGAAGCCTGAAAAAGTAGAAGAAGAATTAAAAGTGGTGAATGTTACGGCGCCGGAAGTCCTTGCCAAGGAAGATGATGCCGTCGTTGCTTTGACAGCTGAAGTGCCACCGGGCAAGAAGAAATCTCTTTCGTTGCTTCCTACAGCGGTAGTTAAAGTGCAGCATGCGGAAGGTAGTTTTGTTTTGGCCAGAGTACTGATCGGTTCTGGTTCGCATGCGTCATTAGTTAGCGAAGCCTGTGTCCGAACGCTGAAGCTACCACGACGGAATGGGAAAATCGTTGTCAACGGACTTGGTCAACAGGAAATGGGAACAACGCGTGGGTTGGTTACGCTGCGCTTGGCACCGCGGTTCAATAACGCCGTAGTCTTGACCACCGAGGCTTTCCTTCTTGGAAAACTGACCTCAGCAATCCTATCCCAACGTTTCCACCCTGACAACATGAAGTATTTTGACAATCTGAACGAACTGGCGGACCCAAAGTTCAACCAACCGGGAACAATTGACATTATCCTAGGAGCAGATGTTTTTCTTGCACTCCTCGAAGGAGGACAACCCTGATAAAAAATTACCTTAAACCAACGATATCACAAATCCTCTAACCATTTCATTAAAGGTTTGGATGATACCCCAAATAGGTCGTTAAGAAAAATAACCAATCGAAATTTATTAGGGAAGTCAAAGACGAAAGTGGCCAACCAGTGGCCCAACGGACTATCTTCGGATGGATCGTCGCAGGACGATACGACGCGTCGGAAGTCATCCAGAACAACCATGCCGTCCTCAACCTACACGTAGAGATGGATCTGAACCGCACATTGCAGCGGTTTTGGGAACGTTCCGTTTAAATATGCCAACCGAAATCTGATCGATAGCCCCCTCGAAATTTATTTACATTTGAAATGTCAGCCCTGTTACCGAGCAGCATCCGCTAACTGGGCCGTGCACTTAGCCCAGTTAGCGAACGATTACTGTACATCATTCTGAACAGAGGAGACGCAACACATTATTGAAATTTGCTTAATGTTCCAATAAATGAAGATTTTTTTCCATTCAATAAATTTTTTTGTAGAAAAACCCTGCAGAAAAAAAATTGATTTTTCTCTTGTATTTAAGTAATTTTATAAGGAAAGTAACATAAACAATTTATTTGAACTCATATCATTAACTAAAGGATAACTATTATAATTTTTAAAGTTGTCCTCATAATTTTTTCGCGCAGTGTACACTGAAACCAAAATTTGAAGGGGTTGTTCTTTCACATGAAATCGATCAACGATGATTTATTTAAAATGTATTTCTACGCAACTTACGCTACTTGAGTTAAGATGAATTATCTAGAATTTTCAGTAGTAAGATAAATAACATTTTGTTTGAGTGGTCATGTTAAAATCTATTCACATAAAAGTTTTAAAATATTCGTTTTTAAAGCGCCAGTCTCTAATTTTGTATCGCTTTTACATATCGCCCAAGCAACCCATCTTCAATATAGAAAACAATAAAATTATATCACATGGAGTTTCATATTTTCAAAAACACGTTTCGTTTTCTTCATTTCCATTTAAAAAACTACCTATCTAAAACAAAATAGATAAATATTCTCAGCACACCTTAGTGCAATAATCATAATTTAGTTTCGTAGCCAAACCATTCCATTCTTGGTACCCAACATTCGAAGTCGCATTGGTCTACTATTGTAGGACATGGGCCCACTATTTTAGTCCACTACCAGGACCAGCAACAGCACTATCTACACCATTAATTAAATCCAAACTATGAACCTGCTTGGCACTATTTGCCATCAGATTGTTGCTATACCCATTGACCATGTGCATGCTCTGGGTAGTGTAGCATTTAACACTGGTCTAGAGTTGGCCACGGATGGACCGCCATTAGCCAACATGGTCGCACTTGGCGATATGTTCTGCCCGTAGTGAACGATGCCGGAGTTTTTGTTTAGATTGTTCAATCGCTGCGTGGCTGCTCCAATGTTTGGGTTTGGTGTCGAATTTTTCAGTCGCTGCTGAGAATTGTTGGAAACGTTCGAATGCTGTTCGGACTCGTTATCGTCGCCACTATCGACGTCGCCGTCACTGCTATTGGTGCTTGCGATGAAATGCTCGTTTTTGATCGTTTTACGGCCCTTGTTTCGGCGGTAGTATTTGAACTCCCCCGTGGCAGCGTGTAGGAACGTGGCAGAGACACCTGTACGAGGTTGGATGTAAATTTTAGTTCGGGTAAAATGTTGGGTGTGAATTTCATATGGGAACCTACCTGGCTATCAATGTCAGACGGTATCCGTTGACCGTTATGGCCATCGTCTACGGCATCGAGATTCTCGTCGCCACTGCTCACTACCGATTGGTTCCTTTCGGCTTCTTGGAGTCTGTTGAAAATAAAAAAAGAGTTGTATATTTACCACAACTTTTAAATAGACAACTTTTGTATAGACAGTGTAGGTTTGTGTATAGTGTCTATAGTTTTATCGAATTTCCCATTTATAGAAGAAGTTGTTAGTGACACAAACCAGATCCCAAATCAAATTTCCAGTTTATTGCCATTATCGTAGCAACCAGGGGTGCCGGGGGAGCCGTGCACCCCCTGAAGCCTGGTTGGCACCTCCTGAGAATTATCTGCTGTTTAGTTATTTATGCTTTTATTCTGCATTTTAATCTCAGTGTGTATTTTACAATTTACCCAGTTTCGGTTGATTCCCAATAACAGAGTTTAGTGCACTCATTGCTTTGGCAACACATCAGTAGTGTGTTAATGCACGCAAAAAAAAAATCGCAGTATAAACTACCATTTCGAGAGTTAAATTAAGCACAAACGCCAACAATTTTCACCTGCCTATAAATGCGTTTAATTTTACCATGCCTGCGATTAGATCAACTATGGTGCGGTTGATATCAACATGAGGTCTGTTAAACATATAAGAAATGTTGAAGTTTATACCATAAACTTAGTAGATTTGACTGAAATTTCATGGTAGTTTTGAAAATAGGCATAGTCGGGTAAAACGATAGTTTTTACCACAAGATTTTTTTCTGTGTAGGAATTCAATCTTTCATCTACTTTCTCTGTTTGACACACGGAGTAGTATTTTTGTCATCATAAGTACCCGTCTTGCTCGCATGCTCATTATTCGTTTATATCATTCAGACCCTATGTGCTAGCCCACAAAATAAATGTGCGAGAATCTATAGTTGTGGCAGATGGAAACTATTCGACTCTTTCATTCTTCCGGTGTTCCACGTTGTGTTTTTTTTCAAAACCTCTAATTGGAAATTGATTTCTGTCACTTGTGGTCTTTAGGAAGTGTAAACAGAGATTTCACATCGCTAAAGCCGTTCTCCGCCATTAGCGGTATATGAGCAAGATCAGCGCGCACTCTTTTGCCAGTCAAGGTGGCGGAATCGTCCCTTCCCGCATTGAGGATGTGAGGCAAAGGATTGTGTACGCGCTTTCAGCCATATTTCTCTCTAAATGCCCAAAAACAAACACGACGATAGAAACGATAGTGTGCATACGTCAAACTTCGCTAAGCTTCATTAAGCCCTAGCTACAATGACAACGGGTATATGAAATTGTGGCATGCCCGATTTAACTGACAACTGTCATTGTTCTTTCGATGTTTAATTTCAATCCAACATTTTTTTTTATATATCTTTATTAGAGAGTGGCTTTCTGCCTCCTGGGCTGGTTTGCCAGAAACATTATTCCAGCCAGCTCTTTTTTTGCAATGTGAATGAGGGCGGCCTTGCCTCGCAGCAAGTTTGATTGTAGTCCATCCTTTATCGAGCGTTTCAGCCATTGATTGGTTCAAATCCCATGGTAGTCACTTCAACGCTCTTTTCTGCATTATTGGACGGGAGTGCGATTTGAACTTGGGTATTGAGCTTGAGCCTTTGTTGATCACATTGATCCAGAGAAAATCCGATTTTTGGCAATTACAATTGCAATGCCGTTTTTTTTGCAATTAC